>JAAWXA010000051.1:2340141-2377467 GCA_038090715.1 Florisuga fusca
AGGCCCCCGGCCCTGTGCAGGCGGTGCCCGGCGAGGTGTCCCCTCAGGATGGCTACGTGCTGCTCCTCGCCCTCCTCTCCATCTTCATCGGGGGGACCCTGGTCCTGCTCTCCGGCATCCTGATCATTTGCCGCCGGTGCTGTGAGGCCGACCGCCGGCACTCCAGGTGGGGTTGGGCCGTGGGGACAGGCTCTGCTGCTGTCCCTGGGGTGTGTGTCACCGGTGCTTGCTCTGCTGACCCTCCTCTCCCTGCAGAGCCAGCGATGATCCCGAGAAAACCAACACCACCTACCTGGATGACTCGCAGCCAGCCCAGGGTGAGTGCCATGGTGGGTCTGGGGGTGCCAGGGTGAGCTGACAGCCATTGCCCACCCCCAGCTCCCCAGGGAGGTAAAGCAGCTCCTGGGCACTCCCCTCTCCCCAGTGCAGCTCCCGGCCCTGGGGTAGGGACAGCCACACACCCCTGTGCCCCCCACCATCCCTCCCAGCAGTGCTCCAGCTGCACAGTCAGGACAGACAGCCAGGAGCAGGGAAGCTGGGCTGGCAGTGAGGCTTGGGGTGCAGCAAGTTTGCCAGGCCTCAGCTGGGGAAGCCGGTGTGTGGCACAGTAGTGGGAGACCCTGGCTGCTGACCCCCTGTCTCTACAGATATCACCATCAAAGTGGAGGACCCCGACTGCTTGTCATCCTCCAGCTACCGGGATGCGGAGAGCGAGCGGTTCCTGTCCTCCAGCTCCTCCACCACCCGCCGTGTCTCCTTCAACGAGGCCGCGCTCTTCGACCAGGGCAAGAAGACCCAGGAGAAGGGGAGGAGGTGAAACACTGGGCTGGAGGGGGGAGAACTGGGGGGGTCAGTGCCTCCTCTCCTAACCCGGTGTGCCTGGCAGGTACACGCTGACGGAGGGAGATTTCCACCACCTGAAGAACGCTCGGCTGACCCACCTGCACCTCCCGCCCCCTGCCCTCAAGATCATCACCATCCACGAGTGTGAGTCCAGTGAGAACAGCCTGGCCATGACCCCCCGCCTGCCCCCACCCAAGCCCGGCCTCGCCATCTTTCAGGTGAGCCCCCAGCACCTGCAGGGGTCCTGCAGCACCCTAGGGGTGCTGGGGTGGGAGTCTCAGGGCACTGCTGGACGTGGGTACAGGGGGTCCCGGGGGTTCGCAACCCTCGTGCGAAGCCCCCTGAGCTTGCTCTGCCTTGCAGCCCCCCGGGGGGGCCCTGCCCCAGCCGGCACTCCCCAGCCATGCGGTGTGCCCCAGCTCTGCCCTGCCTGGGGACACCTACAACTCCACCGTGGACACCAGCTTCACCAAGGCCAGCCCGACCACCTCCTCCGACTCTGGGGAGGGCCCCTCGGTGAGTGCTGGGGAGGGGAATCAGCCCCAGGGATCCTGTCCCTGCCCTGATCCCTGGCACAGGGGTGGCTGCCTGTCCCCCCACCCTGTCCCCTGCTTTGTCCCAAGGCTCTGGGGAGGGATGTGGGCATCCAGCTCTGCCCCCCCCCTACCCTGTCCCTTGCCCCTGGGGGCATTTGTACATCAGCTGCAGCCGATCTTGGCAGGAGAAGGACAAAGGAGCCAAGCTGGGGATGGGGGGGGTGTGCAGGGGCCTGANAAAAGAAAAAAAACTAAAAATAGCCCCACAGGTGTTACCTGGGGAGGGGGTCAGCAGTGGGGCAGGCAGGGGGCCCAGCCCAGGGCCCCCCATGCCCCTCCATGGCCCCCCCATTGCATGTGAGTAGAGGCCGGGTCGCTCCTTCCCTCTGCGCAGTCTCTGTCCAAAGCACTAACTACAACTCTGCCTTTTTAATCTATAAAGAGAGGAGAAAAAAACCCAAACAACTGACTTTTCTGAGCTTGTTTCTTACCTTTCCACCCCTCGGGATAGGATCCAGCCCCTCCCCCTGCCCGGGAGCTGCTTCCCAGAGAAGCAGAGTACACCTGGGGTAGGGTCTGCAGCCCCCAGACCCAGCCCCTGCCCTGCCCTGCTGGCTGCAGGAGGAAGAACATGAAACCCACCTCGCTGTTTTCACTTTATTTTTTTTTTTTTTTTTTAAAAAAAAAAAAAAAAAAAAAAAAAAAAAGAAAAAAAAAAAAGAAAAAAAAGAAAGAAAAAAAGACAACGAGCGCATCCATTCCCTTTTCCGAGCCCTTTTACAGCATGCAGGTTTAATAGAGTTTTGTTTTGTCTTAATACCTGTTGGGGTTTTTTGGGGGGGTGTTTTTTTTTTGTTGTTTTGTTTTTTTGTGTGTGTGTGGGTTTTTTTTTTTCCTCATCTGGTTTATTTTCAACACATCACAATGTGTAGGAATCTCTAAATATACCGCAAATATAAACAAAAACAAAAAAGAAAGAAAAAAAAAGAGGAAAATATATAATATATAACAGTAGTCTAAAACATAAAGTGCACGGCAATGGCTTTGCACGACTCTACACAGCCAGGGGGGACCCGGCCAGGCCCGGTGGGGAGGGGGGGCCCCACTCATCCCACCCTTCCCATCGTGAAATTAAAACCAGACTCAGTGTCTTGATTGGCAAAGAGTGATTGGGGAGGAGGGGCAGCATCTTCCCAGCCGGAGAGTTCATCTTCCCAGGTGGTAAGTGGGGTCTGCCCACCATCAGCTTCTGGTTCCTGGTGCTGGGGCCGCAGGGGAGGGGGTGGGTTCCGTGGTTGGATTCCTCTGGTTTCTTTTTGGATCTCGAGCTCAGTCCCAGGAGAGAGGCAGAGATGGGGCAGGGATGGGGATGCTGTGGGAGAAGAGAGAGGAAGGGGTGAGAGAAGGCTGGGGGGTGCCAACCTCAGCTCAGCTGATGCCACCACGGGCAGGTTGCTCCCTGCTCCTGGGACCCTTTTCCCAACAACACTGGAGGGGTCTGGGGTCCCTGCTCTGCCCCGGATCAGCCCCTGGAGCCAGGAAGCAAAAATCCCAGTGGAAAACACAGCAAGGACCTTCAGTGATGCCAAGGAGAGGAGCCCATCAAACACAGACAACCCCTTCTTGCTGCCAAAGGTTTCGAGGTGCTGACTAAAGGGGGGCAGTGGAAGAGGGGGTGATTCCTCCTCCTTCCCAAAGCCACTGGGCAGCTGCTGCCAAGCCCCCAGGCCCTGTCCCCGAAGGGAAGGGGTGAGAGGAGCAGCAGCTCCCCCGGGGAGCCCCCAATCCCAGGCATTTTCTCCTGATACAGTAAACTCCCCGTGCAGGTGACTCACTCCCAGCCATGAATTAAAGATGAAAAAGCTGCCAGAGGAGCTGAGCGCGGGGCTGACAGCTGCAGGGGGAGGATCAGGCTTTTATTTCTGGCTTTTTTTTAATTTTTTTTTTTTTTTTTTTCTTTTTCTTTTTTTTTTTCACACCACAAAGCTGGTCGTGATCCAAAGAGATAGCAGAGCCTCAGCCCCACGGAGCAGCGGTGACGAGCGAGGCCGGGGGTGGATGAGCAGAGCATGAGTCACGGAGAGCTGGTTATGAATGAGGGGTGGGCAGGGGGGGGACGGGGCTGCAGGAGAGCCGGAAGGAGGAGGGGGAAGTAAGGAGGGTGTTGAGGTCCCCCAGCGAGAGGAAGGGGCTTGAGGCAGGGTGAGATGGCCACCTCCTGGAGCAGGGCTGTCTCAGGTGCTCAGCATCCCGCTGCAGCTCAGCTCCTCTGCACGCTGGAGGGTTTGTGCTCCCCCCAGCCGGGAGCAGAGCAGGGGAGAATGCTCTGGGGGGGCCACGACACACACGACTCTGGTGGCAGGGAAAGGGGCTGTGGGCTGTCACGACACAGCCTGACTGCAGCCCATCAGCAGGGAGTTCAACAGCAGCTCTCCCCCGAGGCAGCAGCAGTTTGTAAGGAGGGGGGAGAGCAGGAGCGTGCCGGGGTCCCCACTGTGCTCTGCACCCCCCTAACACTGCAGAGGATCCAGGGTGCCAGGGACATTCCCAGTGGGATGCTAAGGACCAAGACCTCTGCCCTCTCCATACCCAGGACTACAAACACCCTTCCCCAGGGGCTCAGATGTTCCGCCCCCCGGATATGTAGGTGGGTTGGAGGTGGAGCCTGCCAAGATGAAGGGACNCCCCCCCCCCCCATATCCACGGGCAGTCACCAGGGTGGCCACATCTCCTCCCCATGGGGACGGGGCCACCGGTACCTGTGCAGAGCTTGGGGCTCCCCCTCACTGCTGCTTGCAGGTGGAGAGCTTTCGGATCTTGCTGCTGGCCGAGCAAGCCTTGCGGGAGGGGTTGGAAGAGGCGCTGGCTCGCCGCTCCCCTTTGGATTTGGTGCTCAGCTGTCCCGGCTCCGTCCCGTTCATGCAGATGGCCTTGGGCAGCCCCTTGCCACGGCTCTGCCCGTTCTGCCCTGCCTCCTCCTCAGGCACCTGTCCTGCAAGGGAAGGGACACGGTGAGGGAAGGGACACGGTGGCCCCAGGGCATCCCCTCTCCCCGGGATGCAGCCCTTCTGCTGCTGCTCCTGGGGGAAACCAGAGCCTGGTTCTACACCTGAGGTGGCCCCAACAGGGCATGGGGGAGGTTGGGAGCCCAAGACCCTGTTTCCCTCCCTGCTCCCTCCCAACAGCGCTGTTTCTCATCTTTCTCCAGCACACAAGAAAAAAATCGGTAGATCTGTGGCAGTGTGGGAGAACCAAGGGCGTAGGGGGTCCAGGCCTCAAGAACGGGTACCCTGACCCCCAGCAGCAGTGGAGGAACTCACTCCTCCTCCTTTCTTTGGAGGAAAGTACAAACCCCACTCCCACCCCTCGACCTGACCCACGGAGCACCAAAGGGTTCAATGTTTTTTTGGAACCAGTGCCTGCGGGCTCTGTGGTGCGGGGCAGGGCCTGCCTCACCCCCAGCAGCACAGGGCAGGGCCTGCCTCACCCCCAGCAGCACGGGTACCCCAGTGGGCACTGCCAGGCACCCCCACAGCAGCTCAGACGTGTCACTGTCCCCACACGGGGATACCCAGCTGGGAGAAGGGCTCCAGCCCAGCCCTGCTGCCCTCCTCTCCAGCTCGGGGTGACTCAGCACCGCAGCTGAGGAGCCATTTCTTGAGGCACCTGCTCACTGCCATGGCTGGATGGGGATGGGGTCACCTCCACTCACCCGGGCAGTGACAATGGGTCCCCCCCTGGTTCGGAGGAGGAGGAGGGGACAGGGTCTGGGAGCAGGGCACATCCCCCAGGGCTGGCAAGAGGATTCGTCAGGTTCCTGGCTCCCCCCAGCCTCCCCCCCACCGGATCCAGCCCAGGCAATTTCCTTCCAGCAGGAACGTCACGCTCCAGGGCCCTTCAGTTATGACTCAGAGGTTTGAGTGGAAGCGAGGGCTGTAAGACGATTATGTATAATTTTCTTTAAAGGATGCTCAATCCTTTCCCCGCCAAGGCCGAGCGGGACGTCATCCCCCGGCACTTGCGCCAACCCTCACCCCACTGCGGGAGGGGGAAGGGGGTGGGAGAGCTGCAGCCCCTCTGGGGGGACACAGCAGGCTTGGCCCCCACCTCGCTGCATCCTTCCCAGGCCCTGCTGCAGGTGAAGAGTCCTTTGGGAAACCAAAGCTGCGAGGGGAACACAGATGGGACAAAGTCACCTTCAGCACCCACCTTCCTCTCCCCAAGGGATCAGGCTGAACACTCGTGGAGACCCTGAAGCAGCAAAGGGAAGAAGAGCCCAGTAGCCAACCCCTCTGCCTGGGGGGCACAGGTGCTGCTGGTAAAGCCTTGCAGCACCCAGCAGGAAAAAGTAAAAAAACACCCTTGGAAATCAGGCAGCAGATTGAGCACTTCTACAACCAGCCTGGCCATCCAGAACCAAGGAGGATGGATTTTTTCTTCCTCTAAAAGCAGCCTGAGCTGTGGAGCTGGGCTAAGGCAGAAATTACCTTAGAGAAATGTCCCTGATGATTGATGTGGAGACCAAAACAGGAGAGGGAGGGCAGGATGGACCCACCTGCTGCAGGGTTCTGGGTTACAGGGGCTGTTATTTGGTGAGTTGCCCCTCGCATCCCTCCATGGTGACTCCACCAGGTCTGGACACAGCTCCTGGTTCCTCTGTGCTGCCACTTACCTGAGAGCTGCTGCCCTGCCCCAGGGCAGGGGACAAGGACTGACCAGGGATGTGCTGCTGGCTCCATGCACCCACTGGGCTCCCAGGGGAGTGCCAAGCTCTGCACCTCCCCAGAACCACAGAGTTCTGCAGGAGCTCTGCAGGAGGGGTGGAGGTGCCCTGGGGATGTGTCCTTACCTCCAGCACTTTCTGAAAATGTCTGGCCTAAAAATGAGAGGCAGAAACAGCAGCTCCTGACCCCTTTGGAGGGGGCACCTCTCTTGGAAGGGATAAGGGGCTCCAGCTCCCCCTCCAGAAGGGGGACACAGCATCTCCAGAGCCCCCCCCGGGGACTGGGTGTAGGGCAGCTGCCCCTGGGTACCCACCCCCAGAGTTCAGGGTTTTTCCTTTTCTCTACATCCCAACAGCATGTCTGCAGAGCCTGAAATAACCCCATTCAGAGCAAAGCTGAACACTTCTCCTTCCCCTCCCTCAGCTGAACTCAGGCCAAGTCAATTAACATTTCTGACTGGGGAGGGAAGAAAAAAAAAAAAAAAAAAAAATCCCAACAGTTCATTTGGCTTTTGTGTGACTCTTCCCTCCTCCCACCCTGCTTCAAAAGCACAGTCCTGTGAGTCTATTATGGAGAGCATGGAGGGAGGGGGAATTGCAAGCTAATTTTACCTCCTTCACCAATGACACTTTCTGACGTTCAAATTAATGAAAATAAAAATTCAACATGGGATGAAGTCTTGGCAACTGCCTGCCCACGCGGAAGCCAGTGACCCAATGCTGTGTCTGTTTGAGCAGCTACATCCTACCTTACAGCTACCACTGAGCAGTGCTAAAAATAAAATAAATAAAAGGAGGGCTGGGAGAGGCATCAAGAACGTGCATGTTTGCCCTTGCCACTTCTTACATTTCTTAATGGCTCCATCCAGCTCATTCAGGCACACACACACACACACACACACACAAAGTTTCAAAATAAAACCGTGAAGAGCTTTTGAATTGCTGTGTTTGTCAGACACAAACAAGAACACATCATTTGTGGCTAGGAACTAACCTTTTCAAGCACAAGGCTTTAAAGGCTCCAGCCCTGGCTTTATTTTCAAGCTTCAAACCAAAAGCTAAGGGAGCAAAACAAAACAAAAGGACCCACTCCAGCTCTGCAGCCATTTGCCTCTGCTGGAGCAAAGGAAGGGGTTAATGCTAGGGGAGAAAAAAGCAGAGCACAGCCTTCTAAATCTGAAATGCAGCACAAAAGCAACAAGCAAGATGCTTACATCCATTTATTGCATATGCTGCTGCTGCTCTCCAAGCAGCCACTTCTGGAGAGGATGCTCTGTCACGTGTCCAGTTATTCTCTCCTCAGCACTTCCCTTGGAGGAGACGTTTAACACCGACTGAACCAGGAGCACCTAACATTTAAGGCTCTCTACAGAGCTGCATAAATCTTTAAATAAACCTTTAGAAATAAAAGCACCTTCTCAAAGCCCCTTTCTTCCTCTGAAGAATGCAAAATTTAATGAGGTTCCCTCTTCTCCCCTCCCAAATCGAACACCCACTCCCACCTATGAGTCACTTGTTCTGCTCTCACTGCCCAGCAGAACCACAACTGAATTCATCAGTCACTTCCAAGTTGATGGTGTTTTGGATTTGGTTTTTTTTTTTTAATTTTTATTTTAATATGGTATCACTAACACTTGCACACAGCTGAGCAAGTTCAAAAGAATCCTGAAGGAAAACTCGGGTTAAAAAAAAACCAAAACAACAAAGATGGAAATTTATTTTCTGCAAGCTGCCCCCCTGCCTTTGCCCATGTCGGGTGAAGCCACCAGAGCAGTGTCCCCACACCAGGATCCTCCTCACCCCACTCCCCCCCTGAGGTTGTTACGAGGCTGCACTTCTAGGGAAGGAATGGTTTATGGGGCCACAATTAAGTTTTAGGCTTCTAATCCCTCTGAAACAGCACAAATTGCACACCAGGACTTTAAATCTTCCAGAAATTTGCCTGACAGCTCTTATTTGGGTTTAAATACTGCTGTTTGCATGAGGAGTGTGTACCAGCTGATATCACTGCTCTGGAGGTGTCTCCCACTCTCCCAGTCACCTGCCTGTGGGGGTCCATCCTGAGCCAGGGGCTGGGTCCAGCCAGGCTCCCCGGTGAGCAGGGGCAGTGACACTGCCTGTGGATGTCACAAGCTGAGTAAGGGGTCACAACCCATCCCCTGCAGCCTGCTAGAACCCCTAGAAATAGAAAGCCAAAACCTGAAGGACGATTCCCTTGCAGGACAAAGGTATCTGCTGTAGAAATGACACTCCTGTTATGATGGGCAGGATCCTGCTGAAGACTGGGGGAAGCAGGGAGGTGATCCTGTGCTCTCCAGCCACTGCCAGCAGCCCAGGCCACAGGAGGCCCAGGAGGACAGTGGCTTTGGGGTCTAGGCTAAGCTTCATGCTCCTCTTCTGTGCCCGTGGCTGATGGGAGCACGGCTTCCTCTCCAAAATGCTCCTCACTTCTGCTGGGTGCTGGGCTCTGTCCTCTAAGCCCTGCCTCAGCTTCCTCCTCCACAGCTGGGAAGGCAGAGGGAAGCAACAGAGCACTGTTGGAGACCTGGACGTGCTTGTTCTCTAGACTGGCACCAAAGAAAGCAGTGACAAGAGCATCCTGCAGGCCCTTGGCTTGGCTGCAGGAGAGTCAAGTACCAAGGGCAATACATCTACTGTGGCAGAGGTTCTCCTCTGGGAGGACTGACCCTTCAAGGGAGGTTAAAGCACACACAGACCAGCTGCACCTTCCTCCTGAAACCAGTTTAGAAAGGAAAATGTGAAACTGGAGGGGGACACCAGCAATGCTGGTGATGGATTTTTAAGCCTGGCCCCCTCAGCGTTGTGCTCAGGCCCCACTGTCTGTTTTCCAGCCTCAACATTTTGGCAGAATTGTGTCTCAGGCACTTATGCATGGGCTGTTCCCAGCAAGAGCTCTTGCAGAGGAAGACAGATGACCCCTAACAGCAAGGAAAGCATCTGGCAAGCCTCTTCTCTCCCACTTCTGTAGTTAGAGAGGCCCAAGCAATCAAGTATCTGCTTCAGTACATCTATCACGTTTTTAAGAGGATCCCTCCTTTTAAAAAGGCTCCACCAAGCTGTGAGGAAAGGCCTGGCCCTGGTCAGATTCTGGCACAAAAGTCTGTGGGATGTAAGAAGAGAGCAAAGGATGGAGCTCTGCAGGTCACCCAGCTGGCACTGGGACATTAGTTCTATTAGAAAAGGTTATAAATTACCCCACTGTCACCAGTGAATCAGCACTTGGAAATAAATCTCTTTCACTTTGATGAGAGTCCCTTCATCTTGGCAGGCTCCACCTCCAACCCACCTACATATCCGTTTGGCTGAACATCTGAGCAGACACCCTGCTGGGGACTGTTCCCCAGGGATGTCACACAGCCCAGAGCAAAGCTGGGCTCAACACAGCCTCTGCCCCTGGAAGGCACTGCCTGGGAAGCCCATCTTGTTTCAAGTCATTGCCCAGAGAAATTTTGGGTACAATTTGAGGCTCATTACAATTCAAGACCTGACACTTGATTCTTCTATGGCAGTGCTTCAAAAAAGCAATTTCCACCTAACCAGGAAGTGAAATGAAAACCAAGGTCTTCAGGTGTCAAGTTTGGTAAAACCAGACCTTGCTTTTCCTAAGGCCCCCAGAATCCCACCAGGCCATCAATTAAGGAAAAACTAAAGCAGTTTGGTTAGCCTGGAACTACAGAAACCAGGACTTGGCTTATCACAACTCACAGGTACTTCTCATCTCATTGTGGGAAAGCAAATCAGCACCCCTGCAAGCAGTGTGTGAAATCTTCCCTCCAAAACCATTAAACCAGGCTGGAGCCATTCTGCTAGAGACCTGTGTTCTGCTGATGGAGGCAGTGAGAACAGACAAAGGAACTGCTGCCCTGTTCACACAGCACTGCTGCTGCAGGGTGAAGCTGAGAGGTCTTTCTCTTCAGCCTCACCACAGACCAGCCTGACACCTTCTGCTCAGGAGTGATGGAAGGAGAGCTGCCTGACTGCCACCACTTACAGAACCTCTTACAGAACAAGGTGGTTAAAACCACACACACCCCCTACCTACTGGTTAAAGCTTACCTTAAAACAACAGGAAACCCCAAATAAAGGAAGAAGTGCTGTAAGCAAAGAGTTACCAAGACTGGAACATAAACCAGCCTCAGCAGCAAGCTCCAAGCTTCTCTCCCAGATGTGCCATCTACTCTGAACACTGAGTCACTTCAGGGCTCTGCTCCAAAATAACTCAGTCTGGCAAAACTGGCCTCAAGAATTCAGTGTGCTGAACAACAGAGTCCAGCAGGAGCCAGCTATTACTGGCTGGAGGAAGAAAATTGGTACACAGGTGACATGCAGGAAGGGGCATCCTGGTTGATCAAATCAAGGACTGAGGCATCCGGAGCATCACAGCTCACTGACTGCGTCACTCACACCACTTGATAATCAGCGTCTCCTCCACTGCTGGAAGGATTACTCAGACCTCAAGGCCTTTCCTAAAAAGCTTTAAACAGACAAAAAAAAAAAAAAAAAAGCCACTTCTGCCCTACCCATCCCAGCATCATTCTCTCCTACCTGGTACTGTGAAGTCCTGAGTGTAGATGATATCATCTTCAATGTCATACAAGTCATCGTCTTCCTCCTCGTTGTAGCCATGCAGATCTTCCAGATAAGGCACCGCCGTCATGCTCCTCCACCTGTCCTTTGTTTCTGGGCTGGGAGGTATGGGCACCAGAGCCTCTGCCTGAGCATGTTTCTTACGAAACCAACTGCAAAGAGGCCAAGAGCAGTCCCATCAGTACAGCTTCCCTTGTCAGAAGGCACAGAGAAACCCCTGAGGCTGCGGGACGGTCCCGTGCCACCCCAATATTCAAAGTGATCTCCAGCTTCCCAGACACTTTTATGCCACTGCCACACAGCTCAAAAGCAGAGCAAAATATTAAAAGTATCCCCTCGTGGCACGTTTACTTCTTGGCCTGATGACTGCTGCCCTGGACAAGCCAAATGTGACACAACTCTGCAGTCTGCACAAGCATCCAGTAACTTCTGGCGAATAACCACTGAGGAGGGCCTGAAGCCAGTCACCAAAGAGCTCTCACAAACCTGAGCCATCTGGTTTTTATCACTCCAGTTCCAAATTCATTTTAGGAAGTAAGGCTTGGATGCACCTCCTGCACACAAGAACTGTAATTATAATTTTGTCCTAGTCTTATACTGCTTGGACAGCAGACTTAAAAAAAAAAACCAAAAATGGGCAGTCTAACAGAATTGTCCATCAAAAGATGGGAGATAAATAAAAATATAGCTACTGGGACAGATCAGACAGGATTTGAAGGAGAAGTACCTCACCCAGGAGAAGTACCTAACCCTTGCCCAGAAACTCAGCTTCACAATGAGCATCTCTAAACTGTTTTCTCTGCAGTGATTGAGTTTTAAACTCAGCCTCACTCTCTGAGGAGTGCAGCTTCTTGCTGTTTGCAGTGAGGAGTGAAGCAGCCCCTTTGCCTGACAAATGAGGTCAGAACCTGCCATTAAAAGCCAAGCTTTAAAGGGAGAAAGCCTGGAAGTCGTTAGTGACTGGTGTTTTTATTTTGCTGTATTTCAGCTCTGCCTCTTTCTTTCCTTCTGTCCTACTTACCAGGAGAGTAAAAATAGGTTTTTATTACAGCAGAAACCTGAATCACTGTACTCTAGTCATAACGATTCCATCCTCTGGGAGGTGATTTCAAATACATGCATATGCATATATGGTAATGAGGATATAGAGTGAGAAGAGAAATTCATTGAAGTTCTAAGAAAATCAAAGACCTCTTGGAAGGAGCCTCAAGCAATTCTGTATGGAGTAGCAGAGGATTTCCTGGCAAGCAATTTTCCAGCAGGGACAGAGATTCTGCTCTCTGCACTGGTGCTAAATGTTATTAGGGAAGATTTGCTTTTCAGCTGAGGACCACTGGCTCCATCAAATGCCCTAATCTGGCTCAAGAAGCTACTGACCACTGACTAAGCCAGAAAGCAGCTCCTCTGCCATTGATCATGCAGGGGAGAGCCCCTCCTCATCCTGCCTTCACCCCAGTACTGCTGACAGAGGGCCCTACTTCAGCTTTTATTCCCAGATGTTTTCTGGGCCAGCTGCCCTGGCACAAACATAACCATTCACCTGGTGCTTGCAGACTGCTGCTTTAACCCCAAGGGAAAAGAAAAGCTGTTGCAGATCTCAGAAGTGTCCCTTGACCAGAGCACCCCTTAGAAGGGGCAGATTTCTCTCTGCCCTGTGCAGCATCTCTTAGCCACTCCCAGCCCTTTGTAAGGGAGTGGGGGGAGCAGTAGTAAGGAGATAGTATCTTTACTACTTCTCAAGCTTGTAGAGAACACCTGTGAAGCACAGAACCTCCTGACAGCAGCAGCACAAGTATTAATTGTGATCCTGTCAGCAAAGAAGTGGTGTCCAGACAGGTTGCTATAGTCTGTGGGGAGATAAGACAGCAAGGGTCAAGGACTGAATGAAAAAAGTAACATGGGTTGACCAGTGCTTAATGAGCCTGTCTGGCTTGCAGCTTCCAAGCTTGAATTTTATATCAGAAGTCATCGTTCTGCTCTTTTCAAGTTCTGGTATAAGCAAGGTTAAAATAAGACTCAGTAAGCACAGCTGCAGCTTCAAAATACTTTCAGCTAATTCACTTCCCATTCTAGGTCACAAGTATTTCAGTTTGCTTGTTCTCTATATGGACAATTTTCCCTGAAACCAAATGCCAAGCTGCAGATCACCACCCTGCCAGCAAGGATGGGTTAGGAATGATTTTCCACTTCCCATGATACCACGTAAAGGCTTCAAGCTCACTGGGAGGTCAGAGGCACCACAGGAAGTAGCTCAGAGCATTCCTGTTTCATTCAGCCCTCTCACAGACAAAGGTGGAAGGCAGACAGCAGTGTGCCCTGGGGCAAGGCTGGAGCTGCCTCCCTGCGGTCACTGCTTCCACTCCTGTCATGTCAAGAGATGGCCAAGTTGTTAAGTCAGGCTCATAAAAAAAAAATGGGAACAAGGGAGAAAGAGAAGCAGTTTCCCCCTCTAGCTGGTGCTAGGGCCAAAGGTGGCAGCTCAGCCTCCCACGAGAGGTGTTCTGTGCACAGATGGAGACCCACGCGCCCTGAACGCGGCTGCGTTACGAAACCGACTCACAGGACGTGGGTGGAAGAACCAAAGATTCCTTCCATGTGCCTGCCATGGGGAAGGACCCCAGAGCCAGGTGCCTGGGCAGGAAGGGAGAGGAGGAGAGCTTTGGGGTGTGTGTCCCACCAAGGGACTGGCAGAACATCCAACAGGGACCCCGCAGACCTCCTGGGGGGGAACAAAAGCACCTGGGATGGTGGCACAAGAGCCTCCAGGAGGAGGCACCAGCCCCACAGCTTCATTGGCACCTCTACTAATAAAAGGTGGAAGAATCTTCCCTTTCTTGCTATAAACTCTTGCAATGGCATCTATGAACAAATTAAGTGTGGCACTTCTGGAGAGGGAAGGCGAGATGGTTGCCTTGGAAACAAGGGACAGAGGTAGAATTCTGCATCCACTTGATCACTTTAAGTGCTGCAGCAGGGTCAGTGAATTAGTTACAAAATGCAGTGCATGAGCACTGAGCCTTTCAGCAAAAGCAGGGGGTAGAGAAGAGATGGTGAACAATCTATAGGGAGCAGGATGGAAATTCCCTGGCTCCTGGTCCCACGCTCCCACCCCAGGAGCACGAAATATTCCGAGGGTGAACTAAAAGTGTCAGTTTTTCACTGAACAACATCGTGCCCAGACCCTGCTGGGAAGAGCAGTTCCAAGGCTCTTTCATTGTTATTCAGGGGTCAGCTCTGGCACTTCATAAACTCTTAAGATGACAGGCTGAGAGACTTCTAATTCATTTCAATTTACAACTCACAGGTCTGCACTTCACAGACTGACAAGGTCGGAAAAGCCTCTGAGAGCCAAGAGGAGAACTGGAGTCCTGCTGAATTGAACCAAAGTGCAGAAACATGTGTTCAAGGCAAGAGTTTTAGCTACAGATGTGAGGAGAGGGGGAAAGCAGCTGGCAGGTACAGCATTAAGCAAACTCTCCCTACAGCATCCTTGAGATGGAGCTGCCACTCCTTGGGGTGGGGGAGAAACATTTGGGACATCTGACAAAAACAAAAGGAGGAATGGCAGAATGAGCATTGCTGGGCAAGACACACGTGCCTGGCTGCCTCCCCCAGGACATGGAGGTTTTTCCTGTTGATTCCCAGGGAACTTTTTAAATACCAACTTCTCCCTATGAGCAAAGGCACCAGGAGCATCAGCTCAGAGACATAAAAGGAGACTTCCAGCAGCAGGGAAAAGCACTGGGTAGTTCTGGTTTGAGCCAGTATCTATCTCAGCAGGGCAGCCTGGGTGAAGTTGCTTGATGTTTCTGTAGCCCAGTCCCTGTGCCTAACACATGCTTTTGTGGGAGGAGTGTAGAGAAACCCCAAATCATTAATGACTATTACTCCCCTACACACGAGAAATCTAGGGATTGTAGAAATCAAGCCTTTTCTTAGTAAAATGCTTTCCAAAACCCCTCTGACATTAACTGAATGGCTACCTGCTGTGCTTCTGACTTTGTTCAATTTAAAAAAAAAAAAAGTAAAATAATCAGGGTCAGGTTCAGCACGAGGGCTCAGCTTCTCTGCTATTTAAAGAGAAGCCAGGAGAACCAAGTGCTGGATTCTTTAGCACAATGCTGCTCCACAAAAAGGAGATGGACAGACACATCCAGAGCCCAGGGCTGCAGCTCTGCTGTGCCTGATGTAATTATTAGGATGCCACAGCAGGAGGAAGGAGGCAATTACTAACAGGGAAGAAAAGCCTGTTAAGAAGCACTGGCTAAGCTCACAGAACACTAGTAAGAGCCAAAGCTTTGGAAATGCTCCTGTCCTTGCAGGCAGAGTCTTTCCTCAGTGTCATGATATGAAAAACCCCAGCAGCTGGGCCCAGTTAAAGGGCAGGCTGGGCCCAGTTAGAGGGCAGGCTTACCCTACAGAACACCTGGAGAATTGTGACTGCCCTCCATGCCAGAAGCCTGCTCCAGTTTCTCCTGCTTTCTAACTACAGGCAGGGTCTCTAGAGAAACCTCTTTGCTTCCAGCTGGGCAAAGCTGACGCAAGAACTCGGTGCCACATGGGAGGAGTATAAAATGGGAGTATGATCAGTGAACACTTGCAGCACAAAAAGCTAACCAGAGCCTGGGCTGCATCAGGAGGAGTGTGGCCAGCAGGTCAAGGGAGGGGATTCTCCTCCTCTGCTCTGCTCTTGTGAGACCCCACCTGGAGTCCTGCACCCAGTTCTGCAGCCCCTGGTACAGGAGGGACGTGGAGGTGCTGGAGTGTGTCCAGAGAAGGGCCACGAGGATGCTCAGAGGGCTGGAGCACCTCTGCTGTGAAGACACTGAGAGAGTTGGGGTTATTCAGTCTGGAGAGGAGAAGGCTCTGAGGAGACCTCACTGTGGCCTTCCAGGATCTGAAGGGGCTGCAGGAAAGCTGGGGAGGGACTTTATAGGGTGTCAGTAGTGACAGGACATGGGGGACTGGATTCAAACTGGAGGAGGGGAGATTGAGATTGGGAGTTAGGAAGAAGTTCTTCCCCATGAGGGTGCTGAGACCCTGGCACAGGTTGCCCAGAGAGGTGGTGGAAGCTTCCCCATCCATCCCTGGAAGTGTTTAAGGCCAGGCTGGATGGGGCCTGGAAGTGTTTAAGGCCAGGCTGGATGGGGCTCTGAGCAACCTGAGCTGGGGGAGGTGTCCCTGGGCATGGCAGGGGGGTTGGAACTGGGTGGGCTGAAAGGTCCCTTCCAACCCTGATAATTCTGGGATGATTCTCTGCTGCTGAGCTGGCTCAGTGGCTCACACAGCTGGCAGGCAGTGAGACACAAGCAGTGGCAGGGAGGTGGGTGCTCTGTCCTTTCCTCAGTACCCACCCAATGCACTGCCCAGAGCTGATTCCTGCCTCCTGGCAGTGCTCCTGCCCCACCACCAGCTGGAAGGAGCTGGAGAACTACTTCATTACCCAGTACAAAGGCACCCAGTGCTTTGCTGTCTAGCTGGAAGCACTCTGCTCCTCCGGGGCAGCTGGGAGGACAGTCAGGAGCTGTTGTTTCCCAGAGCAGCTCTGCAGGCAGTGCCTGGAGGAGCCCAGCCCCAAGCTGGCTCTTTCATGGCCCACCTATTCCTGGGAGCCATGTGCATGGGGAAGGGCAGCCTTGAAAAACAAATGCCTGCTCCTATCATCTCCCAGAGCCACTGAAACAACCAGAGCACAGTGCTGGGCTGCTGTTTTTAAAAGAGGCAGCCTGGCTGCTTAATGAATTGACCAGGCAGCCACAGATCTGCCTCCAGCCCCTTTGATCTTGGGCAGGGGGAGCTCTGTCTCCTCTGCAGTGTGCCAGTGCAGTTCCAGCCTGGCAGGTTTTGTTCTGTGGCTCCTGCAGATGCCTCCCATGCCACAACATCTACCAGAGCTCATCCTGACAGCACATGGCTTCCACTGCTGCCTTTTTCAGAGGCACAACAAGAAAAGAATGCTTTTTCCTGCCTCCAGGCAGCACAAAGCAAACCCATTGCCTTCCAGGATCAGAGCCTTGTTTTTACAAGGCTCCCAAAAGCTTTCTGGGCAAGCTTGCAGGCAGGGTCTCTGCTGAGCAGCTGCAGTCCAGCAGGCAGCTCTGGGTGTCCTCAGGAGCACTTCCTATTCAGGCAGGAGATAAGCTAATGCAGCCTCCACCATGAAGCATCCTTATGATGCTTTTTGTTCTTGTACTTTTATCCGCCCAGGAAATCTCTGCTCAGAGGCAGCATGTTCAAACAGATCCTTTAAAAAAAAAAAACCAAAACACACAACCCAAAAAACAACCCTCAGAGATAACGGGGCCTTTCCCCCCTCAGACAATGGCAAGGATAAAGGGGGAGGATATGGGGGAGGGAGGAGTATGACATTAAAGAGAAGGAAAAAAAAGATTTCCTACTGTCCTGGAACACTTCTCCACATACTGATCCCATATGGAGCAAATACCAGGGAGTATTACTGTGACCAGGCTGTCCAGAAAACCAAACTAAACCACATTAATAACAGTTCTAGATCAATAACCCAGCTCTAAGGAATCCCTCTCCTCCTGCTCCATTAGTGCTAGCTGACCCCTGAAAAAAAAAATAAATTATCCAGAACCTTTGATGATACAGACACCAGTCACACTGGGAACACATTCCCAACATGTTCATTATTTACTGGTTAGCAATTCAAGTGCTTTAACCGGATGCTCTAATAGGAGGAGGAAAAAAAGCCAAGGAGAGGTTGCCAGAGCTCCAGCAGAGCTGGAGGAAGGATATCTAGTGACTTCCATGTGTCTGCTGTCAAAAGGAAAAATGAGTTGAGAGCAATAGCACAGGTACATTAGCATAAGAAGCAGAAAGAGAATGACTAATAGGAAGAAGCTGAACACTCACTTGTGCTGCCTTATCTGCTGTATTGAAAATCTCTTGGCTGGGTCGTATTCAAGCATCCCTGAAAAGAAGGAAAAAAAAAAAAAAGTCCAGGTGTGATCACAGATGCTCTCAGCCAAGTTGAAGACAGGAAGCATAAAGCTCTGCCCTTCCCTCCCCCCTCCCTCCCCCAACAGCCACTGTGTGTCCAGTCCTCCTGGCAGCCTCAGGAGCTTCACCTCCAGGAAGAATCTGTGGAAGAATCTCACAAAATCCCAACTCCATTGCTGACCACCTGAGCAAGTCTGTTCCTCAGTTTCCCCTGCCTGCAAAGTAGGAATGACCTTTCCCTCCTTCACACTGCAGGGACAGGAGCTTGTGCAGCTCTGGGTCACATGTCCCAGTGTGTCTGCAGGCAGAGAGCAGCAAGACTTTGTGTTTCACAGATAATGCAACTGAGCTGACTCCCAGGCAGAGCCAGAGCCTCAGGCACAGCATATGGCCAGTTGCTCAGCATCCCAGAAACTCAAGCCTTGTGAAATTCAATTCTGGAAGTACAGATGGTCAGAACCAATTAAAAAAAAAATAATAATTCTACTGTCCATCCTTTTGCCCTGGCCAGGAGTTGGGTTGCTGGCATCACCTGCTAAGACAGCTGGGGGGGGGGTGAGAGGAGAAGGGGAGAGGAAAAGTATCTCAGTGTTCTCTCTAGGAAAGAGGGGGTTGGATTCCTTGAGCAGGCTTGGGAGATGTCCACTCTGCTCCCATGTCTTTAAAAAGCTTTGGAACACTACAGGAGAGAAGTAGGGAATTTTGTGATATTCTTCAGAAATGAGCCAATGGGACTTAACAAACCTCATCCAGCAGCATCCAAGATATTCTCTAATGAAGGTACCAAGAATATGTTAATCTGACAGGCAGTAACCAAGTCACACTGCTGTACATGACAAGGAGCTTTGCTTTTACTGGGTGATACCCCCTGCTCCTGAAGCATCAGCACTGCTGAGTCTCACAGGGAGCACAAAGAAGAAGGTTCTGAACAGAGGAGACAGAAAAGGAGGACCCTGTCTCCAGCACTCAGAAGAGAAGACAGGCTGGGGAGCAGAGCAGCTGTCAAACAGGAGTTCAGAGAGTCAGGACAAGGACCAAATGGTGCTGAATGCCAGGGAGAGTCCATTTGGGAAGGGAGTGCTGGAAGTAAGTGCTGTACAAGTAAGAAGTTGCAAGGGCTTTGCAGAGGAATTTCTGCAGCCCAGTTAAACACAGTCATGGAAGGGATAAATCACCAAGAGCACATGTGATAACAAAAGCTGATCCAGAAGATTTCCCTTGTCAGTTCAGTTTCTGTCACATTACCAACAACAATGAACATGGGCCCAGACAAGGTGCAGCACGGGAGGGCTGAAGCTCCTCCAGGGATACAGCAGCTCAGCCAGGACCAGGTCCAGTTGGGTTCTGGATGTCTTTGAGGATGGTAACTCTACAGCTCCCCCCTGCAGCCTGTTCCAGTGCTCAACCACCCTCCCAGTCAAGGAGTTCTCACGTTGAGGTGGAATTTCCCCTCACTCGACAAGAAAAGAAACATTAATTGGAAAACAAAATGGGAAGGTGGCTCAGAGAAAATAAATCCCACACCTAATTAAATGACCTATTAATAAAATTATTAGACAGTAGCTTCACAGCTGAGCTGCCCAAATGAGCTGCCTTTTTTTTTTGTTGTTGTTTTTAAAGGGACAGGACTGCACAGGGATCTTACATGAAGTCTGGTGAAGCCAGCAGTGACTAGCTTCTCTCATTAACATCATCAGGAACAGGTAACTCAGGACACAGTAACTCAGTTTTTTTTCTTTAGAGACCATATTTTGGAGTGGTTTTGGAAGCCAGCTTGTCCTCAAGTTCAGCATCAACTTCTGCACATCCAAGCAGGTACAACTGGGAACTCTTCACAGAAATCTGGAGCACAGTGGGATGGTCTCAGCTCTTGCATTTGCAGCCTGGGATGAACAGCACTGGGGTGCTACCTGGAACACCCTCACAAGCAGCTCTTTGATCAAAGGAAAAGAGGAATGACCAGACTAACAAAGACATTGAAGGCATTTACCAGCTGAAACCGGTGCAAGCAGAGGATAAAGTTCTAAGGTAAATCATTAAAAGAGGCCTAAAAGCACCAGCAACAAATGGCTGTGGTGCAGAGAGCTGCATTGTTCTCAAGCAACTAAAAAGGCATACAGATAATTGAGCAAAAAGAATATTTGCTTTAATGAAAAAGGACCACATGTTTGGGGCCCATGTTTGAAAGAAAATGGAAAGTCCAATCACCAAAAATGTACATTCAGGCATTCAGCTCTGACTCACTCACAGCAGCTCTGTGGCTGAAGTCCTGCACTGAAAAGAGCCTCATCAAGACAAAACATCATGTTCTATTCACCAGCCACCTCAGAGTGCCTGCCCACAGGCACCACACCATCCCTGCCATTTAGGGGAAAGATTTCCTTGCAGTTCATCTGGGAGGAGAGAGGAGTCTGAGCCCACCCAAGGGCCCTGGTGTCCCCAGCAGCACGCTGGACATCTCAAACCCCCTTCTAACAATGTCCAGTGGCACTCCAGAAACTGGGGACCAGGAACCTGCCTTCAGCTCCTGGCAGACTCCAGCCCACACATTTCAATAATCCTGAACAAGCACAGCATTACAACATGTGGCTGAATATCTGGTTTTTAGCAGACAGCACAGGCCTAGGTCCCTCCTCTGTGGAGCAGGAAGAAATCTGACAGCAAGAGTTAATGAACTCAACCTGGATTTGACTTCAGAGCAGCCAAGTTGGATCAATATTTAAAGCAACCAATTGAAAAGCAGTGTAAGTCCCATCTGTAAAATCAGACAGGGCTTTTTCCCCCCCCTCTCCTTCATCCTTCCCATGCACAGCCAGGCATTCTGACCAGAAACTCCCTCTACAGGCAAAGCTGGAGGCTGTGATCAAAGGCAGGCAGGAGACTTGCTGCTGGAGGGGTTACAGACACCAGCCTGCCAGGCTCCAGGGACTCCCTGCTACTACAGAATTCAAGCATCCCACTGTCATCAGGATACACATCCTCTCACCATCCCTGGAATGAAAGGTCAAGGCAGAAGCGAGCAAACAAAACGCTCAGAAACAAATCCAACTTGTCACAAAGTCTGTAGGAGAGCCTGGAAATAAATCCAGATGCTCAGTGCAGAGCCTGCAGTCTCCAAGCTCTCTCTTTCAGTAGGAGTACATTAGAAGAGGAGGAAGGAAAGCTGACCTCATGCATTTTTCTTGTCCAGAAGCAAAGTGTGTGAGTTGATAAGTCATGTGCAGATGGTGACAGCAGAACCTTAAGGCTATTTATAAATGCTTCCACTCTGACACATCTTTAGTGACTGTACACACAGAAGCCAGAACAGTACTAGCCTTTCTCTTTTCAAGCAGTGAGGAGTATAAATAAAGCTTCATCCCTGATTAGAGAGACAAAAAGAGAAGCAGCTTCCCAACTAATCTGTTGAAATAACTGTCATGCAAGTCTCTTTAAAGATCAAATACCACAGAAGCTTTGGGTCCTCTAAATTCTGCTTCTTCTGGAAGGAGGAACAAAGAACTAAAAACAAGCTCAAGGGGGTGGGAGTGAAAAACCAATACACAAGTAGTCAACAGAAGAATAGAAAGACCTTAAAAAGTCTATTTTACTGTTTGCTTCACAGCCAGACTGGTACTGTGGTCAGCACAGCACTTATAGCCAGAGAGGAAACAAGCACTTTGCAGCACACTGAATTCTTCCTCACAATAAAACCAGAACAAATGCTTGCAGCACTGCAGAGTGCTTTAAGAGTCTTCTAAAAGCAAAGCAAAGGCAAAACAAAGTCTCTGGTGAGAGGGAGCTGAGCTGTGGGTGCCTGTGCTGCTCATATGAAAGCATCAGCCATTGACAGTACCTGATCCACAGGCTTCTGATTCACCTTCAACATGCTGCAAAGTAGCAGGCACCTACCAGGAAATGCAGATGTTCTGGAGGAAAAGCATGAACTAAATAAAGCATTTGGGTTTTGTCACCATAGCTACGTAATGTCACCACTGGAAGGCTCAGCCCTCATCCCCAGCAGGATCCTTGCTACCTGCTGGGCTGCAGAGATGCTCAGGACTCCCAGCCTGGAGGGAGCCAGGGCCATCCCACTCTGGAATTCAAGTCACCTCAGGTCTTTTGAGTACTCTGACCACCAGAAAAAGGAAAGTGTGTCAAATTAAGTAAGGAGAATATCAGGAGCTTTTGCCAGCTCTTACTGTGTACCAGGTGCACGTGACAAGATGAGGGGTGGGAAAATGTTCTCCAGTGGGACGGAGGGAAAACAGTAAAAGGAATCCTTATGACTTCCCACCACCCTGAAAGAAACTCTGCTTGCACCTCTGTAGTGTCTGAACACAGAAGGGAGTCAGACAGAAAGCAGCAAGGATGATGGAAGAAGCTCAGGTTGGAAGGGAGAGAGTTTGGGACAAAAGGCATCAGGTCTGAGGCTCCTCTGTTTAAAGTGGGGCAGAAGGAACAGTAGGAGATTCTGACTGCTGCTCTCATACAGGGGATGGAAAGAGAACTCAAAAAGGAGTCATTCTGCTAGTGAAGCACAAGATTTGAAGCTATCAATGTCCTCAGGACAAGAAGAGAGAAACAACTGCCACCCTCATTTTCCCCAGGGGACAGCACTAAGTGCAGCTGCGAGGCTTATCACAAACCTCAAATGATTTCTGCTGGATGCTTTAGAAGACTGGCTGCCAGGCAATTCCCAAGCTCCTAAGAAAGGCCATGTTTTGAGTCAGCACTCACAAACCAAACACCACACGTAGCCCAGGACATGGTTCCCTGGGGCACACGGCCACGGCGTGAGCTCCGTCTGCAGCAGTGCCTGATGCAACGCTGGCTGGAGAGCCAGCTCTCAGCTCCTGGGCTCTGGAAGAGGCAAACAGCTTCTCTCCTAATTGGTATGGGGCCAGCCGAGCTACACAGCTCCCCTGGGGGTGGGATTGCAGGGGTCTGGCAGCCCCCAGGCAGGGGGGGCCGAGGGGAGCCCCTCGCTGGAGGCGGTGGCAGCAGAGCTCGGACAGACAGCACCACCTGCTGCCACCCGCATGCAGCCGAGGACACCCGTGTCCCCAGCACCATCCCCGTGTCCCCAGCACCAGGCCAGGGTTGAGGTGACCCCATGGGGCAGGAGAGAGTTCAGGCTGGGGCTGTAGCCCCTCGCAGGAGCCGGGAGCCCCCCGGGCAGCACAACTGTTCCTGCTGCCAACGGCACCAACGTCAAATGCTCCAGAACTGCTCAACTCCTGGCCAGCCCCAAACTGCCACAGCCCTGGCTGTCACCAGGCAGGGGACACAGCACAGCACACAACCCTTGGTTTAGCACTGACACCCCACTTAGGGTGGGAAGAGGGGAAGGTGGCTCAGTTTGCTCAGCGTGCCCCTGCTCTCACCCCAGCCCCGTGCAGCACAAGAACCAAAACACAACCCCTGGAACACGACAGCCTCATGGCAGATTTTAAGTCTGAACTTTCAACAAATGGCTGAAGAAAAGCAGAGAGAACAAGGCTGTGCTGAGCACCACCAGGGAGACAGCAGGACCTGGGAGCAGGGTCTGCCACCAAGCAGGCAGCACCAGGTGGGTGCACAGCAGAGCTGCTGCCCTGACTATTCAGCTCTCAGAAGAAGGAGAGAGTGTTCAACACTCAACCTCAAACTACTGCAGTAAGTGACAGGAACAAAAACAACAAAAAAACCCAAACAAAACCCACAACCTTCTCCTTTTACCCAGAAAGTGCTACCCCTGTTTCTACCACAGCCCTGTTGTGAAAGGGGGCACCAGTCACTTGGCTCCAATATTCTTGCAACTCAGTCTTGGGGGAAAGAGAAGACAACTGGGACTGAAGCAAAACAAATGCAGAGCAGAAGCTAGTGAGGAAGGACAGCAGAACCTCAGAACTCAGTAGTTATAGGACATTATAGGAAGTTTGGGGAAGGAATTTAATTGAGTGTTCCCACTTCCAAGACCTGCATCACTGCTACAATGCCATTTTAAACTGAACCTATCGTGGGCTTTGTCTTTAGGTCTAAAAGCTTCTCAGATCACAAGAAACAATGCAAGAATCAACTCTGTTAGTGCCTGCAACCCATGCAGGGTTTAGTGCACCTCAGGAAAACAACAGTGTCCAAAGATCTTTCCAAGTCTCATCATAAGTGTAACCCCCCTTCTAACAGGATCCTGGCTCTTCACAGGACACCTGGAATGAAGCTCTCCCTTGGCACAGTGCAAGCTGAGCATTTGTTCCACCTATAGATTTTCCCCTTTTGAAGTCAGCTGGGAGACTCACCTCTCAATAAGTCTGAGAGTGGAGGACCACAATCCTCTGGAATTGTGTAGTCACCTTTCCCGATGTTTTCAAATAATTTATAGATATTATCCCCTTCAAAGGGGTAGAGACCCGTTGTGATGTTGTATCTGAAAAGGCAGAAGGAAGGTGTATGAGAAAAAGCACAGAGAACAGGTGTTAGGCACTCAATGTGACTACAAAAGAAGCCAAGAGGAAACTAAAAGATGAATATTTGACAGTGTTTGACTCACATGAGTCAAAACCACCAAGACATCTCCCTGACAGGCTGGGATGGAAGAAACTTAAAAATAAATACTAGACGTATTTGTGGTTTCTATTATTACAGTAGCTGCACATCTCAGATGCTGAGAAATGGTTGGCAGAGCTACTCACTGAGAGTAAAGACTACTTTCTCCAGAATTATAAGCACTCAGGGCACATTCACCCCTCCAAAGGGAGGAGCAACACCCCTACCCTCCCTCCCTCCCCCCAGCTTCCCCTGACAAGATACAGAAGAGCACCACTGCCAGCTGACAGCACAAGCCTGAGTTCTTTGGGGGCTTGTGATTTTTTTAGTCTGCCAGTTGCTGGTGGCTGCCCAGGCACTTACAGCGTGACCCCTGCTGACCAGATGTCTACTTTAAAGCCTGAAAAGGTGTCAAGGCCATTGGCAATTTCTGGTGGCTGGAATGCTGGCGACCCTTGGCTGGTTCTGCACGTGTCATCCTCTGCAAAGGGATGCAATGCCTGCAGCAGGAGAGACTGATTAGCTTCACACTTGCAAGGCAGTCAAGTTGTGACTGTTAGAAAAGTTCCACCTGCAAAGACTCTGCTACTTAAATATCATGAAAAGAAGCCACTACAGCAACCACATGACAACCCTGGCACCTCTCCTCCCTAGCAAAGAGTCTTCATATCACAATAAGGACAAGGTGATGCAGTTTATGGCCATTTCACCACACTTCTGGGGTTGTCCAAGGCTGATGTCTGTCTCTATCTGCTCCCCAGATGGAAGTTTTATACTGCTCTCAAAAGTGCTTTGCCAATTACAATAAATATTCAGAGTGACTCTGCAGCACTCTGGAAGTTTAACAGAACAAATGAATAAATGCACAATAAATCAATCGACACC
This sequence comes from Florisuga fusca, assembly GCA_038090715.1. Lineage (NCBI taxonomy): Eukaryota > Metazoa > Chordata > Aves > Apodiformes > Trochilidae > Florisuga > Florisuga fusca. Next base: position 2,365,207 of record JAAWXA010000051.1, read on the forward strand.
ACAAAGGTGACCTAAATCCAGGATGTCATGCTGCCCACATCCCTGACTTTGCTGCAGTTCTCACGTACCTCTGCTACGCCTAAATCAGATATTTTTAGTGTCCCATTGGTTGTTAGCAGGAGGTTCCCTGGTTTTATATCCTTGTGGACAATCCCTTGGCTGTGCAAGTATTCTAAGCCATCTATAAGCTGACAAAAGTACCTGCAGAAAGAGAGGAAGAGTCAAGCACATCCACAGACTAAAACTATGTGAAAACTCTGAGTTAAAGTGCCTCTATTTCCCTTAGGCTAGGTGTAATCAGACACTTTTTTAAAATAAAATGAAAATATGACCATAAAATGATGTAGTTACCACAGATTCAAAGGGCTGCACTGATGTGACAAACATGACAATCTTCTTGCATCTATTTCCAGAATTCTAAGGTTCCTTTACTTGCAGAGTGAAAGGGGCTTCAGATTAGTCTACTAACTAAACAAGTCAACAGATCATGCTGGATACTGTCAATCCTTAATCCACTGAAAGACCTTTAATCTCTTTTCTGACACTGAACTGCATGGCTTGTCTCCATTTAGGCAGGGCAAGTCCTCATGGATTCATCTGTTGCAGCCAGAGCTGCAGGAAAGGGGCCAGAGGTTTTTTTTTTTTTGTATCTTGAAACAAAACAAGAGCACCAGAAAATCCAACAGAAAGATGACTTTTTCCCCAAGAATCCAAAGGGCTGTCCCTGCAGCTACTTCAGACTGGTTTTTCATTTTTTCCATGGATGTAAGAGATGCACTTATTGCACAAAGGCAGTTTTACTTACAAGTGCAGCCAGCAGTTCAGGCAAGAGACTAGAACATGCTCTTGAGTTCAAGAGAGCCCAATGGTGAGAGGCTAATGGAACAAAACTACTTACCCGTGAGCCTGAAAAACTGGAAACCTCTTTTCTGGGACACTGTCCAGCATTTCCTGCATCCCACACACACAGTACTCCATCACCATATACGTGAAGGTGGAGTTAAGGAAGCTTCAAGGTTAAACACTCCAGACAAATGCTGGCTGAGGACTGCAGCCCTGTCCCAGCACAAGCTGCAGCAGTTACCTGGTGTGCACACACACTGAGGGCTGGAGCTGCTCCTGCCCAGGCTGCTGCTGCTGCTTCTACCACCTCAGAGGAGCCTGCAGAAAACCCACAGAAAAATTCTTCTGCTTAATGACCAGCTGCAACTCAGAAAGGTGTTAGGAAATCCGAGGCAGAGGAGCTGCAGCACCTTCTCCCAACACCCTGGCTGCTCTCTGCTTGGAATAACAGTGAGCTCCTGTCACCTTCCCTGAGTCTGTTGTTTTTTCAAGAGGAGAGGGCTGTTTGCACTCTTTAACAGCTGCTGCATACCCCCATCCCCATGGCACTGTTTCAGTAGCTGGAGAAAGGATCCCTAGAGAGCTGGGAAGCTTTTTTGAAACTGCACAGATAAGAAGTTAGGACAGAATGCCAAGAACTCCTGGCACTTCTCAGCATCAGTTCCCTTGCTGATTTGAGTTTTCATTTCCTTCAGCTTTAATCCTGGGGGCAAACAATGGAAACTCCACAACTGCCCAGAGCAAGAACCACCCGTTTGCCTCTCCCTGGGCTTTTGCAGCCTCCTGTGGAGGAGAGGGCTGGCAAGAACAGACCCTGAGACATCTGGTGGCTTGGCCAAGGGAGTGCATCTCCAGACCAAGAGCAGAGCCCAGCAGGACTGCCTGGCAGCCCCTGCCTGGTGACACACAACATTTCTGCCTCACTCTAATGACTCCTGGCAGATGCCTTCTTAACCTAAGCCTAAAATAAGTTGCTTATGTCCCAGGATGTCATCTTAACTCTTGAGGCAGGAGAGGCTGAAGAAGTGAGCTGTGCTTTGAGTGGGATCTGTGCTGAAGATTGTGTTGCTCTTCTGCAGCACGTTCTATCAAACCCACTGCAAACAGAAAATTCCTGCTACATTCCCCACCCGAGGAATACTCAAGTCCCAGGAGATTTTCTGATGGGCACAATGCCACCCAGTAAATCAGCAGAAGCAAGAATAGCATGCAGAGCTCCCAAAATTCTTTCCTACTATTTCTCACACTGGAAGAAATCCGTGAACTGCTTCCTTCACAGTGATGTGATAGACATCACATCTCCCACCTTCAGGAGAATAATACTAACAGGGGATTATAGAGATGAGCTCCCAGGAAGCCAAACCCAGTCCTCATTCACAAAAGACAGCCTGGTTTGGGTTTCATTAGCTCCCAGACTGTTTTTCACCCTATTTTTTGTAACTGAGCCACCTCGGGCTGGTCAGAGAGCAGAGAGCACAAACCTGGACTGGGGAGCAGATCCATTACAGGTGCTCTGAGAAGACTGAGGTTCTCCACTCCTCTGATCAATAGGGTTCTGCTCCCACGCACAACTGCACACCCTGGTTACAGGAGCTGCTGGGGAGAGGGCAGCTGGGATGCTGTGCACTGAGCTGGGTTTATTTTCTGCCTGGATTAACTCTCCATTCATCCCCAGCTCTGCATTCCCAGCCACAGCAGGTCATCAAAGCAGCCCGTTAAATACTCAATGTAGTTGTTATTTTGAAGTCACCCATCACAGGCCTCCTTTTATCAGAGAAAATCATTAAAGGCTCTGACTAGACAGGCAAGTCTTCCTCAGCACAAGCAGGGCTGAAGCCTGCACTTCACTGCATCAGGGAACTCAGGTGAGAAGAGAATCCTTCCTGCTCCTAGGGGCTTGATTGTGATTGCCAGACTGCCTGTCCTGAAAACCAAGGAAAGGAAATAAAGATAAAAATAGTGAAGTCAGCCTACACATGCAAGGAAAACGTATCAAAACCCAATTTGTTGTTTGGTTTTTTTTTTTCAAATGCTACTGTTCAGGATGCACAGCAAGGAAGATCCCTCCTGGCTCAGGGAGGTCACATTTCTGAATGTTATCAACCATTTTGGGTTGTCATCACCTGTTACCAACACACGAGGTCTCTCTCGGGCTCTGTTTCCTCCTGCTTCTCCTTTAGCATCCCAGCTTCTTAATTAAACAGTGTTTTTCTATAGACAATAATTGAATCACAGTCCCTTTGCTCTGCTAAGGCTAGAAAAAAAAACAAGGGAAAGTTGTCTTGCTTTTTTTTATGCTCATGCTTTGGTGGCAGAGTACATGATCTAATTAAAGCACACAATTAAATTACCCATTTTATGAAGTGCCATAATTGGAAGACAGTATTTAGAAAACACTGTCAAAAATAAAAGCAGCCATTTATAACACATCCTACAGCAGATGAGCTCAGGCAGCTCACCAACCAGTTCAAGTCAAGTGCCCTCAGAGTGGCAGGCTCTTCACAAACCCAGCTACTCACTTGCAAAGTTCAGGCACATAATTACACTGATTAGTGTCCCCAGGTTCTTGGGGGACAGGGCACAGTGTGGAACAACAAGATGTTCAAGTCAAAGCTGGAAGAGACCACAAGGCACAGCTCTGAATGAGGAACACTCCAGCCTCAAGAAGCTGGGCTGCAGCTCTCTCAGGAGCAATATGCTGTCATGCTCCCATGACTGCTACAAGCTGGAGGTCACTTCAAACACTGTCACAAGGGACTGTCACACCAACAACAAACAGAGGGGCTGAGCTTGTTCAGGAGAAGAGCAGCAAGGCAGACCAGCTGCCAACAGCTCCAAAGGCCAGGAGGGAGCTGCAGACATCCCCCATGCCAGCCAGCCAGCAGCTTGGGGGGTTTTGTTCTTTTGAGGGAAATAAAAAAAACTATGTAAGGCATTGCCAAGGACTTAAAGGAAAAAGCATTATAAAAATTGATTTCACATAGCATGGCCAATAAAAGGTTCATCTTCAGGGAAAGCAAGCACTAACAGACACCACAGCTAGGACAGGAGGTCAGAAACACCAGATCCACAGCTCTGTTTTCATCTCAGAGCTGCTGAAGGTCACACAGTAGAACACAGTACTTGAGAGCCAGCTCTACCCTAACCCAGCCCTGCACCTGTAACCTGGGGACAGTGTTTTCTTTCATAACCAGGAAGCTGAAAACTTTAGAAAATGCTGTTTGTCCAATATTCCAGACATGCAGTATGGTTCAGAGCATGAAAGCAATTTTAAGCTTAAGAAACTCTCAAAAGGGCCTTAACAAAAGCAGAACTATAATGATTCAGCACCATAGAATAGGAATTCAAACCTTTACTGACAACTGTGTGAACAAAAGGATATATTTTCTGCTTCTCTTCATTGTACAACACATCCACCAGCTGGATGACGTTTTTGTGCCGTAATCGTCGCAGGAGCTGAATTTCCCTGCAAGAAAAGGAAAAAAAATGTGATGTTTAAAAATCTTAGTTCCTCACTAGAAAATGAAACGAACGTTTTAGTAATAAAATAGATTTTATAGACACTCCAAACCATCCTGGAGTGCATGCTGTCTGACTGAAGGTCTGGAGTGTTCTTGAGCCTGTCAGTCCAAGGTTAAAGGATGAAAATACTTCCTGGGACTATAAACAAGGACCTTTCAGGTCACACCACACAGAAAGTTTTCTCTGGGCAGGAACTTGAGTCCATTGGTAAACAACAGCATGAGAAACATCATCAAGGAGTGACCTACCTCTGTGCTGGACACAAAACTGGTCTCAGGCATCCCCAGTGCCAATCCTCTGCTGCCACTCAGCACAGGCTGTGCTACCTCTGCCACCAGAAAGTGCCTCACTGCACTCCAAAGTAAACTTTAGTCTGGTTTTGCCCATAAAATCTGTGCAGAGGGATTCACAGGGTCCCCTCTACACTCACACCCATCCCTGTGGCTTCACCATTCCCAGTGCTGACTAAAGGGAAGGTGTAATGGGAAATGAAATGGTGGAATCACCACCCCTGGAGGTGCTTAAAAAGACATTTGGACCTGGTCCCTGAGGTTCAGGAGTGAGATGATGGCTGGACAAAGGTTGGACTGGAGGATCTTGGTCTCTTCCAACCTAAAACATTCTGTGCTTGTGTGAACGCCCTGTCACTGCTTGGGCAACTCAAAGATGCAGTTTTATCAGCTCCCCTCCAATTAAAGCTTTTCAAACAGTGCCAGAGTGCTGGGAGCTCAGCTCACTCTTGGTTTCTTCAGTTAAACCCCTAAAAACTTGCTGCATTTGTAGTATCCAGGACAGTCACTTCCAAGACAAAGCTTTTGTGTTTGCACTTTGTGCTTCTGACTGTGCAAGTGTCAGCTGGAGTTACAAGAGCTGAAATAAATCCCCTGGGGCTTCCATTCCAGGCTTCCTACTTCAGGGGAGGTTTTTAACCAGCATCCTGACCAGGACCAGACCCCCCAGGACCAGGCAGCATCGTGCAGAAATTGGACTGGATGATCTTAGAGGTCTCTTCCAACCTAAACCCCTCAGTGATTCTCTGCAAGGTGTGCTCCTGTCCTCCCAGTGCCCACTGCCAGGCACAAGAGGTTACAGCCCATTTCTGCCCAAATTCTGTGATTCAGCTGGGAAGCAACTTGAGCAGTAGCTATTTGAAAAAGAAAAGAAAACCCAAAGTCACAGAAGTCACACACAATCTTACAGCTTCAGGCTGAGCACCACTGAGTGCAAGAAGCTGCAGGACAAAGACCTGAGCTGGGCAGGGAGAGTCTGAGTGCAGAAATCATCCTGAGGACACAACAAATTCCTCAGACACAGCAGGAGCTACCGAGGCAGCTGTCAGAGTGCCCTTTATTGAAGCTGAATGAAGCCACCAATGTAAGGATTGCAGCATCAGTCTCCAGAATGAGTTAAAAATGGGAGTTCCAGCTATTAACTCAATTTCTTTTAAACTTTAGTCATAATTTAATTTGACTGAAGAGTTCAGAGAGCTGAACTGAATCCTCTGCATGTGGAGAACAAATAATGCAAAACTGAGCAGGGAGAGAGTAGGAAAACAGACACTGCTGTGGCATCTCCTATCAGCTTTTTGATCTTTTGTCTCTTGGGATTTTGTACCATGCTCCAAACCACATTTTAGCATCTTTTGCTTTCAACTCAGCCTGCAAAATCCCCCTGGATGCCAGCTGTGAAGAGAAACAGGAGGATCAGGACAGTCAGGTCAGGGTGGTTCTGGCAGTGCAGATCCCTCCTGCTGCTGCTTCTGCTGAACTGTTCATAAACTCCTCTTTCCAGCTTCTTTTCTCTTGCCATTTGGTCAGGTGCTTTAGGCAGCCCCTTCAACAACTGGGGCTCCTGGAAGCAACCTTGGAAGGGATTCAGAGCCCAGCCTGGGAAGCAGAAGCCTCTGCCCAAGCCCCGTGCCTGCACAATTAGCCAGGCTGACACCCAGAGGCTGTGGCTAGCACAAAAGCTTGTTGCTACATCCCATCTGATTAACAAACCAGGAACTGCTCCTTCCAAAGGCTCCCAAGATGCAGGAATGCAAGCAGACTTTTTTTTTTTTTTTTTTTTTTGAAAGATCATTTAAGGATCCCTGAGCAGCAGTGTTAATTACTTCACTGCCAAGGTTTAGGCCAAGAACTCTTCCTTTGTCTTCTGTGACTTTTAAACTAATGACAACAGCTAACCAGGAGCCCAGGATAACCAGGCCAGGCACAGAAGGGTGTTTAGTTGAAATGGCAGACAGGGCTGCAAAGTGATGCAGCTGCTCTAATTATAGTAATGACCAAAAGGCTGAAGTGGATTAAATTAGCAGAGAAACTGCAGCCAGCACTAGTGCAGGTCCAAGAAGTTTCTGCATCATGCAGAGAGCTGGGCTGAGTGCTCAGGCCAAGCCAGGAGGAGGGAACAGAGAACTGTTTCAATGAGGCTGCTCTGCTGAGAAGGGAAAAGCAGCTTCCAGGAGGAGGAACACATTGAAAACCCCCATCCCAGCACCTCACTCCATAAAGCAAAATGCTTCTTCCTGCCACCTGTAGCAGACTCAAACCCACTTCATATTTCTGTAATGATTTTTTTTTTTTTTTTTCCCCCCCAGAAGGAGTTTGTGAAGAGATCTACAATGCCAGTGAAGTGCACCCACCTCTGGGGCAGAGGCCAGGCAGCCCATTTCCCAGAGGAAAGATATTTTTAGCTCCTCTTGCATTCTGGAATGCCTGAGGCACAGAGCCAGCCAGACCACAGCCACCTCCAGTCCCGTTTGGGTTTGCAGACTTTACTGAGCAAGTGAACAGAGCTGCAGTGGAGTCTCCTTCCCTGCAGACATCCAAATCCCACCTGGATGTGTCCCAGTGTCACCTCCTGCAGGTCACCCTGCTCTGCAGGATCTCTCAAGGTCCCTTCCAACCCCTCACTTTCTAGGATTCTGGGATCTCCACAGCCTCTCCCTCCCCAGGGCCACACCAGCACCCCCAGTGCCCACCACAGGGATGCTCAGAGCTCACCAGGCTGCACGGGGAGGTGAAGGTCCCAGTGTCACTTGTTCTCTTCCCTCCCCCCCAAAGTCCCCAGAGGGATGGGTGACACCTCAACCCCTCCAGCACACAGCTCTGCTCCAGGTCACAGCCTCCATCCTGTCACCACAGAATCCAAGCAGATACCCCAGGATCTCAGCAAAGGAAGTCAGAGCCACCTGGTTCTGGGGGGCAGAGCTCATCAGAACCCCAGGAGGCAGGTTCAGCCCTTCTTGGCCTCCAGCACACACCAAGTCCCCCCTGCAGCAGAACTGCCCATGATTTGGGGTGCAAGAGCCTCGTTGTGCAGACCCAAGGAGCAAGCTGACAAAGTCCAGGCCTACTACACATTTGAAACCTTCCAGGAATTCTAATGAGCATCTATTGAAATCTAAGTCATCACTGAGTCTGGTAAGTACAGTACAAGACACTTGGGATAAGCAGAGGAAGTCCCAAACACTTAATTAAAATGTGAGGCTATTAGCACACAGTTTAATAAAACTTGTGCTGCTGGAGATAAAGAGTCCTCCACATTTTCTTTCATCTTTTTGGGCAATCCTATTAAACTCGTTTTTTTTTTATTAACTGGCAGCAGTAATTAGCCAGAGTACTGCCTGGCTGGCTAAGCCACCCAACCTCTCTTTAAAGTGACTGAAGAGAAACAAAGATCCTTGGGCTGCTGCAGGCAAATCAGAGCTGAAACCCTCAGCATCCTCCCCAGGAGCCACAGAGTCCCGAAGGGCTCATCTGGCAGGGGCAGAACTGCAGCATTTTGGGGTAGAGAAGAAGTCTCATATTCCAGCCACCATTTCTAGGCCCCCAGAACTGTCAGAGCCCCAAGGGCAGGACACACAAATGGCATCCCCAGCCAGAGCTGCCTCTGTGTCCCCCTGTGTCACAGCATCACCAGGCTGTCCCCTGCTCCCTAGTACTTCTCATCTAATTAATTACCCAAGGGCCAACAGTCCAGGGACTGTTTTCTAGGGAATTTCTTGGATGGCACACAAGCAATCCACCTCCAGCAGAGCACAGTGACACCAAGGCACACATCCACTGAAACAATCCAGGTACAAGATGATCAAAAAACCCAAGGCCAGAGGTGGCTTTCTCCTGCCTGGTCAGAACTGCTGGAGGTGACAGGGGCAGGTCCTGAAAGCTTTGAGACTGAAATAGCAAATGGTCACTTCCAAGAGATAAAAAACTTCCAAAGCAAAGCTGAACACGTGGCCCAGCTGCTCTGCCCCTCTGCCAGAGCACTGCATGAAGAAAGGGACCCCCTGAGAGCAGAGGAATACTTGAGCCACCAGGCAGTGATCCCACAGCAGAGGAAACAAACCCTGAGGCCTGCAGGAGCCTCTCACTCCTGAGCATTTTATTTGCCAGGACAGCAAATGCTCTGGAACAGCCTTCTGCTTGCACATCCTACCAGAGGCACTGGCAGGGAGGGAGGATCCCCCAGCACTGCTCCAGTTCTGTTGGGAAGGAGATTTTTAAGCTGAAAGGGCACCAGCTGAGGTTGGGATGTTTGCAAAGATTAGACAGGTAATCACATCCACCTCTCCCAGGTGCTGAGCTGCAGACATCCTTCTCCAGCTCAGAGCCAAGGAGGCAGGAAGCAGCTCTCACTGTAACACAGCACCTCCCTATTTACTCATTACTGCACTCAGTAGCAGCTTTCAAGAAAGAAAGGAGAATTTACTGGTGTGATTCAGTCCACAATCTGATTTTCTGCTGTTGCATTACCTGTGAGGAGTTTGTTGGGTACAAACCACTCCAAGCTGCCCAAAGGCAGTTGCAGAAAGTAAAATGTTAATGGAGTCTGGCTCAGAAATGTCTCATTACAAAAAACCCCAACATTAGCAGAGCACCTCCCAGTGCTACCTGGAAACACAGCAATGCTCTGCTCCCCCCAACCCCCCACCAGCCAAACTATCCAGGTCTGGTGATGGATCTGACCACAAGAGGTTTATTCAGAGCACAGACAGCTTTCTCTGCTTGCCACAGCAGTGCCAGAGGGGTTTGATCAGGTCAGGTTTCCACAGGTGTCACAAAACAGAATGTTTTCCCTTAAAAAAAGATCAATAATTCACCACTGAAGGAGGAAATAAAGCAACTTAATGGAGGGACAAAGAGAAAAGGACAAGGTGACGAAAACAGGAACTTGAACTAAAGTAAACCTCCTTACAAGACAACATCTAAAATCTGCCTCAGTGTCCAAGCAGGTGTGGCTGAGCCAGAAAAACATCCAGAGCAGCACAGAGCTGTGCCCGGGCTGTCTGCTTTAATAACCAACCTGAACAAAGCAAACACTCACAGGCAGGCTCTGTGCATGAATAAAACCTACAGAGTTCAGGTCAGGACACAAGGCCATTACCAGAGTTCTGAAAGCAGGAAGCTCTCCTGGTATCTGGTGACTCCTTTCTCACTACAGGGGAGAAAGAGTTTTCCATGGAAAAGTTTCCCAAAGAAGGGAACAACCTCTTCCTCTTCCAGCCAGAGCTCCTGATGGAGCTGAAGGAGGGGGCAAGGGTGGAAAGGGGCACTGGAGCCTTGAGCAGGAAAAGAAGAAAGAGTTTCTTACACATTAACCAACAGTCTGCTCTGATCCTGAACCTGAGCCAGGAGGAGGGGAAGGTCCCGGCACGCCGAGTGGTGACTGTTGTGTGGCTGAGCCTGGCCCTGAAGGTTAGAAAACAAACAGCTCGCTGACAGGAGCCCCTGTACAGGATGTGAAACATCTCACAGCTGAGCTTGGGAAACTCTAACCAAACTCAGAAACAGAAACAAGACCCTTCTAGGTCAGGGCTCCACACTCAGCACACACGTACCAGAGCCTTGGAAACATCTCCAAGTCCTCCCCCTCCTGCTAGGAGATAAACCCAGGGAAAGAGTTTGTTTTGGCTGCAGAAGGCTCCCCTCCACAGCAGATAAACAACTCTCTGGCAGGGCTGTGACAAACACAGAGTGAGGCCATTGCAAGCAGAGCACAGCCCCAGAAAGGGAAAGTCTCCCACACCCAGCCCAGCGGCCCAGGCCTGACACCAGCCTTCTCCCACTGCTAATTTTAATTAGTTACTTGTGTCCTGACTAATCAGTGTGCAACTGGCACTTTGAGGGCTCCCAAGCACTGATCTTGAGTCACTGAAACACAAAAGGTTAACAACCCCTGTCCCTATTCTATAGCTGGAAAAAAACCAACCCAAACCAGCCTCAAGGGACTTCCCAAACTCATCAGTCAGAAAAGAAACCAAAAAGGAAAAAAATCCCAAGAGTTCCTGTGCCTGTTGGGTGCACAACAAATGGGATCACATTCCAGGCACCCACTATGTGGGTGGGAGCAGCATTTGCCATCCCAAGGAGCTTCAGGAGCTGCACAGACCACAGGGACAGAAAGCACATTCCTGCCCTCTCAGCTACACCACCAGTTTACCTCTTCCAGGTGAGCTCCTAAAGCCAAATTTCTGTAAGAACCAGTCATTTATTCTTTAAGCAACTCTGCCAGCAGGGTGGTGTGTGGCAGGGGCTGGCTCTGCAGACAGACCCTCCAGATCTGCCTCCCTGGCCTCTTCCCAACCTCCACACCAGCACTGCTGCAGGTCTGGGGCAGAGATTCCTGAGTACCTACAGCTGGGGCAGCACTTCCAGAGCAAAAACCCACATGGTTGCTCAAAATCACACAAGCCTTCAGCTGGAAAAGAATGACAAAGTTTAACCCCTCAGTTCCCAGCCCCCTGGAGGAATTTACTCACTTTTTCACATTTGCCTCCCCGTTGGGGATTCTCCGCAGCTTCTTCTTTTTCAGTATTTTCACAGCTCTCCTACAGAGGGTTTCAGAGTCCAGCATCTCCTTGACTTTGCCATAAGAGCCTTCTCCAAGCAGGTCTCCCATCAGGTACTTGCCAATGAGCTTGGCCCTTTTCCTCCGGGGTTGGTAGATGACTTCAGTCGAGTCGATGCGATGGATGAAAGTGTCCATGCCCACAGACATCAGCTCCCCCTCTGCAAACATGCCCAGCTGCTGGGGCTCCTGCATATCCATCCTGGATTAAGTTCCTTAGCCTGTTTTCCTTAAGCTCTCAGGGTTTTAATCCTGTTTGCTAGTTTCCAACACTCCCTTTTACTCCTTCTTGAAAAAAAATTGCCAGAAGATTGTACAAACATGAATTAAAAAAAAAAAAAAAACAGCAACAAACCAACCAACAATGAAACAAAACCAAAACAAAGCTATGAGCTGCTTCCAGCTCGATTGGATGCTAAAAGATCCAGGCCTGGCTCCAGCAACACAATGTCTTTTAAAAAGAAAAATATATCTTTGACCAGATCCCCTCAGTCTGGGACTCGCTCCTGACCTGGTCCCACTGCTAGGGTTCTTTCAAGTCCACTTGGCCTTTAACTTGGCCCAGTTTGGATCTTAAGTGCTAGGTCATCCTCTGGGACTTCAGGCCACCACATAAAACCAAACAATCACCAAGTCTCTTTCGTGACTTTCCATTCCTGGGAGATCCCAGTCACCAGCTCCAAAGCAGGGGAGGGGGGGGGGAAGCTCCTGCCCTGCTGTCCTCACAGCTCCGGGTGGGTTCTCTTTTGTCCTTGTTGTTGTTTTTTTTTTCAGCCGTTTGGAAGCTGGAACCAAGTTTCCTTGCAGGAGTTTTCAGAAACAATTCTAAAATCTTCGCTTTTCACGCCTACAAAAGTTTGAGGCCTTCGGTGCCTATCGAGAGCTCCCAGGGGCATCCTTCAGCCACTCGGGTTCCGCCTGGCACATGATGTGTCACCCCCACAGCTCCAGGGTCAGACAACCCAAACCCTACCACAGCTCTACCGACCCACCTTGGAACGGGAAGAAGCAGGAGGAGGTGATTCCCTCTGCCCAGGAGCTGTGGGG
>JAAWXA010000051.1:2377487-2426449 GCA_038090715.1 Florisuga fusca
CACCGGGCCTCGCACCTCCCTGGAGACCGACGTGCGCTCCCATTGGCCGCCCCTCCGGCCCCGCCCCCGCCCGCTCTCCTGCCGATTGGCTGCGACCGCTCCACGAGGGGGAGGAGCATTAGGAGCGGATTTCCCTTCCGGTTGGCTCGCTGCGTTTCCAGCCCGCCTACCTGCGCTGACGGCCGGTCGGGCGCTGTGATTGGCCGAAGGAGCCGTCAGTCACCCACCCGGGGGGGCGGGGCTAACGCCGGCCGAGGGCGAAGGGCGAAGGGGCAGCGGGTGCCGTGGGGGCCGCGCCCGTTCCCCGGGGACACCGGGACCTTCCCGACCGGCAGCGGAGCCTGGGGGCAGCCGTGCCCTGCCGGGAGCCGTACCCCGGGGGAGCCGTGCCCGCCTGCTCGGGTCGCTCTGCAGCAGCTCCGCGGTGGGGTTGAACCCGGGATCCCCCCGCCCTCCCCGGTCTCCCGGTACCGGCTCTCCCCAGGCAGCCGTGCGGGTCCGGGCAGTGAGGGGTTGGCAGCCGGTGCCCTTCTCACGGAGAGGGCGGGGAAGCTGCTCCTGCAGTGCCCACCCTGCAGGGACGGCCGGTGTTTGGGTTCTGCCCGTTTGCAAGCAGAGCTCAAACACTCCGGACACCGAACTGCGGCTCCTTTGGGCATCTCCGGGGCTGATCCTACATTTGTGCCTTAAACCTCCGCAACGATGCCTGCAGGAATTCTGCTCCGGGAGATGGGAGGTGGGGGATGCCCTTTCCCTCCCTGACAGCTCCCGAACCATCGCTGCCTCCTCCGCCTCCTCCTTCCCCTCCTCTGCCCCCACCAAAGGCTCCCGACAGCTCCAGCAGACCGGGGGGTTGTGAGGGGAACAGGCGGCCCCGTGTCTGCGTGCTCCGGGATAACGATAAATACAGGGAGAGGGAAGGAACCAGCCCCCGGGTGTTATCTCTGCCCCTCGGAGGGGGTCCGGGCGCTGCGGGGAAGCTGCTGCCGCTGCTCTGCGGTGCCACCGCGGGTGCTGAATCCTCTTTCTGCTGAATTCTCTTCCTTTCCCATCAAGTCAAACACGGCGCTCCTGCTCCTGCCAATCCCCAGCCCCGCAGGCGATGGGAGATAAATCCCGCCCAAGGAGCTCCTCACCCCGGCAGGCAGGGACACTCCTCCCCGCACAGCCGGGCCTGGAGACACAGGAGGGCTGGAATGAGCTGCCAGGAGCCCTCCGCTCCCTCCCAGGTCCGTCCCTCCCAGGTGTGCTCCAGCGTGGATCACCTCGGGTGTAAAAGTTTTTCCACTCCTCAGTGGATAAATCCTTCTCCACTTCCCGCCCCAGCGCAGGGGCTGCTGGTGCTGGACTGTGGCTCTCGAGGGAGATTTTTTCCTGACGTGTCATGCAGGTTCCTTGGTGTCACACGTCCCGCATCTCCACAGGTTCCTCACAGGTTCCTCACAGGTTCTTTGGCTTTCTTTGTCTTTTCAAGGCTCATGTTTTTTTGTCTGACACCGTTTCCAGCTGTCGCCGTTTGCTTTTGGTCAGCACGTCACAAAAAGAGAAGAAAACATCAGAGGAAACATCCCTGGCAGTTCCTTTGGGACAAGCTGTGATTTGCTTTATTTGGAACTTTGCACCGGGTGCTGTGTGCTAAGCCCCAAGTAAAAAAAAAACAACATTATTTTCAGGCAGAACAGGAGAAATTTCTGAGCTTTGCCTTTTTCTGAACCCTGTAACTGTGGGAGGAGGTGGGGGGGCTCTGAGGGTTGTGCAGGGGAGGGGGTGCAGGGTCTGCGTGTCCCCCCCGGTCCATCCCAGGCTTTTCTCACGACACAGGGGACCCACTTGGATCTTGGCACCGAGCACAGCGTGCTGGAAAGGCATCACCCACATTCTGGTAAGCGCTGTGCTTCCCCTTCCCGAGGGGGAGGATTCCCAGCAGCGGGAGGGAAGGATCGATGGGAAACCCCGGCAGGAGGCAGCTCCCGGCGCTCCGGTGCATCCATCCCCTGCTCCCTGCCCGGTGGCAGCAGCAGAACAGGATCCCCCGGAGCTGAAATCCTTCCAGAGCCTGCAGGAATGACCAAGGAGCCAGCTGGGATCTCACTGCAGGAACTTTGGGGTGTCCACTGTCCCCCTCGGATATTCCCACCCTGTCCCCCATCAAGCGGGGGCACATCTGGAGCCCTTCTTCCCAGCCCGAGAGCAGAGGGGGGGAGGAGGGGGATGTTCTCCAACCTGAGATGGTTCTGCAGGACTCTCCCACCCCCATCCTTGCCTGGCCCAGCCCCACCACGGGACCCCCGGGACCCCAGGGCAGCCCCCGGTTCCTGGGGGGCTCCCCTCTTCCCGAAGCTGTGGGGAGGTTCGGGGAGAGCTGGGAGCAGAGTTCCTCACTCCTCACCCAGCGGGAAGTCCGGGGATTTCCAGGCTGTGGAAAACAAAAACCAGAACAGGACCCGGTGGCTTGGGACAGCAGCCGAGCTCAGCCCTTGGGGTGACAGAGCCGCTCTGCAGGGACCTCACACCCCATCCCTGTTTCCCTGGGATCTGCTGCCCCCCAGGGACCCGTCTGGCTGGGAAGGGTTTTTATTTTATGGGAAACCCCTTGAGGAGGGAGGAGGCAAAGCCGAGGTGGGGTGAATGGTGCCGTGGAGGGGATGGGGACAGCCCTGCGGGTGTGACATGGCTGGGGCAGGGCCCCCGGGGTGCAGGGGCAGTGCCAGGGGGGTTGTGGCCATGGGCAAAGCTCCTGGGGGTGCTGAGGGACAAGGTCACCCCATCCCTGCGACAGCCGCGGTGTCACCACCTCCCCCTCGGCTCAGGGTCTCCCCCTTCCCTCCCACCGGTTCCGAAAGGTGCAGCCGGTGCCGGTGCCGGTGTCGGTGCTTTCCTTCTTGGGGATGAACCAAAGCCGGGCAGCCGGAGCTGAGGATGTCAGCACAGAGCCGGGCTGGGGTTTTTGTTCTCATCCTGGGGCGCAAAAAGGGGGAAAAAAAAAATATAATCCAACAGGAGCGATGGGAGATGAAAAATAAATAAATGACATGAATAGGGAGGGAGTGTGGAGTGAGGGGCGTGGGGGGGTTCGGAGAGGTTCGTTTCTCAGCGCTGTGGTTCCTGTGCTGGGTCGGGGTTCGGGTGTTCCCTTCTCGGCTCTCCCGGTTCCCCCGCAGACGGACCGGGGCCACCCCCGGGAGAAGGGAGGCAGTTCCAGAGGAGAAGGAGGCGGCAGCGCCGGCCGAGCCTGCCGGGTTCACCCGTTTCCCTACGGGAAGCAACAGCTCCCGATCGGCGCTGGGCCGGGCCGGGACACGGCGGTACCGGAACCCCGCAGGTCGGGAGGGAGGGCCAGGTGGTGCCCTCAGCCCCGGAGTCACTTCCCAAGGCCGTGGGCTCCGCTTCCCGTCCTCCAGCCGGGATCGCGACCGGGACCGGGACCGGGACCGGACCCTTCCCTGTCCGCTTCCCCCGGCCCCACCGCCCACTTCCGCCCGGAAGTCCGTGTCCCCCCCAAGATGGCCGCGCAGAACGCGGAAGTACCGAGAGGCGGCGGCCGCCGGGCGGGAGCCTGAGCCCCCCCGGGACACAGGTAAGGGCCGCCCGCTGCCCGGCCCGGCTCCCACGGGGATCGGTTCCGCCCGCAGCCCCACCCGGTCCCTTCGGCGGGCGCAGAGCCGCGGGTCCCGCTCCCTGCGGGCGGGTCGGANCGGACCGGACCGGACCGGGCTAAGGAGGCGGGGGGGGTGCCCGGAGGGACCCGAGCGCTGCCGGTGTGGGGCCGCGGGTGTTTCCCCACGCGTGTCCGGGAATGCCCGGGGGATGGTGGGGCTACCGGTACCGCTCCTGCCACCCGTCCCGGTCCAAAGCGAAGTTGGGACCCTCTGACTCTTCCGGCTCTCGGTTCCCCACGATCTCCCCTCGGGTACGTTTGGGGCGAGCGCTGGAGCTGGGAAACCACCCCCAGGTTCGGCTGCCGCGTTCTGTCCGGTGCCGTGCGGCTTTTCCCGGCCCAGTTCAGCTCCTCTGAAACTCAGAATTGCTGCTGACAGGCTCCGGACTCCGGTGCTGGTAGCGGTCAGCCCTGTGCTCGGTTCGGAGGGTAATGAAACCGTAATCCAGAGCTCCGTTCTGCAGAGTAACCGGTTCCGAACCGGTTCCGGATCAGCATCAGAGCCGAGACTTCAGATCTGCCACTTCCCATCCAGCTGGGAAGGGCGAGTTCTGCAGGTTCGGTGCCGGGATCCCCACGCCTGGGAGGGCTCCAGGGGCTCCTTGTGCTGGAACTGCTGGAGATCTGGGGGGCAGGAGGGGAGCTGTGGGTGAGCTCTGTGTCCCCTCTGCCCTGCGTGGGTACAGCTGGGGGTGGGGATGTGTTTTACCTGGAAAACGACGGATGGATGGATGGATGGATGCGTCTGCTGTAGGTCCAGGGAACATTCTGCATCCCATGAAGCAGTAAAAATTGTTGAAAACTGTTGCAGAGTTCACGGGATAGTCTGCCAGCTGGAGGCTTTGGGTGTCTGAGTTCTGTCCTTCTCTCTGCTGCTTGCTCTTATTTTTGGGGGGGTTTTTTTTGGTGGAGGTTTATCAGCTCAGGGTTTGCACCCTCCCTTCCCCAAAATAAGTTTACCTGCGGCAGCTCAGGTGAGCTGGAGTCACGTTGGAGCCCTCGTGTGAGTGCCGTGCCGAGGAGGAACACTTGGATTGTCCAAGGGATGTTTTCAGTCATTTCCAGAGCAGCAGCCTGAAAACATCTGAAATCTCAGAGCTTAGCACTGGCCTGGCTCTGCCAGCTTGGGAAACATCTGCTGCTGGAGCTCTCAGAGCTGTGTCCCAGGAGCCAGTGGGGGATTTTATCTGGGGCTGTTTGACTGAAGGTGAACAAGAAGGGTGAGCTTCCCCCACCTGCTTCCCTCCGTGGTGTTTTGCCTGTTCTTGGAATCAAGCTCGTGCCTTTGCTGAGCTCTCAGCCCAGCTGAAAGAAGAATTTTCCTTTGCAGAGGACAATGTGGTGCTCAACCCCCAGACCTTGCAGGAGGTGGCGTGGCTGCTGCATTTCACCACTTTTTTTCCTCAAACTCTTTCACCTTGAGTTTGATTCTTTTAAAAGCATTCTGGAAGATTGCCCTGAGTCCCATGTGTTGATTTTTTTTTTTTTTCCTTTCTCACTTGTATCTCACTTACACCTTTTAAAACCCTAGAAACTCTTCATGTTTTCCTAAGGGCAGTTTCCCCCCAGACTTCACCTTTCTCGGGGTCTTGCATCCTCACCTGCACATGGGATCAGACTTCTGGAAACTCATTTGTCCCTCCCTCTAGCTGCCTGGATACATGCAGTGGGTCCCCCCACTAATCCCCCCCCTGACTTTGGAACAGAACCAGCAGGAACAAGCACCACGTTTTGTCATGTGCCAGACATGGGACAGGCTGAGCTGCCAGAGCAGACACTTGCTGGAAAGCTGCAGCTTTTCCATCAGAGGTTTTTTAACACTGAAGTGTACATGGGCAGGGATAGTTGAATTTTTATGTCTTTTTATTATTTAAAAGAGCAGGCGTGCAGTGTGTTGGAGGGTGGTGTTTCCTGACTGTGTTGGCATTTTTAATGGTTCAGTTACAGGTTTCTGAAATGGAGGGGCACAGCAAAAATGCTGACAGGGGTTTAAAGCTTTGGAAACAGTGACACTGTGCTAAAGAGCAGCCTGGGGAGTCACTGATTACTGCTCTCTGATTTTTTAGTCACAGGAGTCTGGATCTCTCAGGAAAGCTTTCTAGGCTTAATTAGGAGTTTTATGTTCTCCCCAAACATTTTTTTTTTTTTTTTTTTCAGCTTAGAACTCTTCAGTCTCTTTTGGTAACACATTCAAGGTCTGTAAACACGTGGCTGTGAAAGGGGCTGATTCATGCCTCTCTCATACAGAAAGTGTATGTCAGTCCTGCCTGCAGGTTTGCCAGCTGGATCTGGTGTTGGTGTGCTGACCATCACTGGGAATGCCAGGCTTCCCTCTCCTGTTTGTTTTTTTTTTTCCCACTGAGAGCAGCTGCACCTGAAGCAGAAGTTGGAGACCTCAGGTCAGCCCCACGGGAGGATGACACGTCCTGAGTGCCCTAGAGATTGGAGGGAGAGCAACCTGGAGGACTGGGGAGCTGGGTTTTCCTCAGGCAGCCCAGTCCTTTGTGTTTTTCACCTTAATGAAGCTGCAATGCCTCCTTCCTGCTGCTTGCACTTTGGGAGTGTTGGTGTGGGGTGAGGTGTAGATTTCCACCTGAGTGTGCCCCGGGTTTTGGGGCAGGAGTGTGTGCAGTGCCTGGGGAGGTGGGTTTGCTCTGTCTGGAAATGGTCATAACCTGTTCTCCCAGGTGGAAGAGCAGGGACAGATGCTTCACTTGGAGTCTGGGTCCCTCTTGGAGCAATATTTTGGTAGCCAAAGCAGAACATTTGAATTTGGAGCGGGAGCACTGGGGGAGCCTCTGTCTGCATTGCAGCTGCTTCATCGTGGGCAGGTGAGAAAACAGGGGAGAGGGACCTGACAGCTCTGCTGCTGGAGAAAGGGTCCAGGGAAGCAGGAGAGAGAATGTTCTGGAGTCACCACCAGCTGAATAAGTGCAAAGTGAGGCCAGTGCAGCATCAGCAATTAACTTGAATTGTGCAGCCTTGAAACAAAAGTCTCTGTGAGAGATTTCAGACAATTTATACCCGTGGACAGAGGAATGAACTTGTCTCTCTGTTGTTGCTTGAGCTGCTGTGCCCCATAATTGCCTAAGATTAATCCCTGGAAATGTAGGGACTGGCACATTAGAGCAGATGCCAGCAGCAAGGCTCCAGATTTTCCTCTCTCATCCCTCAGTCTGATGTTTTTGTGAGAGGGTTGAGGCTGCTGTGGCTCTCAGGTATCCAGACAGCACGCAGGAGTGTGCAGCACAGCTCTGACTTGCTGCCCCTGTGGGACAGTTCTGTGTTCTTGTAAAGAGGACTTTCCCCTTCAAAAAGGTGTCTTTGATCTTGTTTCCTGTGTGGTCCAGGCTTGTGATGAGGAGAGCAAAGCTCTTCCTTTTCCTTTTAGAAACTCCACTGTCCTTGGAGGGCAAGTCTCACGTGTATTCTTCCTTTCTATGTTTTTGTAGAGGTAAATGCTTGCAATCTGCATCCACCTCTCTTCTTAGCTAGCTCCTGGTGAGGAGCAAACTTTGAATTCTTTGCCTTTCAGCTGTAAATTCACCAATCTGAAGAGCAGAGACCTCGGGTGAGTCACCCGTGGTGTTTTCTGTTTCTGCGTAAACTTCTGCCTTCTTTGTAGGCTCACTTGAATTTCCTTTTCCAGCTTCAGGCACAGGAACAAACAGTTTGTGTTGCTCTGCAAAGAACCTGATCTGCCTCTTGAGAAAGCCTCAAGTTGTGAGTAGTGGAGAAAATGAAAAAATTGGGATTTCCATCCATACTTTGACTTCTCCGCGGTGCAAGAACGTGATACTGCTGCTTGTGATGAACTTTTGTACTCAGATACTGCTTTTTTGTGTCTGCCAGCTGCTCCTCTAGATATGATGGAGCCTCGTGGCAGCCCCACCAGGGCACCATGGCTGTGTCAGAAGGGAGGTCCCAGCCTCCCACCCTTGGTTTTCCTGTTCCATGGGGTGAGTCACTGCCGGTGACATCCAACCCTCCCCTTCTCATCCCTGGAGGCAAAATATGCTTTGGTCTAAACCACCCAAAAATATGGTGAGAAGAAGCATTAAAGAGGAACTTGAGCTTGGAACTTGAGATACGAAAAGAGCTTTGAGGAGTTCCTTAGTGTGAAGTTCCCACTTCTTTGGGCGGTTGCACACTGACTCTGTCCTGAAGAACTCCCAGAGCTGCTCCCATGGGTGCCCAAGTGATGGTTAACCAGGATGGGACACGAGATGTGAAATACTCTGACAAAGGCTGAAGCACAACAGGAGGAAGTGATGGCATTTACTGAGTGTACAATGGGTTATTTTTACCTCCTGACTGCAGATTCCATCCATCCCCATTGCTGCAGGATGTTTTATTGCTCATTGGGGTTAGTTGTCTGTTGTGGTGCTGGCCTGATAAATATCTAAAAAGCTGAAGCTCTTACAGGTTGAAATGTGTGCTCTGTGACCTCTAGGTGTGATGAATTCCAGAGAAATTGCAGGCAGAAGCCCTCACCACCTGGGCTGAACAGCAAAACCTGTATGCAAAGTGTTATTAATATTGAAACTGTTCCTATAGCTTAATCAGAACTCGTGGTGTAATCAGTTCCTCATGGGGCATCATCAGGCTGTGCAGGGAGCCAGTTTTGTTGTTAAACATGGGTTGCTCACCCCTAAAGGAGCAGGTCCTGTGGGGTTTTTCCAGGATCAGGTAATAATAATTGCCTGCATGCCATCACTCTGCTTCAGGGAGATGGCTTGGCTGTTTCTTTGAAGTCCTTGCAAACCCTGGGCCTCTGTGCTTGTCACTTTGGATTGTTCCAGGGTCAGGGTGGGATGTGGGAATGGGAGCCCTTAGGCTTGCAGGGAACTTGCTGATTTTTTTTTTATTTATTTTATTTTTTTTGTCCATTTCTGAGCCCACCACATCTGGCTTTCATCCTCAACTTGTCTTACTGATCTTCTTGGTGTCACCAATCACAACATCTCCAGTTTTGGGGTGTCCATCTCTGAAGTCTGGGACACTGTTTGCTTTGATCTCTTCAGAAGAATTCTCTCATGCTCATCCCTTCCCAGCTGACTGTTCCTCATGTGCAGAAGTTTACAGATCCTGGAGCAGTTTTCCTTCGTGTTGCTGATGGGACATTCTCTGTTGTGCAAGAGTTCTGAGGAACTGACTGCAAACCAGAGCAAGGCACTGGTCCCAGAGAACCCAGCCAGTGCAGTCTGGTGTCAGGACACGAGATCATCTCGAGCAGGCAGGGACAAATTCTGGTCTTGATTTTACTCTGTGTGAGTTACTCTGGATGTGGAAGTGAAGCTGGATGCCTGCTGTGGCTTTTATGGGAATCACTGCTGCTGATTTCCTAACAAAAGCTGTTACCAATAGGAAATCTTAAAAAAGCTGCAAAAAACCTGAAGTCTCTGCTGAAAAGACCAGAGACAGGACTTGGGAAGGACATCAATACCTCTGAAGCAGTCTGTGGCACCAACCCTCACCAGCTCTGTTCAGGAGCAGCTGAGCAGTATTTAAAGGCAATCTTTTTTTTTTTTTTTTTTTTTTTTTTTTTTAAAAAGTAGCAAATCAGGCAATCTTCCTTCCAGCTCCTCCTGAGCTGGAAGACTGGAGGATCTTGGAGCAGGTTGATGGAAGTGGAAAACAAACCCTGTAGGACTCTGCTCCCCACTGCCTCACTTGGGGTGAAGCTTGGTTGATAAACTTGGTGTTCTTGTCAAATCCACTAGGACAAGTAGAAAAGCTGGGAATTTTGTGCCTGGGAGGAGGGTGCTGGGGTGCTGGCTGAGTGGTTTTGGCTTTGTTTTGCTCCTGGGTTTATGGATTATAAAGCCTGAGTGTGGATTTTAGGGTGTAATTGAAAGAAAAAAAAAGAGAGAATGAGATTGGAGTAAATCTCTGGTAAAATAAAACCAGTGAAAAGGATCTAGGTGATCCCAGGCCTTTTTAACCAATTAATTAAGATGGTCTGAGATTCTGGCAGGTTGATCATCTTCCCAGGCAGCCTGGTGATGCTTCTGCTGCTGTCTGAACTTCATGCTGGGGAGGGGATGCTCCCTTGCACACCTTGGTCCCTCTCTTCTTTTCTAACCAGTATCTCAGGCTGCAGGGGAGAGGCAGAGGATGGAGATGAGCAGGCTGTGGCTTGTTGAAGCCCAGGGGTGGCCACTCTGCTCCTGGGGAAGTTCCTCCTGTTCTGCAGCCCCATCCCAGCCAGCTGCAGCCTTCATCCCCCTGGGTCCCCCCGGGGCTGCCTCTCCAGCTGGAAGAAAAGGGGGAAGAGTTCCTTAGACCACAAAGTGGCCTCTGGAAAATGGTTTAATTTTAAGGCTGTGTCTTGTGGAGGCATTTGTGTGCCCTCAGTTGGTTAGAGGAGCAGAGGATGCAGATGCTCAGAGCTCTCCTGGCGTGGTGGCTGCCACCAGGGAGGGGAAGAGTCCCTTTCTTTTTGCTTTCCATTACAGATGCAGAAATAATGTTGTCCACTGAAAGGTCACTTATTTTTAAAGGGACTCTGACTCAGAAATGGCTTTTTGAAAATACTCCTTCTAGCCAAGAGTATCTTCTGAATGCTCAGAGCTGGCATGTTTCACATTGCAGTTTTTCTGCTCCTTCATGGATGTGCTCAGCTCTCATGCCACGGTGGCACTGGGGTCATGGCAGGCAGAGGAGCTGCAAAGAAAGATGCAGTGGAAGTAAACACATCACGGGTGCTTTTCTCTTGCTCCACTGGTTGTACAGGTTGCTTTCACCATCTCTTTTTTTTTTTTTTATTCACTAATCCAATTGGAAATTGATTTCCTTCAGGGTTCTGGAGAATTTAGCAATAAGAAAATCAGAAGTTGCTTTGGAGGTTCTGGCTGAAGCTGCACTGAGGGCAGTGTCTTATAATGAGGTTAATCCCTGCCAGAATGGTATTCTTGCTCCAGCAAGCAGCATTCTGAAATCCCTTCTTGCTGGCCGTGGGGAAAATGCAAGGCAGCTGCTGAGTTCTTCCATTTGTTGGATTAATAATATGAATGCTGAAAATGTACTCTCTGGTTTGACCTTTGTGCCTAGCAGTGGCAAAAAAAGTATTGGTGCACCCTGAGCATCTGCTGTGAAATTAGGGAGACCCCAGAGGCTGGGGAGGTGGGAGATGTGGGTGCAGTCTGACCCCAGGGCTCAGCATCACCCCCAGTACTCCTGGAGCTGTGTTCCACCTGTACCTCTTCTCAGGAGGAGAAGAATGGATTGTCCTGGGTCTGCAGAGAAGTGCAGAATCTTTCTGTACATTAGACAAGGAAATTCCTCAGGGCTAAAAACCAGCTGTGTGTCTCCTGCAAAACTCACAGAGGGGTGTGGGGATCTGCCAGACTTCCCCAGCGAGGCAGGAGAGGTGTGTTTGATGTCAGTTTGCAGGTCTGGGTGAATTCCAGGTGTGGTGATATTTGAGAACTCTGTTTCCTAGTAAAAACCTCTCTTTTATAGAGAGGCAGGAGGCATTTTCCAGGCTGACGTCTGTTTACTGATCTCTTAGCTACATTTGGTCTTGGAAGTGGTGGTGGTGGGGTGGGTTTTTTTTTTGGTGTTTTGTTTTTTTTGGTGTTTTGTTTGTCTTTTTTTTTTCTTCTCCCCTTCCCTAAAATGACACCGTGCCTTTCTTTTCCACCTCAGGACATGGTGTGGGGTGAAAAGCACAGATAAGGAACCTTCCACCACTCTGTAGCCTGTTCCACCTGCCCTGAGGACCTGCAGGATCCGGGCTGATGCCCTCGGCACACCCTGCCATGGACGGGGGGAAGAGCTACCAGCACCAGCACCAGCACTCAGGCAATGCCCTCTACAGCATCCCTGGGCTCTGCTCCCAGCTCCCTGTGCCAGGCATGGAGGTGAGAGCCCAGCAGCTCCCCTGGGAGGGTTGGGAGAGGCTGTGGTGGGGCTGAGCAGAGCCACTCCAGCCTGGCAAATCCTGGGAGTCCTTGTGTGTGTGTGTGTTTGCAGGAGGTATTTACCAGACTTTCTAGGCAGCTGTCCAGGGGCATGAAGTATTGATTGGGAATGCTGGAGAGCTGAGGGGGAAAGGCTTTCTGCTGCCTTTGAAGTGGGAGGAGGAAAAGAAGGCTGTGATGGAAACAGTGCCTCTCATGCAGGTGGTAGGTGCCAGGCTCCTCCAGAAAGGACTAAAGGGTTTCCACAGAATTTCAGACTTTGTTTCTTCTCTCTGGGATGTGCCAGTTCTATTGCTGGGCTCAGCTTTACCTTTTTTTTTTTTTTTAGGGGGGGCAGAGATGAATAGGGTTGTATTTGTCCTGATCTGGCTGCTAAAACAAGACCAGTTCCCTGATGGTCTCTCAACAGGGCAGAAAGCAGACCTCTACCCCAAAATAGCTTCTGTGTCCCTGAAGTTTGCTGTTTATAACTCTTGTTTGAGTTTTGTCACATAGAGGAATACAGAGGTTAAAAAAAGGCCCATTTAGCCATGTGCATGTTGCTTCAAGCATGAGGTATCAGAGCTCTGGGCACAAAAAAAAAAAGCAGTGAAAGGCTGATCCCTAGCAGAGTCATGAGATACTCTGCTCTTTCCATGGTTGTACTGGTACGTGCTGAGCTAAAAGCTTCCTGTTAACTTACAGACTGTTCAGGAAGGTGGGAAAACAAAAAGAAAAGAACAATGTTTGGGGGTGTTTGCCTTCACGAGCCCATTCTGAGCCAAGGGCTTGGTGCAGGTTTTCTGTAGGGACTGAGGTTAAGGGGTTGGGAAAGGGGACTGACCCTGGTGTCCTGGAGACAGTGAGAGGACAGGAGGTCCAGAAGCTGAAGGTGGGGTTTGGCACCCCGTTTCTGAGAGATGGAGCCACCTCTGCTCGTGGAAGGTGCTGAGGAGTCCAGGAGCCTCAGGGCTGCAGCTCCTCTAATGCTTCTGGTTTCTCCTTCCAGAATTCCGTCCTGGCCGCCAACTCATGGAGTAGCTGCTACCCTGCCTCATTCCCAGCCTCATCTTTCCCAAGTGAAAACCAGTGAGTGTTGCTCTCCTTTGGGTAATCCCCCTCTGCTCTTCCACATCCCTGATTCTTCTGTTTCTCTGCTGCTTTCTGTGTTTGCTTTGTTTCACAAACTGATGGGGAAATAATTGCATCACTCACAGATCTTGTGGCATTTGGTAAACTGCAACATCTTGGAAAAAAGCAACAAACAGCTTTTTTTTTAACAACAACCGAAAAAAAAAAGATAAAGCCTTTGATTTCTGGTAGACCTGGAAGCTGCTATAAGGAGGAACAGCCTTGGTTTATTCTGCATTTGTTACACAAACAGGTTTTAAAAATGCCCCATCGAGCTGGGCAAATTGGCCTCTAGGTTTCTGGAGGTGGTGCAGGTAAGGGGAGGGTGTTCCTGGTACCAGGTGGTGGGTTTCTGAGAGAGGTGAGTTTAAAATCTCCTGCTGTGTAGGTCCTGGCAGGTGACTGGATGTCACCATCTCATGGCTGCACTGGAAACGTGCAGAGCCCAGAGTTCATCAAGAGTGGTGACTTCTTCCTCTGGTTGGAACTGATGTTCTTCACTGATAACCCCATCCCAGGAGGTGTGAGGTGATGAGAAAGGGCTCATGTGAGAAATTGTGGCTGTTTTGTAAGTAAATTTGACAGCAGAGTCCAGGGCTGTGATGGGTTTCAGTAACTTTGTGTAGGGACAGGGGGAGCCCTGGTGGGCTGGGGTCTGATGGGGTAACACTGGCCACGTGCTGTCTAGATTCAGTGCAAAAGCTTTTCTAGGTTACATGGCCCAATTTTTGAGGGATCTTTGCATGACATTAAATACTGTTCTTCCTTCTCCCTCTTTCTGATGAGCCCCCAGCCTGGATCAGAAGTAGGATGTGACCAGAGATGTTCAGGCCAAGATGAAGTGGTTTGTGCTACCCCTGAGTGACTTGGATTAAAACTTTATTGGGACTGGGAGATGCTGTTTGTGGGGAAGAATGTTTGAAGGCTGATCAGCAGCTGCTTTGATCTCTTGGTGAATGCAGGGAGTGGCACAGATACACAGGATGTGTTTTTATTTAGGTCAGAGGTGGGAGGAAGGAAAAATAAAAACCAGAACTTGATATCGTGAGTTAGTAACTGGATTCCAGGTGCATGAGGATTTAGTTTAACCTTTCCTAAAGGGATTTTAGCATCTTTATGGAAAAGCAGAGAGACTGATGCTCGGAAGTGTCAGCCTGGCTGGCAGCAGTGAGGGTCAGCTCCTGCTTGGGGGGATGAGATGTGTTTTGTCCCAGTGACAGGGTGGCTGGAACAGGGCAGATCTCCCTCAGGCTTGCCAGGAAGCCATCCTGCAGGTGCTGAGCCAGGGCTCTGCCTTGCTAGTTACTCCCCAAAGTGAGAATTTGAGAGGAGTTACCAGCTCAGTTCAGTATCTCTGCTCTCAGCCAGCCTGTCTCTGCTTGGAAGAGGGTGTACTTTTTGAGCATGATTCCTGTAAATTACACTTTGTGAGTCCTCAAGAGAGCTATAACAGAATTTCTGTTTTGCTGTATTGAACCACAAGATTAGATTGTGTTTATCTATTGTGTTGTGTGTGGTGGGGTGTTTTTTTTTTTCTTCCTTTGACCATTTGTTCTGGTTTTGCCCCTCACTTTCTTCCTGTTTAGTGCTGCTCCTGTCAATTCTGCTGGAAAAGTTAAAGCCTTGATCCTGCAAAGACATGCCTGTGCTTAACACAAATGTAAACTTGTTGACTTTGCCATAGTTACTTTTGGAAATGAGGCTCATTGAAGCAATTATTTGCTGGAGGATGATTTACCCAAGGCTCCACCTTTAGCTTCCTGTTTTTTTGTATCCAGGTAATTGTAAAAATTACCTTTCAGGGGACATTTTCTGGATCTCTGTTTCACAAAACCCAACCAAGTCTGGCCTTTTGTATTTCAAAAGTGCAGGGGTGAGTCCTTCCTTTAGGTGAATTTCAGGTTAGGACATTAAAGGCAATGGAATCCCAGTAGGGGTGAAAACATTGAAAAAAGGGGATTTTAAAGGGAGTTAATTGTAGTTCATGTGTAAAGCAGGAAAGTGCAGGTGGCATTAGAGTTAGTCCAAGTTCTCTTCAAAATCCTTGCAAAAGAAATCTCATTTGCAAGTGGCTGTGTTTGAACATGGCTTATTCTCATAGCAACAGCTTTGTCCTGAAGCAGGTTTTTCCTGTTTCTTTTCAGTAGTTAACTTTCATGCTAGAGAAATTCTTTAAAAGCTACCAAAGCTGCCTCTTTGTTTCAGATTTTCTTAACCTGAAAAATGTAAACAGTGTATTAAACCTGCTGGAAGAACAAATGAGGTTCAGGTCCCCTGTAGCTCAGTCCATTTCCAAGGCAATTATCCCTGCCGGGCTGGGCTGCTGCTGCAGCTCTGGGCTCAGTGTATTCCTTGCTTCAGGGACATCTGGGTCAGACCAGCTGTGCTGTTGGAAGGGGTGTCACACATCTGCAAAGAAGTATTCCTCAAAACCTGGAGCAAAGCTTTCTTCCCCAGTTTCCAAAGCACACCAACCCCCTCTTGCTGTTTTCTTCCCCTTTTCCACTTTGCAGCCCCTGTGGGGAGTGTTGCTTGTTAAAATGCTAAAGTAGGCTTTGAAACACACAGATTGGGTTAGTGATGGGCAAGAGGAGTGCCAGAGGGATGTCTGGACAGCCTGACATTGCCAGCCTGTCTCTGATTTCCCCCTGGTGGGAGATGTGGAGTTTGTGTCTCTGAGTGGAAAGTCTGGGAAAAAATACACAGGGGAGCTCTCCAGGGAACCTGCAACCTGGGCCCAGAAGGGCTTCAAATTCATGGGATGCATGGATGAGCAGCTGGAATGAAGCATGGGTGGCAGGCACAGTGTCACAGCAGTCTAAACAAGTGTTTCTATAGCAAGCTGAAGCTGTCAGGAGCTGGAGACCCTCCTCCTGGGAGGGATGTGCACTGCATTGCTCCCCCCCCAGATGGGGATTCTTCTAAATTTCCTTTCTAAAATGATTTCTAGTTCTCTGGTGAACACCCTTGGTGTCTGAGGGGAAGCTCTTGACCCAGAGCAGCCTCTGTGGAGCAGTTAACCAGTAACCAGCTCTTTGAGGCTGGTGAGACAATGGCCCAGGGTGCCCAGAGAAGCTGTGGCTGCCCCATCCCTGGCAGTGTCTCAGGTCAGGTTGGATGGGGCTTGGAGTAACCTGGGCTGATGGGAGGTGTCCCTGGCCATGGAAAGGGGTTGGGAATGGAGGAGCTTTGAGGTCCCTTCTAATCCAAACCATCCCATGAGCTAAGTCCTGCAGAGGGTGAGCAGGTCTGTGTGGGGCAGTCTTGCTGTGAGGCTGTTTTCCCATCTGTGCTCTGCAGTCCAGCAAGGTTCACAGGCTTGTTTCTTCCAGTTAATACTTTTTTTTTTTTTTTTCCCCCAGTTCATTTTAAGCTAACTTGTCAGAGGCTTTATGCCAGCTCTTCAAATGAGATATCTTTTAAGTTCTTATTGAAAAACAAAGGTAAAGCCCAGCACCACAGGTACTGGAAGGGCTGTGCCAAATGCTGCATGCTTGTTGGCTCTGCTAAGAGGACCTCGGGGCAGTGCACTGAGTTGCTTTCAGCCTGCAAAAGGAAAGCACATCTCACTCTCACAGATTTGAAAACCAAGATGAAGGGAAGCAAAATAAGATCCCAGAGCTGCTCATTCCACAGCAGCTCAGGCCAGGGACTTCAGAGCTGTCTTGGTCTCCTTCCTCTTACCTTAGCTGACTCTTGTCCAGCCCCATGACTGGTGAAATAGGAGACAGTGTTCACTTTTCTGGTAAAAATAATTTTCCTCTTCCCTGGGTAGTTTGTTAGTGCTGGCTGAGCTCTGTCCTCATGCAAGAGAGACCACAGTGGTTTCAACTTGAAAGCCATTTAAACAAGCTTTTCCCTGTCTGCAAGTACAGTAATTCCCAGAATTTAAGCACAGAATTTCATTTGCTTGAATAGCTGAGGAGGAACTGCAAGCCCAGTCTGGGTTGCCAGGGTGGTTTTGTGCAGGTGCTGAGCCCACTTGTGGGTTCCCCCATCCCTTGGGGGGCTGCTGGGTGCAGAGAGGAGGGAAATAGGAATAGAGCTGCTGGTCCTTTCTGAGAGGGTTATCTTTCGTGATGAATAAAGAGGAGGAAAAAATGTGTTTAGCAGAGTGAGATAACTGTGTTTGCACCTGAATCTGTATGCAAATGTTGGGGTATTAATGAGCTCCCAGCCACACGTGGCATTTGAATTGCTCAGTGACCCTTTGGCAGCACAGCCCTCCCCCAGCTCCGCTCCTGGGGAGTCTTTCTTTTTAAATCCTCTTTCTCCCCCCCTACCCCAGTGCCTCCTTAAGGTTTATTGCTGTGGGTTCTGTAACCCTGGCATCGGGAAGAACGTCCAACTTGCCACAAGAGGAAACCAGTCAGATGGGGGAAGCATTCTGGTGGTTCCAGCAGGCAGCGTGTTGGGTGGCGATTGCCCAAGCAGCTTTTACGGGAAAGATTACGAAGCACATTCCTTGCTCCTGCAGGAGAGGGAAGAGGCTTGTGTGTGGAATAGCAACACCAGCAGGCCTGTAATGCAGGCCAGAGGCTGCTCCTGGGAAGGAGGAAGGGAATTGTCTCCTCTTTGGCAGTTCTTACCTCCTCTCTGCTCAGAGGAAGCTGGTGCTGGGGAGGGAGGCAGGAGGAAGTGGTGGTGAGTGCCTTGCCCAGGAGGGAGCACTGGGGAGACCTTTGCTTTTTTGGGGCTTGTTGGTTCAGCAGAGATCTTGCTTTGTAAGAGGGTATGACCACTTCCATCCATAATTAATCTCTGGGCTGAGAGCTCTGTCTAGGGTTGCATGTCTCTAACCCTTCCACTTTTCTCTCTCTTTAAGCTAAGAGCTGGGAGCAGCAGACCCATGCCAGGGGTGTGCAAAGGGGAGGGTTTGGGTTTCCTTCCCTGGGTTTCCTTCCCTGGGTTTCCTTCCCTGCCTCTGCTCCCTTGCTGGGCTCTTTCTGTTTTATGGCCCAAACTAGAGCTCAGGTGTGAGATTTCTGTGAAACTTGATGCTTGTCCTCAGGCAGTGTGATGGTCAGGCTCCATCACACCCACCAAATGCTTGGTGCTGGGACATCCCAGGGGCTTCATTTTGCTTTGTTGTCAGGACTGACATATTAGTTGGTCCTGCAGGCCACTTTTTAATCTATTCAATCCTTCCCAGTTTACACAAATTGCTGAGAACTGAATTCTTAATACAGCTTCCCAGGCTCTGGCACTCCTTAGCTTGGGATATAACTGGTAGGTTTATTATTTTGCTGGGACATCTCTTCTGGATCACCACAACTTTTTGTAGTATCAATCTCCTGGATGTGTCATCCCATAGTTGCAGTTTCACTGATGATGGAATCTGAAGCAACCTGAGAAAAACTCAGCACCAACAGGGAATAACTGCTTTTCCCCTTTCCTTACAGGCAAGATTTTAATTCCCCTCATGGCTGTTACATGAATTCCATCAGCAGACCACTTTTCTTGGAAACAAACTATGCATCTGTGGACCCCACTGACTTCTTACCAAAAAATGGTGATTTTCCTCAGGTAAGTCCATAGCTACTGAGGGCTTTGGGGCAGGCTGGTGCTTTGTGGTGCTGGGTTTCATTTTTCAGGATTGAAATTCCCCCCTTATGGAGGGGAAAGGAAGAGTCAGGCAATATCTTACATTTGTGTGCAGCTGGGATGGATTCTCTGACAACAGCAACTCAGAAGCTGTCCATGTGCTTGGTAGGACCTTAACTGTGGTAAAATTGCTTCTGTCTTTCAAAGTGCTGTTAGCATCACCACTGGAGGTGCACGAGAATCCCCTTTGCAGAAGGGTGGAGGGAAGTGTGACCCAGCTTGGAAGAGCTGATTTTTGGACAGTTGTTGTGAAAAGGAGACACTTCTTGGTGTCAGCTAGGTGATAAAAGAGCAGGAGGGCTCTGAGTCAAGCCAGGCATAAATGAGCTCAAATTCTTTCCAGAACAAGAAATAATTCTTGTGCCTTTTGGAGAGGAAGTGGTGGATGGGAGGGAGGTGATCATGGGCACTTCTGCTTCTGCTTGGATCTTTCTTTCCAAACCAACTGACTGCACCTCTCACAACGTTCTTGCAAATGTGCTTCAAGTATAGAAACAATGAAGTTTCCTTCTCTGAATCCAACACAGCCAAGCCAGTGCTTTTACTTGGCTACTGTGGCAGCAGATAGTGCCACATGCATTCCCCTGGGGAACAGAGCATTTTTATGGGTGCTTTGCTGTCCTGTTTGGTGGTTGTCTGGGAGCCTTTGCACTGGGCATTACAGCTTGGAGGTTGCCAGAGATAACCCAAGGCAGTGATGTGTCACCCTGTGTGTTCTGAAACTGAGAAACCCTGAGCAAGACCTTTGTTAGAGCTTTGGGTTCCAGTTTGAAACTGGTGTGGTGGAGCTCGTGCCTCAGAGGGATGGTGCCTAAACCTGCCCCAGGGCAGGCATCTCCTGTGACATTATCAGTGTGAAATAACACTGGTGGGGTGCTCTGTGGTCTCTGGAAGAGGTGTTTCAGTCTTTAGTCACCCTACAGGTCCAATGGGTTGTTCTGCTGGAGGATGGAGCCAGCTCAGCCTTTCTGATCACTTGGCTTTTGACTTCTGAGGTTTCTACCTGGTTTGCCCCTGGTGCTCTCATGTATTGGAACACAATAAGCACTCACCTGGAAATCTATTGATAAAACCCAGGGCTTGCTGAACTGCTAGGGTTACTCAGCCAAAGAGAAGCTGATGGTTTTTTCACAGGAGTCAGAATTAGAGCCTGAATCTGGTAGAGCAGAAAGCACTTAACTGAAGGCAGTGGCATCACTCTGGAGTCATCCGGGAGTGTCCTGGAACTTTTCCATCCCTTGCTGCAGCAATATTTTCCACTTTACTGATTACTTGCTGTCCCAGATGCCGAACTGTTAAATATTAACAATCTGCTTGGGAAGCTGGAACATGCCATTCAGAATGTGTGGGAGCAGCCTAGGTGGTGACATCTTTCCAGGTGACTGTGTAGGAAAGCACCAATCTTTTCCACACTTTCCTGGTGCTCTGGTAGGAGTGGCAAGTCCTGTTAGACTTTGTGCTGCTACAACCATGCCAAAGAGAGGAGTGAAACACAAGAGAGAAGATGAGGAGTTTGCTGCATGCTTTGGTAAGAGATTCTTGATGGGATCTGTGGTCACTGGGCAGACAAGGCAGGTGGGTAGATTTCTGCCTGTGTGGCAGAGGTGCTCTGTGTGCAGGGGCAGAACAGCCTGATGTGAACTTCAGCTGGTTTCCTCCACAATATTTTTGGCTTTTTGGCTTGCTTTTGGGTGATTCATCCTTGCCATTCTATTGGCATTCTTTTTATAAACAAGTGGATGAGATGGAGGTTTAGAAAATAGTTAGATGAGGCCATGCTGGGGTCTGATAGCATTTCTTGACCTTGGAAACTGTTTTCTTAAGCTGAAGTCTTGGCCAGAGCCTGTGGTGTTGCCTCCACATGTAAAAAGTCGACTGACTGCAGAGGCCTTAAAAACCAGAGCCCTGAAGAGAAGGAGATTTTGGGTTCCTCACTTCCTGCTGTTCCTTCCTTCAGCCTCAGGTGCTGGTGAGTTGGAATCCAGTGCCTGTGTGCAGCCAGTCTGCTGCAAAGGCATTTTTATTTCATCAGTGCTAGAGAGGAGTTGAAATTAACCTACCCTTAAAAAAAAAAAAAAAAAATACTCATTTTTAAAAGTGCCTCAGTGCACAGAGCTGTGGTGATTTAAGAGGAATCAATGACAGAGTTATTAAATTATGTGAAAGACTTGGTTCTGGATGAAATTAAGAGTTTCCTGGAAGAGGAAACATCCTGGAGCTCTCCTATTGCTGTCCTGGAGTTATATCTACTGGGAACACAGAGATTAAGATCAGTTTGAAGACAGGTAACTGGCTCTGGTGCCTTTGAAGCATTTAGTGCACAAGTTGCTGTACCTGCTCCCACCTGTGTGTTGGACTCCAGGGCTGGGGTTTTGCCTGACACAATTACACCTCAGTAGCAGGGGGTGAGATGCCTGATGCTTCCTTCAGACCTTGTCTGAGATAAATGAGGGCTGTGACTGCAAGGGCTCACCTGGTTACAGTCAGCTCCCAGCACAGTTCACCCAGGGAGGGCTCATTTTGCTCTGACTTTCTGCTGGAACTGCCCTGAGCTGTTCCTGAGGAGCAGGAGACACATCTGGGCTGCAGCTGGCATTATTCTGAAGCAGCATCTCCTTTTGATGGGAGGAACTGGGCTTTAGGAGTAAATCTGCTTTTTCTGTGTATAACAAGGAGCTCTTGAGACTAACTCAGGTGGAGGTAGTTGTGGTTAAATGAGAGTAATTCTGCTTCTGAGGCATAATTTTTTTGTGCTTGGCTGTGGATTGCAGCAGCCAGCTGAGGTGCCCGTGGCCCTAGGGAGGGGTACAAGGGCCTGGAGGGCTCTGGCATCTTCCCTGTTCCAAATTTCTTATTTTTCACCTGTATTGCTACCTTCAGATGTCCACCTCTGGGCAGGAAAGAGGGCTTGGGATGCAATGGGGAGCTGCTTTCTGAAGAGCTTGGCAAGCACCATTCCCTCCTGCCCTTCATACAGCCAGCAAAAGCAGGAAAAGTGCTGGTCTGAAACACAGAGTGCCCTGAAAAAATGCTGGTAATATAATTTAATAGCAGACCAGTGGGAGACGTTTTAAAATAGATATTTTAATTGAAAGCAGAATTGGTCTGAGTCAGTCTGATGGAGTGAGTTTCCCAGTCTCCAGATGTGCTGGTGGTCACTGCACGTCCTCATCACCCCCAGGACGCTGCCTCCAGCACCAACACCTTCTTCAGTCTTCTTTTCTTGGCCTCATATGTTTGTTATCCCACAAGTTCCTTTATGTCTCCTGAGTTTTCCTGATTCCTCCCAGCCTGGGAGCTCCCTGGGGTGCTTGCTCAGGAGCAGCCTGTCTCCTGGTCCTCTCCCCATTCCTTGACCAGCAGCTATTGCCTTCCAGATTTCCAGCCCTCAAGGAACTGATCCAAACACACCCCTTGCACACACCAAATTTCAGGTCTGGTTATAAAACACCTACCAGCTGCTTCCTTATCCTTCTTCTGAGTGTCTGTTTTAAAAATGAACCATTTGTGGTCCCAGCTTGTCAAGGGCTCTCTGTGCAGCCATGCTGGGAGCCACCTTGCTTCCTCTTGCTCACTTTTGCAGCCCGAGCAGAGGGTGCCCTGCGTGTGGCAGGAAGAGTTTCTGGTTCTCCAGGCAGCTCAGATGCAAAGCAAAGGGCCAGGCCCCCTCCCTGCAGCAGGGGCTGGCAGGCTGGCTTGGGATCTCTGCTTCCCTAGGAGATCAGCAGATGCTTTCAGGAAGCTGTTCTGCAGCAGTGAGGGGATGCTCTGGAGGTCACAAGCAAAGGAACCAAGTGGGTTACATATTTCAGGTTTTCCTGGAAGATGGTAAGTCACAGCAATGTGAATGTTGGGATAATTCTCCTTTCTGACCCCTGGCTGTTGGGGAGTGTTGTGGAGAGCAGAAGGGCTGTGGCACACCTCCTCCTCCTCCCCCAGGACCGTTCCACGTGGTGGTTTTGCTGGTTTTTGTATCTCATCTTCTGTGATTATATTACTGTGGTCTTGCAAAATCAATTTAGCAGTCCTTGTTATCTGTAACAGTGTCATACCTCTTGCTTCTCTTTGACAGGCCAGTTTTGTTGCCTACATTTTGCCCCCACTAACAGAGAAGGAAGAGGAAATAAACCACCTGCTTTTGAGAGGCTGGATAAATACCAAGACCTTGCTAGTCTTAGGCAAGAGTCAGAGGTTTAATCAAGGTCACACAGCAAGGCAGTCACCAGCAAGTCACTAATTAAGTCATATTAAAAATTTATTTGGTCTCTTCACTTCAAATGTATCATTAAAGCACCTATCCCAAGCTCCAGGGCACTACCAGCTCATTAAGCACAAACTCAGATAAAAGCAGCCCTGAA
Organism: Florisuga fusca; assembly: GCA_038090715.1. NCBI lineage: Eukaryota > Metazoa > Chordata > Aves > Apodiformes > Trochilidae > Florisuga > Florisuga fusca. The sequence continues at coordinate 2,400,143 of JAAWXA010000051.1, forward strand.
ACCCCACTGCTTTTCTCCACCCCGAGCTCACAGAAACCCAAAGCTTCATTTCCAGCCCAGTTCCTGCAGAACCTCCTCTTGCAGCAGCTCTGAACATTTGTGGGGTGCCAGGGGTGCCCTTCCCTCCCCATGGCATCAGCATCCCAGGCACTGCCTGGGGAAAGGTCTTTTTCTTGCTCATTTGCTTACTGAAAAAAAAACCCTCTCCTGGACCTGGTGTTTTGCAGGATGGGGCAGAGGTGGATCCTGGTTCCTCTGAATGTGTTAATCCCTGCAGTGGGTTGTGCCATGGACCCTTGGAAGCCAGCCCAGTCCTGGGTTGACAGAAATCACAGAATGTTTTAGGTTGGGAGAGACCTCCAAGCTCATCCAGTCCAACCTTTGACCAACCCCATAAGCAAACTGCTAAACCCTGTCCCCAAGGCTGGTGTCCTGGGGGTGGTTTGCAGCCCTGCATCCTTGCAGGAGATGCTCCTCCCTGCTCATCTGCTGTCCCAGAGCAAACCCCCCCCTTCCTTTTGTGTCTCCTGCTTCTCAGAAGGGTTGGAGATCACTTCCTTTTCTGCTCTCATCTCTTGCAGGCCTGCTGGGGGCTTTGCTGTGTTCTCTCCCTTCAAATTTTTTTTTTTTTTTTTTTTAAGAAGTGCCTCCCAACCATGGGGTTTTCCAGCACTTCCAGAGGGCCCCTGGAGCACTGGTATCAGCAGGACCAGCAGGCACCAGAGCTGAGGGACAGACCATGACCTGCAGCCAGCTCCCTGCTGTCCCCTGAGCCTGGCACTGGGGCTGCTGTGGAGAACCAGAGGGGAACCTTTTATACCCAAAGCAAACAGAGAAGGTCCCGTGGTTTTTTCTGCAAGATGGGCAAATTCTGGCAATTTTTTTTCCTTGGGGTGTGTTGGAGCAGACTTGGCTTAAACTTAAAACAAACCAACCCCTTTCAAATATCCCTTTTTTTTGATGGCTTTTTCCCTTTCCCACCAGAAATTTTGCTTATTTCCGTTACTAAAACTGTCAAAAGTTACAAAAGGAAAGTCTTGGACAAAGAAGGCAATGCTCCTGGACACTGAGAAAAAAATGATCTAGGGGAAAAAAAAAAAAAAAAAAAAAGCCAAGAAAATAGCTACTCCTGTTTATTTTCTAATTGCAGTGTTTGGGGTGGGGCAGATACCAAAGCCAAACTGGAAGCACATGGCTCTGGGTGTGAGGAGGGGAGCAGAAACTTGTGAATACTTTTCATAGTCTTTTTTTTCAGCTTGGTTGCTTCATCTGAGCCCCTGGCAGCAGCAGGGCAGAACCCCCCCTCACCCCCCAGCCCAGAGCAGGAGGTGTTGGGGGGATGCTGATGGTTTCTGGTGTGGAAGGGGAGACCTGAGCCCCGGGCACCGTGCTCCTGCCTGGCCCCATCCTGCCCTGGTCCCTGCAGCACCACTTTGTTTACAGTGGAGCTGTGGTTGAATTACACCACATACAGTAATTCTCATTGCACTGCCAGTAATTTCACTGACTTACCAAGCAGGCATCATTTCCTGAAAGTCAGCCCTGCTACTTAGAGGAAGTCGGAGCACTCTCCTTCATGACTAAACACTCTATGCAAATTTCCACAGGCTCAGGACAGCCTCACTCTATGGCTCTCCTTTTTTTCCTCCATTTTCACTCCTTTCTTCTCCATGGTATTTTTTCCAAACCCTCGCTGAGCTCTCTCCCTGGCTGTTGCTGTCATGAATGAGGACCTTTCTCCATTATATACTGACAAATCTCACCTCCCTGCTTCCTCCACGTCCTGCTCTGCCAACAGCAAGCTGAATGCTGCTTTAAAATGTCCCAAATGCAGTTCTGGCTAAAGTTCCCATCTCTCTACAAGGTAATGCCTGATTTGATTTGATTTGATTTTTAATTTATTTTTTTTTTTTTCCCCTTCCCTCCCCCCCTTTTTCCCCCTTGGAATTCCCAGATTGTTTTATTTGCTCAGCCAGCTCCAGGCTTCTGTGTCCCCCGAATTTCCTGCACTGGTAGCAGAGGTTTAGGAGTGAGGGCTCCCGAGGCAGTGGGAGCATTTTGCTGTGCTGGGGCTGTGATTGTGGTTTGTGTCTTTCTGTGGTGCTTGAGACTGCTCCTGTCAGCCAGAACTTGGGGCAAAACTCGGGGCAAGTGGAGCTGCGTGGGGAATGGATCTGAGTGTTTCTGTGCAGTTTTCACAGCGTTCAGGAGTTTTATTTTTAAAACAGATGCTGTGTACAGAGAAGCAAGGGAGATGCTTGCCAGCCGGAGCTCTGCAAGTTTATTGTCCCCTATTTAGAAAGTTTTTGGCTTTTGGCAGCTTAAAGGTTTTCCTTTAGTGATGGAGTGCTCGTTTTGCAGCTGATAATTCTGGATTCTGTCTCCCACCTGTCAGTGGGGCTTTGTTCCTATGTCTGTGTTTTTCTGTGCACTTGTATATATGTTTTTAAAAAGCTCCCTAGGAGCTCCGTGCTCTGCAGTGGAGTAATCCCTTGCTGCTGTGCAGAAGGAGTGTTTGTTTCCTCTGTGTTTGGATTGTGAGCGAATAAACCACTTATATTGGTGGCTTCATAGCCAAAAATATTTTCAGTGTGTATACTCCTCTGTATTTAGACTTCACCTGTTCTTTCATTATTTTTAAGAAAGGACTTATTTGGACTAAGGGGTCAGAACTGTTTCCAGCAGCTGGGAGAAGGAGATCCAGTGTTTGGGTGGTTTTAGCCAGACTTTTTTTCTGATCTTTTCTTCGGAGTTAATTCTTGGTTTTGATAACTTGTCAGTTTTGGGGCACTGATAGAAATATTGTGTCCTGTAGTAGCATTGACTGGAGAGCCATTTGTCCTCACAGCTCAGAAGCCCAGCAGATGATTATCACTGATTTATCAAGTCACTCACTAGAGCATCTTCTGAGCTGAAGACCAGGCACTGATTTGTGATCCTCTCTCTCCCATCCTGCTGTGTTGATGTTATTTCAACTCCAGTGTAAGAAAAGAAGGTGCTGGGAGGCCCCAGCCAGCAGCCTGGTGTGGCTGTTGGAATGGCCCTTTCTCCATTTTATAGCAGGTTCCTGTAAACTTCATCTCCAGCCTGAGGACAGCTCTGAGCTGGGTTTTCACAGCAGACTTCAAGGTCTCTGCTTCTCGTGGTCCAGGGTTGAGATCTTCCAGCTCCTGCGTGTTCACTCCCTTGGGGGGGACTGAGGGAGCTGCTCCTGGTGGCTCCATATAATCTGGTGGAGTAATTAGTCAAGGCAAGGTTTGTGATGACAGAGGTTGCAGTTATCAGTCTGGTCATGTATTAAACAAGTACACAGCAGTTTGTGCATGAGAAATTCTGATTTCCTGGGGTTGCACTGGATGCTCCTCAGGGCAGGGATCAAGCCTGTTACTTGTTTTAGTGTTGTTAAGACAATGTAATTAGGTAAAACAAATGGTGACTCTTTAAGTTTGTGACTAATGCATTGCAAATACTGCAAGAGGATGGGCTCCCTGAAGTAGTTGCCAGGACTAGTATTATCCTCCCTCTGACTTGGAGGCTGATTTCCTCTTCCCTGCTTCAGCCCGGTGCCCCAAGCAGAGGGGAGAGGTGGTGGAGGTGGATCTGAAGAGGGCTGGTAGCCCAGGAGTGCAGGCTCTGGGCATAGTCCAGAGGCTGTTGGACTCCAGTTCCTGGGATCTTGATTCCAGAGGCTGTTGGACTCCTGTTCCTGGGATCTTGAGTCCAGAGGAGGAAGCAGTAGAGTGGTGATGAGCCAAGGGGAGATGATGGCTGGTTTGAGGTGGTTCAAGGTTACCAGCAAGTGTCTCTGCAGAGGACATGGAAGGTTGAGAGAGGCTACAGACCTTGGGAGGTGGGAGTTAGTGGAAAAAAAAAATCTCCATATCATGAGCAATGTTAGTGAGTCCCACACATCCAGAGCAGGAGCCGCGGGCAGGATGCCCTGGCCAAGAAATGCCAGATTTAACCAAGTGTTCTTCTGCTTTCTCGAGTGTGAAACATTTCCACAGGTCACTTAATTCTGAGATGATAAATCTAGTGCCTGCTTCGGTCTCATGGTTTCTGGGTAGTCCTAAAATAGCCACAGAGATACCAAGAGCCCGGAGCTGCGCAGGCAGCGCTGCCCGTCTGCTGCGGGGCTGGAGGCACCCGTGTCACACCCCAGCACGAGGACCTGGCACTAGCAGGAGGCACAGCAGGAGTCCTGGCAGCACAGGCAGTTCCCCTGCAGCTTTTGGGTCCCCCAGTTGGCTTTTGACAAACACAAAAGTTGCTCTCCACACCCTCAGTCTCTGTCCATGCCGGCCCTTGTGCACCAGCCCTCTGGCTGCTGGGGGGTGACTGTCACCCCAGGCACCAAACGAGTCACTTCTGGGCAGAAGGTGAAGGGAAGGTGTCCCGATGGCTTCAAACACTGCAAAGCCAGAACTTTTGCCAGCAGAGGGGGGAGGTCTGACCCTGCTCATGGCCTGAAGCCCTCAGGAACCGCACAGGCGGCTCGGCTGGCCATGATGTGATGTCAGGCAGGGTTAAGTGACTGGAAAAAAATCTTTGGCTGCCTTTCTGCCTTGGAGTAGGAAACTGGCCCTTAACTGGAAATGAACAGTGACTTCTCCTCGTATCAGACAGCGTGGCTCTCCTGGCAGCCCTGCTGTGGTATCATCCTGCCCCCGTGGTTATCTGTCCCTGGCCATGTGCTGGCAGCCCCGAGCCTGAGCCCTGACCCTGCTGAGGAGCTGCAGATCTGGGTGGTCGAGTCCTCTGGGGCACCAAGGAAGAGCTTCTGGTCCCCTGGGACAGGGGCACATCTCCAGCAGGACCTGTGTGCTGGAGCTTGGTGTTTTGAAGTCTGCTGCTCCTCAGTAAACAGCAGGCAAAGTTTTTCTGCTTTGAAAGTGGAATTTAGTGTGGAAGGGGAGCTGGGATGTGCTGGAGCCAGGGAAGGTGCCATGATTTGCTGGAGCTAAGGACATGGAGCAAGAAGTGCTTTTTGGCTATCAGTTCTTGCCATCAGACAAGGAACTGATGGCAGGAAGGGGATTGAAGGCTCTTTCTGAGCTGCAGTTCGTGTGACTCAAACCAACATCATCACTGGGGTGGCACAAAAGAAAACAATGGTAATCCAGCTCAGCACAGCCTCCGGAAAAGGAGCAAGGGCAGAGCCCAGTCCTTGTCACTGGGGCACAGAAACTTCTTGTCCAGACTGAGGCCTGCCCTTGGGAAAAGGCTTGGCAGATTTGATAAGATTTATCTGGATTCAAATCCGGATGACACTGGGGCTCCTTCCCCTTACTCCTGGCAGCCTCTTTTGTGCAGAACCTGGCATGAGGAGGCTCATTTTTTCCAAAGCCTCCAGGTGTGGCTGTGCAATCAGAACTGAACATCTGTGTCCTTACTGGGTGTTACTGGTACCCTGTGGGCTTCTGGGCATCAAGGAAATCCTGGTGTGCAGGGGTGTCCTTTGGTGTCAGACTTTGCCATCAAACCCAAAGTCGAGGTGGCTGCTGGATGAGCAGGTGGCAGAAGGGAGCTCTCTGGTCTTCTCCTCCTGCCCCCTCTCACTGTGGTCATTTCTCCATTCCAGGATTCTTCATACCTCGATGAGCTCCCCAACAGCAATTCCCTCTTCTCCTCCCCTGCCGATTCCCTCTCGGACATCGCGGATCCGAAGGACTTCCTGCCTGCTGATAGCCTGACCCACGTGCCAACACTATGGGATGTAAACACACCACAGCAGAACCAAATAGAGGTATGGGCTGCTCCTCATCCATCCTCCCATCAGCCACTAAACCCCTCAGGCTTCAGCCTGTGGTGCTCTCACCAAGGAATTAGGAATCCAACCCGATTCCCTCCAAGGGGTGAGGTCGCAGTGGGATGATGTTGTTTTGTGCTTGCAAACTTCACTTGAGAAGGGAAAGGGACATGATCACACGTCCTTGGGTGTCCTGGAAGGAGGAGAGGACCTGGGCATCCTCAGGGGGGTATGTGCACTCAGAGTGTGGTGCAGGCACTTGCTCTTTCCCTGATGGCTGTGGCAAGGTAGGTGCACCACAAGGGAGATGTGTCCTGAAAATATTCAGGTTTCAGTTCAGGTTAAATTCAGTCTCAGAGTGGCCTGTGACAGGAGATGGACTCCAGCAAAACCACCACCCCATGGGTCCTTAGCTGTCCCCAGCAGCAGCCACCACCACTTGTTTATTCTCCATGGCAAATATTTTAGTAACAATGACTAAATTGTCTCAACTCTGGCTCAACTTAAGACTAACACTTTGTGTTTACTTTGCGAGTCCAAGTCCCCCCAAGCTGGATGATCCAAGTCCCCCCAGGCTTTTACATCCCTGAGTTTCCCCGGGCGTGCGATCTCCTGGCAGGCCCGTGGCAACATGTGGCTCTGTGCATTTTTACCAGCCTTCTGCCATCTGTTTTCCCTCATCTGTTGGGGCTGATTACTCACTATTGCACAACCTGGTGTCAGTCACTGTGGGCAGCCACCAGCTTTGTTGTTGGTGGGAACCTTATCACACACATTTGCTGCATCCCTGGGTCTCTTCTCTCGCCCTGGAGTTTTCCTTTGTAGGTCTTGGGAAGGCTGTGGGGGAAAAGCCTTCAACGTGACTGCCCAGGAGGCAATCTGGGCTCCCTGTGCTTTCATCATTTGAGGTTCTGTGGTGTTGAGAGGCTGTGATTTGTAGTTAGCAGAGTGTCAGACTGTATTGCCATGAGGATGCTGTCACCGCTTGGAATTCAGACTCGGCAGTGGTTCTGCTCTGGAACTGCTGCTCTGTGCCTTGGTGACAGGCTGGCATTGAAGGAGTGTGGCTTGGTGGCCAGGGTGCTGGCCTGGGACTTGGGAGATCAGAGCTCCTGCCTTGCTGAGGCTCTCTGGGAGATCTCAGGGCATTGTGCAGCTCTCAATCACCCGAGCTCTTGCTGAACTCCCGAGATTTGATCTCAGTGGGAAGAGATGAAGAGTTTGAACAAAAAGGATTGGCTGAAGACATCACAGGCTCATAAACTGGATGATTAAATAGAAGACAGAGGACAGTCTTCCTCCCCCAAGACAGAGGAGGAATGTGCCTTATCACTCCTGGTCTCCTGTTACTGATTTTTTTCTTATATAGTGGCCTAAGTCACTGCAGAAATTGTTCTGTGGTGTCCTCCCTAGGTGAGCTCTGGGTGAGATACTCCTTCCCTAAACAAGCTTGTGGTTTTGCATCTGTGGAGTACAGCTGAAATCTTACTGCAGAAAGCTGTTGTAAATGCAGGAATGCCAGTGAGAAACAGCTCCATGTCATGGCAGTGTGAGGCTGCCTTGTCTGCCCACAGCAGAGCAGCTGTCCCTGAGCTCTTCTCATGCTGTTCCTCACGTCCTGCCCTTGCCCCTTGTTGTCCTCCAGAGCTCTTAGGTTCAGATAAGGCCAATTAACTCCTTGGAATTCCGTTTATAAACTACTTCCTTTTGAAAGGAATCTCAAGCTATTTTAAACATTGTCTTATCTGGGTGTTTGCTGCAAACAGAAGTGGATGGGGGGTCCGTTTGGGTGGGTTTTTTTGGTTTTTTTTTGTTTCTCTTTTTTAATTTGTTTGGCATTTCCTGGCATTAAGTACATCTTGGTCCTGAGATTTCAGTTTCAGTTTTGCATGGGAGGTGGTGGCTCCACAGGACAAAGGGATTGTTGGGGTGCCTCCTGATTGGCAGCAGCTGCTTTATTCTGTGAATTTCAAGTCTGCACTTTTTTATTGCTCTTAAAGGTGGCAAACCAGTGATGTGCTGCAAAATGTCAAGGTAGTGAGCAGAACTGGAGACAAACATCACAGTGAGACTGTGCAAGGCTGCACATTTCCAGCTGACTCAGGAAGCCTTATCTGGGGTGTCCAGTGCTGCAGCTTTAGGTGGGGTGTTGGTGATGGAGGAGGAAGTGGCCAGGCAGAGCTGCTTGCTGCTGTCCCTGCCCAGTTATCTGTAAAGAAAGGAGATAAATATCATGTGTGAGCTCTGTTTACCAGTTCAGGAATGGCTGTGGAGGGAAGAGCTACTCCAGTGTTCATTGTTTTGCAGGGCTGAGCAGACAAAACACACTTCACATTGTGTGTCATGAAGTTGTGAAATTTTAAAAATAGTTCCTGTGATCCCTTCTGTCTTCTCACAACTGTCTCAAGAGTTTTGCCTTTGTGACACCCGAGGTGAGGCTGTGCCCAAGCTGCCTTGCTGAGCTGGGGTAGCCAGGAGCTGTACTTTAAGGCTTGCCTGCTGCAAGGGCAGACCTGCCAAGAGGCAGTGCACCATGTCCTGCCCTCCCAGCACATCTGGGCCTTTCTCTTGACTAAGAAGAAACTTCTACAGAGCTCAGATTTGTAGGTGGAGATGTTTCACCTGCTCTCCAGATTTGTTGGCACTGAAAATAGCTCTTCCATCCAGCTTCCTTCTGGTAATTCTGACTCAGGCTTCCAGTAATGGAGGGTGTTTTTTTCTTCTTTTTATTTTTTTTTTAATTAAAAAAAAGAAAATAATCGGTGTTTATGCTTAAGAACTTCCCATCTTTCACTTCTGGTGGAATGTGGGTCTCAGAGCCTGGCACTTTAAACTTGGAGTGGTGCTGCTCCAGGAGCTGCTGGTGGCTTTGGATGCCCTGAGCTGCTGGGGTCACCTCTCTCACTGTTGGGAAATGCCAGAGGGATGTTGTTTGCATAGGGGCAGACAAAAGAATTTCCTCCATGATGCCTTCCCCTTCATCTTGGGAGCCCTCCTAACTGGCTGTGGGCTGGGTGATCCAAAGCTCTGAGCCTGATGGGGTCTGGGTGCTGCTGGAGCTCCTCCTGGGTCTTGGGGCTGGGCCCTGGAGAGGGGTCCTGATCTCTGTAGATTTCTTAATTTCCAGAATTATTGCTCAGGGCTTTTCACTCCCAAAGTCCACTGCCACCACCAGGGTGGAAGAGCACTGGTATCTTTTCTCTTGGGGTATTTTCACACTCCTTGGGGTTGGAGGGTGAGGGTTAGACTGATTCCTCACCTGTGCCCTTTCTCTTCCAGCTGTTCTCACCCAGTGGATCCTTCACTGGCTCGAATGACCCCGTTCCTGCTGTCCCCAACACCCCACTCCTCATAAGCTACCAGGTGAGAGCAGTGCTTGGCTGGGGGGGAATTGGCTTCCAGGCTCTCAGTGTGGGACATCAGTTCTGGCTGCTGTCCCTTCAGAGGGAGTCAGCCAAGAAAACCAGGGACAGACAAGTCCCTGCCCCTTCCCTCAAGCCTCTGACATCTCCCTTGGGGGAACCTCACTGTCTTAGAGGATGGTTTGAGCTTTCTCCACAGCTAAACCAGCATGGCATCTCCAGGCTGCTCTTCCTGGAACTGCAGGGCTTTGCTGTAATCTGCTGAGGCCCACGCTGAGTTTGGAGCTGGTTCTGGTTCCTTACACTGGGCCAAATCAGGGCACAGTGGGGCAGAATTAGGGGCTTAGCCCACAGCCCCTCTGAAGAGGGTTGGAAACATCTGTCCCTAATTTGTGTGCACCAGGCATTGAAAGTTGCTCTTCAAGCCCTGGCTGGCCCCCAGGGTGGGCTCTCAGATGGTTTCCTTGTGTCACTGTAGGCTGTAAATGAGATGAATTGGATTTGGAGGGTTTGTGGATTTGCAGAGGGGAGGTTTAAATGGGAGTTTCTGGCACTGTGTGTGTGTGTGTGTCAAGAGCTCAGTGAGAACATGAACATTTGGTCCATGCTCTGGTTCTTTCCAGTCTCAGGCTACTGCAGAGGAGGAGGATGAAGCTGAGGAGGAAGAAACAGAAGAGCTGGGGCAAACAGAGACCTATGCAGAATATGTCCCTTCAAAGTGTGAGTATGGGAGGGTCTGTTAACTCCTCTGTGGTCCAGGCTGATTACCTGCTCCTCGGTTTTTTCCTGCAAGAATATATGGTGTTTGCCATGGCACATCCCAAGCTTGTGATTTCCCAGAAGAACTGTGTCACTGCACTGCTCCTTTGCTCGTGCTGTGGTAATTTAACAGCACACTTTCCTGGTGCTTGCTTTTGGGGCTGTTTCTGGCAGTCTGGAATTTCAGCCCAACAGAAAAGCAAAGAGCAGGGCTTGGGCTTGTCTCTTCTGCTGCTCTTGAGCAACCAAAAAAAAATAATCAAGAACTGAAGGGTGATATATATATATATATTTATGTATATATCACTGCTATTATTCATAAAATCCTTGTTTAGTAATAAAAAAAAATGCTTTGTTTAAAAATGAATATTCTAGTCTGCTTCTCCTGGTTAGGAAATTAAAGAGAAATTAAAGCAGGTTTGCCTTTTTTACTACTTTTTTGCCTGTCAACAGGAGGTCTGCAATCCTTTTTGAGGTGCCTCATGGGACTGAAGGACTTGAGCTGTCTGTTTTCTGTCTCATTTAGCCAAGATTGGGAAGCACCATCCTGACCTGGTGGTTGAAACGAGCACTCTGTCCAGTGTCCCCCCTCCTGACATCACCTACAGCCTCTCCCTGCCCCGTTCTGTGGCTGACAAAGGTTCCCTCTCTGCACTACAGCTGGAAGCCATCATCTATGCCTGCCAGGTACAGGGCTCCCCCACCTTGCCCACCTCCTCTGTCTTAGGCTAGAGAGAAACTGCCTTTTGTGTGGCTGTTTGTTCCAGTGATGATGGAGCTTTGGCATCTGGCATTTTCAGTTCCTTTTGAAATGCTGCTTTGAAGCTGGGGGACTTCTCTAGGGTGCATTTCCCCAGGAAGGCAGAACCCTTGGCTGCAGCACTTGCTCATTCCTGCTGTTGTTTATCTGAGCAGGAAATGCCCTGGCATGGATGGGATGTGTGAAAGGGTTAAGTGAGGCTCTTACAGGCTCTCATTAAAGCTGTTAGCAAAGGCAAATTGAGTTTAATTTCCAGTTCTGTTCTTGATTTTGCAGCAACATGAAGTTTTATTGCCCAATGGGCAGCGAGCTGGATTTCTCATTGGGGATGGTGCTGGAGTTGGAAAGGGCAGGACAGTTGCAGGCATCATCTTTGAAAATTATCTCAAAGGGAGGAAAAAGGCCCTGTGGTAAGTGGTTGTGTTTTGGTTTGGGTTTTTTTTTCACTTCTCTTTTCCCGTAAGACCTTGGAGTTAGTTTGGATCTGAGAGTAAGGAATTCCTTAGTGCTGATGTTGGCTTTGTAGTTGACTCATGCTTGGGTAAGTCGTTTCCACCTCTTGGTGCCTGTTTGCTGGTGGTGGAATGGGAATATTCCTCCTGCAGTGGTGATGGAGAATGAGTCACTCTGAACCAGCAGATTGTGTCCCCTTTGGAGTGCAGCACTGAGCCTCCCCTGCTCCCTTTGAAGCTGGTGGAGTGCTATTCCTGGACTCCCCAGGGGTGTTTGTGGGCTTCCCAGGTGCTGGCTCAAGCCCTTAGAGCGTGGGGTTTTTACTGCAGAGCACAGAGAGCTTGTCCTGAGTGGCAGCCTGGGGGCTGCTGCTGGATCTGTTGGGTGGGCAGTGGCCCCTGGCCCACCTTCTGCTGCTCATCACTGTGTGTGCCCCAGCCCTGGAGATAACCAGCCCCACGGCTTGCTTTGCAGGTTCAGTGTCTCCAATGATCTCAAGTATGATGCTGAGAGAGACCTGAAGGACATTGAGGCCTCCCACATCCCTGTGCATGCTTTGAATAAGGTAGGGAGGGAAGGTGTTCAGCAGGTGGATGGATCTGCCTCAGCAGGGGAACCAACCCCCCTCCTGCCTCCCCCTGGCTGGTGGCCCTGCCAGCAGCACACAGCAAGCTGTTTGCTCTTCCCTTCCCTCAGCTCCTGCTTCCCACTCTGCACTCCTGCTGGTTTTGTGTGCTCTGCAGAGCTCTGCAGGGACCACGGAGCTGGATCCTGCAGGGAGTGAGAGACCCTCCAGGAGAGTGCAGAGTACAGCAGGACCTGAACCCTTCTCCCTGTTCCTGAAGAGTCCTGTGGAGGGAACAGCTCCTGTTAGATGTTGACTCTCCTGGGCTAACATTTCCCAGCTCTGGTTTCAGGGAAACCTCTTTTCATGCATCTAAAGGCACAGATTGGTGTCTGGCAGGGGCTGTGGGTACGTGGTGCCATGGCTGAGCACATCAGAGAGTTTTCAGACTTTATTCCAGCTATTCAGGGATGAGGATGAAGTGTTGCTCAAAAGAAAGGAGCAGCAGTTGTGTCCACTGCACTCCTGCCTGGTGCACTGAAACATTCTCCTCTGGTTTTCAGTGGTCTGAGCAACCACCTCTTACCAAGTCTGTGGAAACCACATGGATCCAACACCTCTGAATGCACTCCATTAAGGGGCTGAAAGGAATGTTTGTTTTCAGACCCAAAAAGGCTATAAATGGAACTGTCTTCAGATTGAGACCATGGTTTTTTTCCCTTTACCTTTTATTTTGTTACAGATGGGACCCGTGACAGTGAGAGAGGCAACAACCTCACCTGGTCCAAGAGAAAATTATATTCTGGAAGTAATTAAACCACATGGGAGGGCTCCAAACAAATAAACATTCTGAACTGTTGCTTAAAAAAGCAAAGTGACTTTGGTTAGCCAGGGAAGGGAAGTCCTAGCATGGTCTCCACATTTCACTCTGTGTGTGTCCAGATGTGCTGACACATTGGCTGGTGGAACTTTTCCAGACGTTTGAAGCCCCTGTCATCACCACATCTCAGTGCCAAATAGAAGTGCTAAAGACATCAGCTACCCACAGTCTTTGTGCCTTCTGCTCTCAGCCTGGGTTTTGTTCTTGCAGGCAGGAGTGTGTCCCCTGCAGAGCCAGAGCACAATCAGCAGAACTGATTGTGGGCAAAGAAGAGTCATGGACGTGTGTGCTCTTGTTCTTCCTCTTCCTGCAGATTAAATATGGTGACACAGCTACCTCAGAAGGAGTCCTCTTTGCCACTTATTCTGCACTGATTGGTGAGAGCCAGGCAGGTGGGCAGCACAGGACACGCTTAAAACAGATTTTGGACTGGTGCAGAGAAAACTTTGATGGAGTTGTATCCTTTAATAAAAAAAAACCCCAAACCAACAACAAACAAACCCAAAAAGGCTGGAGAGAGAAGAATTCATTGCATGATTGTGATTGTATTTCACCAAGGAACAAAGAGCTTGGGGCCACCTGAAGGCACTGGGAGCAGCCTGGTGCTTGGGGTGGATGTTTCAGTGCTGTGAGCTCACAGATCCCCCCGGGCTCCTCTCTCCTCCTCCAGGTTGCAGTGGGAAGAATGCAGCTGGGTTTAACCTCTTCAGCATTGTTCTTCCTCAGCATTACAAGACACACCTTGGGAGTGAAGGGGGAGGGAAATGACTTTGGGCTCTGAGGAGCACAGGAGCAGGCACAGCCACCAGCAGTGTGTGGGACAGGTCAGTCCTGTTGGTACTGGGCTGGGTTGTATTTTCTGTCTGCTCCCATCTTCAGGACGAAAACAGATCTGTTCTCCTTAACTGAGATTCCCCTCCAGATTGTCTTTGATGAATGCCACAAAGCCAAAAATGCCAATTCTACCAAAATGGGCAAAGCAGTGCTGGACCTTCAGAACAAGCTGCCTCAAGCAAGGGTTGTTTATGCCAGTGCCACGGGTAAGCTGCTCACAGCTCCTCTGATCTGAAGGATGCCCTTGAGATGTGAGCACACAGGCCTCTGAGGCATGAGGCCAAATGACTCTCCTCTTCAGAGTTCACTTTACTTGGGTCAGAACTATTCATGACCTCTGGGGTTTTGTTGACAGTGAGTTCTGTCCCCACAGGTGCCTCTGAGCCAAAAAACATGATTTACATGAGCCGCCTGGGGATCTGGGGGGAGGGCACCCCTTTCAGAGCATTTGATGAGTTCCTGCATGCAATTGAAAAGAGGTGAGTCCCACTCTGCTTCCCTTTCCACATGATGTGGGGTTTGTGGCAGCCTTTGGAAGTGGTTGTGATGCCTGAGGACAATATCTGAGGGCAGCTCAAGCCAGAGGGTTCTGCAGAAACCCCTTCCTGGTGCTGCCCAGCAGCAGAGAAAGAGTTTCAGAGCTGTCCTTACTCTTCCAGGGGAGTTGGTGCAATGGAGATCGTGGCAATGGACATGAAGGTCAGTGGGATGTACATTGCCAGGCAGCTGAGTTTCACTGGAGTGACCTTCAGAATCGAGGAGATCCTGCTGGATGAGCAGTACAAGATTGTCTACGACAAGGCAGCCAAGTTGGTGAGCTGGTCCTGCTGCAGGGATGTTTCATTGTGCTTTGGGGATGGCCACTTGTGTGTGGGAGGGTTTGAGGACTGTTCACAGGGCAAAGACTACGAACTGAGTTTGTTCAAAAGGAAGAAAAAGGGCACACACACTCAGCTTATGAAAAAAAAAAAAAAAGAAGAGCATCTTCTGCTTTCTTGCTTCTATTTTAAAGTTCCACATTTGCAAACCAGAGCTTGTGACATGATGCTAATGCAGAGAGAATGACCAGACTGTTCATTCAGCCCAACACTGGGACATAAACACTGCTTAGCAGCCTCCAGACTGCTCTAACAAACCCCTGCACAGCAGTCATGAAACTGAAGACATTAACTCAGCCTTTCTTGGTGTTGTCTGCAGTGGGCAGAGGCCTTGATGGTGTTCCAGCAGGCAGCTGACTGGATTGGGCTGGAGTCTCGGAAGTCCTTGTGGGGTCAGTTCTGGTCAGCCCACCAGCGCTTCTTCAAGTATCTCTGCATTGCTGCTAAAGTCGAGCGACTCGTTGAGCTTGCCAAGGATGAGCTAGCCAAGGACAAGGTGTGGTAGCCCAACCTGGCTGCACTGGCAGCAACCACCACTCACACTTGATAAGTGATTTTTTTTTTTTTTTTTTGGTCGTGGGCAGCCAAGGGGAGTTAATCAGTGTCCAGCTTGACTCAGAAGCAATTTCAGACCTCTTTACTTAAGTGGTTTGAACTTTCTCTCCACGTTACCCAGAGTGAGGAGCAGTGTCCAGGGTCCTGAGAACATTCATGGTCAGTGAGGCTGAGCAGTTAAAATGGCCTTGTCTCCCCAGGCAGCACCCACTGCTCATTTGTGATAGGTGTGGGCAAGCTGATCTGAAACAGTATTTGGGGTCACATTCAAGCTAGAAGAGGTGCCAGATCCTTCAGCTTTGGCCTTCTATCCATCTGGGTGTAACTTGGGAGTTTTAGACAGAAACAACCAAGCAGAGTCAGTCAGCTTCTGGAGTGACCCCTCCAGAGGCACGGGGTTTGGCTGCTGAGAGGTTTGGATGGTTCTTGGTCAGGAGCTGTGCTCCAGGCCCAGCACACACTTGGGACAGGGTCCAATGTCCACCTGGTGAGCAGCAGTTTGCCCTCCCTTGTGTCCCTGCAGTGTGTTGTCATTGGCCTGCAGTCCACCGGGGAGGCTCGCACCAGAGAAGTCTTGGATGAGAACGATGGGCACCTGAATTGTTTTGTCTCTGCTGCAGAGTGAGTTCAAATCCCTCTTTCTTCTGCTTGGGGGGATGCATGGGAGGCTGGAGGTGTGCTCGGGAGAGCCCTGCCCTGGGGCCACATACCACTTGCAGTTCTTGAAATGCAGTTTCATGAGGCCTCGCCCTGTGCAAGCTTTAAAAGGAGAGGACACACAGCTGGAGCCTTCAGGCAGTTTCCTCACCTAGAGCCTGGATTTTGAAGTTCCCCATGATCCAAACTTGTGTGAACAACCTGATCCATCTCCCTACACACATAAAAGAATGGGCAGGTGTAGGAGAGCCAGAAATGTGAGCTCAGATGGTGTTTGTGTGGGCTTGACTCTGGAAAGTGAAGAAATGAGCAGGAGAGTCTCAGGTGGTGACAGAGGCTGAGGGGATGCTGTGAGGCAGCAGTGCTGGGGCAGGGGGGGTTCCGTTCACCAGTGTTTGCTCACAGCTGGTGTGCAAGGCAGCACCAGTGTCCTGGTTGTCTTGGAGCTGAGGGATGGGGTGGTTGTGCCTGTGCTGTGCCAGCAGCAGGACTCATCCTCCCTTTCAGCAGAGAATGAGGCTGATGCTCCCCCTTGTTCCTGCACCTCTCAGGAGAGCAGCCATGGCCATGGCTCTTCCTGCACCATGGGTGATGAACACCTAGGGGGTTGGGTCAAGTTGCATTTTCCCTGTTCTGCAGGCAACAGGGCTGTTTGTGTTTCCTTTTCAAGTGACTTGAACACAGGTGATGCCCGAGGCAGTGTGTGTGCCCCTTCTTGGTGGGGGCTTGTGTCACTCTGTTGTCTCCAGTCCATGATTAAAGACAAATACCAGCTTGGTGACAGTGCATGAGGCGAGTCTGACAACTGCTTGGATTGATTTGGTCTCTTGGATTGCTTTCTGCATCACAGAATTCAGAGGAATTGAGTCCAGGGGACCTTGTGGTCCCTTTGGGCCTCGCTCAGCTGCCCAAGGAGGAGGAGGCTGTTGGTGATCATGGACCCTGCTCAATCCTGTCCCCTGAGGGAGAGGCAAGAGCTCTGTGTGTGTGGCTCCTGGTGTCTGCTGAGCCTCCAAGGCAGTGTCCTGGCTTCACAGCACTTTAGGGGATTTCTGGAGAGGAGTGTGCTGGGAAGCAGCAGTTGTTTAAAAGATGCCGAGAACCGGGGTTAAAAATAAACAGATTGTTCAGTGAGTGGATACCAGCCCAGCCCTTCGAAGGGAAGGAGGGGAGTGCAAATGTTGGGAATCTGAGCCAGATTTCATGGCAGGGAAGCTGCAGGCCTGAGAGTGAGTCCTTGTGATTAGAGCTCAGGGTCAGGCCAGCACCAGGACAAAAGGGCCCCACGGTCCCAACTGCTGAGTACCCAGCACAGGGCTCAGCCCCTTCAGGGAGCCCAATCTGCAGCCCCTGAGAGCTCCCTCCCTGCTTCCCAAGACTCCCTTTTTCTCTCAGGGGCAAGCTGTCATGTCCATACCTCTCAGCTTTTGCTTTCAACATTTTTTTTTCCAACCAGAGCTCATCCAGCACAACCTCCTCATTGCACTGAGGCTCATCCCCACCCAGCAGTCAGCATTTAAGCATTTGCTCTTTTATTTGCAGAGCAGCCCACAGACACATTTGCTTTCCACACCTTATGATTTTTTTCCATCACCTGAAACCACTATGGATCTGTGTTTTGCCATTTTTCTCTTTTTGGTGGGCAAGCAGGACCCCCTCCTCTCAACCCTAGGACTTGGTGGAGCACCAGCTGCTGGTGGTCTCTGCTGCCAGAGCATGGAGAGGGACTGGGATGCTGAGACCTACTGGGTTTTCCAGTAGTGATGCAACAGCTTCCCAGTGGAGTGTTTCCCATTTAAAACTCCCTTTTAGTTGCTCCATGAAGCTCTTGCAGCTTTGCTTGCCATGGGGCAGTGCAGGTGGGACCATGGCTCTGAGGAGCACAGGACCAGGGCTTTTTCTGGTGTTGCAGAGCTGCACAGCCCTCAGCACACATTTTTTTTCCATATTCCATTTCCACACTGTGGCTGGCTGGTCATGCACCAGTAACTGTGGTGCAGGATTCAACCCTCTCTCATGAACTGTGGGGCTGTCACAAGTACACATTGCTACGTGATAACCAGCAGATGTTCCTACTCCTGGTAGCTGGAATAAATTTTGCATCTTACTTTCAGAGGCGTCTTTCTATCACTAATTCAGAAGCACTTTCCTTCAACCAAAAGAAAGAGAGAAAAAGGAACTGGCATTAAAAGAAAACGTAAGAGCACACTCCACTGCCCAGCATCTGACCTCCTGCCTTGCTGCTTCACCCCAGACACTCAGCTTTTTCTTTTTCTTTTTCCCTTCTCCCTACTTCACGCCTTTTGCTGCTCTGCCCTGGTTTTGGTTTGCTCTCCCACACATCTCCTGTCACTCTCTCTCATCTGGAGGATGTAGATCCTCACCTCCACCACTGCCCAGGAGCTCTGCCCCTCTCCCAGCTGCTTCCTCACCCGGACTGGTGGGCAGATGGCCTCAAGTCCCAGCTGCCTGTCTGCAGCAGGGGGTTGGTTCTCCACTACCCCTGACTTATAGCATGGCAGGTGTCCTGGGGGTTAAAAAAAAAAATCCCTTCTCTGCCAAATTCTTGGCTGCAGCTGCAAGTAAGAAGACTTCTGGGATTTCTCCTCCAGTGGGATGTGGGAAAAGGGGGAAGAGGGGACAGCAGCACTGGCAGATTGTGGAGGTTGTCCTGACTGGCTGCAGTTGCAGAGCAGCCTGGGCAAGCTGGTTTGTGAACCCTCTCACGTGGCAGGGGCATGTCTTCCCATGCTTGGTAGTAAACAGCATCCCAAAACACCAGCACGTTCCTGTGTCCTGCACACTGCTCCAGGGGCAGTCAGACCTGGAGGCTCCTGCCCCTGAGGAGTCAGCACTGTGTTCATCCTGACGTCTGCAAACAGCTTCAACCCTGGTACAGACTGCCTCGTTCTTCCTTTCTCTCTCTTCCTTTTTCTTACTCTCCCTCTTCCCCTCTCACCCTCCTGTAGTTCTGCCCCCACCCAAGAGGCTCTGTCTTTCCAAGATCAGCTTTTCATTTTTTGGTGATCTGCTCTGGTTGGTGATTTCTCTCCCCCAGCTGGTGCTTTGCTGTTTGCTGTGCTGCAGGAGCCCCGGGGTCTCTCCTGATGCCATTTGCTCTGCCTTGCAGGGAAGCAGAGGGGCCGCTGCCCCAAAGCTCTGAAGGGCCTGTGTGACCCCATGGGTGTCATCAAGATCAGTGATGACAGCAGCACTGACTCTGACCTGGGGCTCGACAGTGACTTCAACTCCTCCCCGGAGTCGGTGTTCGAGACGGACGATGTCATCTTCGTGGAGCACACCTACAATGGCTTCAGCTCTGAGGAGAGGGGTAAGAGCAGAGCCTGGGGGTGAGGGGGCTGCAGCCAGTGAGCTGATGTGCTCAGTGTCCTGCTGTCACCAGCGAGCAGGAGGGGATCTGCCCTGCATGCTCCTTGCCCCAGCAGAACAAGGGGAAGCACAGAGGGGTCTCACTCAGCAGCGTTTATTTCAGGTCGTGGTGTCTCCTCCTGCTCATCAGCCCCCAGCAGCCCTTTGGGACTTTTTTTCCCCCTCTCTGATTTGTATTACCATAAAAACTTCAAGCTTTTGCACTTTATGTTGCAGGTAATTTTCACATGCTGCCTTCTCAGAAAGAGCTGCATGGCCTGAGGGAACTCGAACATGTGGAAAAGATGAAGCAGGACCTTCTAGCAAAAGTGAAAGCACTGGGCAAAGACCTACCTCGCAATACCTTGGATGAACTGATCAATAAGCTCGGGGGCCCAGAGCATGTGGCTGAGGTATTCCTCACTATCTTGAGGGTGTTTTGGTGGCACTGGGAGACAGGAAGAGGGGGGCCAGCAAAGGGGGTTCCTTCTGGACAAGGGTTTCTCCTCCTCTGCTCTGCTCTTGTGAGACCCCACCTGGAGTCCTGCACCCAGTTCTGCAGCCCCTGGTACAGGAGGGACGTGGAGGTGCTGGAGTGTGTCCAGAGAAGGGCCACAAGGATGCTCAGAGGGCTGGAGCACCTCTGCTGTGAAGACACTGAGAGAATTGGGGTTATTCAGTCTGGAGAGGAGAAGGCTCTGAGGAGACCTCACTGTGGCCTTCCAGGATCTGAAGGGGCTGCAGGAAAGCTGGGGAGGGGCTTTATAGGGTGTAGCAAGGAAGGTCAGAGAATCATCTTAGAATTATCAGGGTTGGAAGGGACCTTTCAGCTCACCCAGTTCCAACCCCCCTGCCATGCCCAGGGACACCTCCCCCTGTCTCTTANAGTTTGAATCCAGTCCCCCATGTCCTGTCACTACTGACACCCTATAAAGTCCCTCCCCAGCTTTCCTGCAGCCCCTTCAGATCCTGTAAGAGACAGCAATGAGGTCTCCTCAGAGCCTTCTCCTCTCCAGACTGAACAGCCCCAACTCTCTCAGTGTCTTCCCAGCAGAGGTGCTCCAGCCCTCTGAGCATCCTTGTGGCCCTTCTCTGGACACACTCCAGCACCTCCACGTCCCTCCTGTACCAGGGGCTGCAGGAAAGCTGGGGAGGGACTTTATAGGGTGTCAGTAGTGACAGGACATGGGGGACTGGATTCAAACTGGAGGAGGGGAGATTGAGATTGGAAGTTAGGAAGAAGTTCTTCCCCATGAGGGTGCTGAGACCCTGGCACAGGTTGCCCAGAGAGGTGGTGGAGATCCCCATCCATCCCTGGAAGTTTTTAAGGCCAGGCTGGATGGGGCTCTGAGCAACCTGAGCTGGGGGAGGTGTCCCTGGGCATGGCAGGGGGGTTGGAACTGGGTGAGCTGAAAGGTCCCTTCCAACCCTGATAATTCTAAGATGATTCTCTGACCTTCCTTGCTGCACGGGGCAGGTCTCTCCCCAGCTGATTCCTCTCTCTCCTGATGCAGATGACGGGGAGGAAGGGCCGGGTGGTGCGCAGACCCGACGGCTCCGTCACCTTCGAGTCTCGGGCAGAGCAGGGACTCTCCATAGACCACGTCAACCTGAAGGAGAAGGAGCATTTCATGAAAGGGGAAAAGGTGAGTCGGGCTGGAGCTGAGGAAACCTCCACACAGCCTCAGGGGAGCCAGCACACTGAGAGGGGAAGGAGAGGGAGTGTCCTGCCAGCCTGGGGCCAGCGCTGCTCTGCGGGGTCCTGGCTTTGCTGGAAGGTGACAAGGAGCCCTGAGCCTCCCTCCCAGGTGTGGGACTTGTCCTGTGGGCTGTTTCTTGAAGCAGTTTTGCAGGTGTCCAGGAATCCCACTCCCCTTTCTCACCTGCTGTCTCTCTCCCTTAGCTTGTAGCAATAATCTCAGAGGCCTCCAGCTCAGGGATCTCTCTCCAAGCAGACAGACGGGTGAAGAACCAGAAGCGCCGGGTCCACATGACACTGGAGCTGCCCTGGAGTGCAGACCGGGCCATACAGCAGTTCGGTGAGGACTGGGTCTTCTTGGTCACTGTCCCCTACTCCTAAACGTGGCTCAGATGGCAAAGCCTTGAGTAGCCCTGGGAAGGGATGGGGCTGGTGGCAGTGTTTGGCTTCTGAGCTGTGGCACCTCGGGATCACAGGGCTGCTGAGCCTCACCAGGGTGGGCACGCAGGCACAAGGCAGTGGGGAAGGTTTGTGTGGACCTTGAGGAGTGACTTGCAGTGTGGGAAGGGGGAACCCTCCCATTCCTGTCAGCCGTGTCCTTGTCAAACATCCCATGGGTGCCAGGGGATTTCTGTTCCACCCAAGGGAGGCTCCACAGGGTGGGGAGGGACAGTTTGTGAGCAGCAAAGATATAATGCACGTTCTGGCCTCAACTGGGGGGCCAATCCTCATCCCCAGAGGGTCAGGGCTATAAACTCAACTCTGCCAAGGCCTCAAGGTGATGAATGTGATGTGACCCTGTCCTTTTCCCTCAAAGAGAGATCTTTGAAAACCAGCATGACGTGGAAAGCTGTCTCAGCTCCCTCACCTCCTGCTCAGCTTCCCTGCCTGTACCAGACCAGCTCTACCAACCTCTCCTTTCTCTTTTCACCTCCCTGTAGGTCGAACACACAGATCAAACCAGGTTTCTGCTCCTGAGTATGTGTTCCTCATCTCTGAGCTGGCAGGGGAGAGGAGGTTTGCATCCATTGTAGCAAAACGCCTGGAGAGCCTGGTAAGTGCTCTGCAGCAGAGAGAGACTCGTGTGCCAGTTCCAGTTCTCTCTGCAAAACTTTGATTTTGGGACCATTTTGGTGTTCTTACCAGCATGGATCAGTGTGACCAGTACAGGGGATTGGGTCACCCCTGTCTGAAGGCCTTGAAGAAGTTCTTTAGCATCCTGGGTGTTGGGAAGGGAAGGGAAGAACACATAACCAAGGCATCAGGAGGAATTTTAGGGAAGCAGAACCCAACTCCAGATGCTGAAATTCCCCCACTGTTAAAAGAGTGTAAAACTCTCTGTTTTCAGAAGCTGATGAAATAATTAATGGAATAATTTACTTGTCTCTGTTCAGTTTTTCTTCACTTCTGATAAATCCCACAAATCCTTGGTTTAAGTGTCAGTATTCCAGAGGATCACTGCCTTCCCCAGCACACTCTTATGCTGGCCTTGTGCAAGAGGGGGCTTTGCCCCTCCTCCTCTGGTGTTTTGCAACAGCTAAAAGTGAGAACTCTTTCTCTGGTCTCTCTTCCTAGGGTGCCTTAACTCACGGAGACCGCCGGGCCACTGAATCCCGAGACCTCAGCAAGTACAACTTTGAGAATAAGGTAATTTGGGGCTTTTCTGCAGGAGGCTCAGCTGAAGAGAGGTTGGAGGAGTTGGCAAAAGTGCCTTCAGTGGGAGCCAGAGCCTGGAGAAGATCGTTGCTGGCATCTACAGGCAGGATCTGGCCTAGCACCCAACTCCCTGCCTCTGCACCCACCTCCACCATCCACAGCTGGGATCCGAGCTGGGCTCTGCTCCCAGGGGGCTGGGAAGGGCACCCAGGGGGGCAGGGGACAGCACTGGGGTGTAGAGGTGAGGGTTCCCATCCCATGTGTGACTCCTGTCTCCTTTCCCAGTACGGGGCCAAGGCTCTGGACAGAGTTCTCTCCACAATCCTCAACCACACTGAGAACAGAGTTCCTGTGCCCAAGAGCTATGAAACAAGGGAGGCAGCTTTTTTCCATGGTAAGAGCATTGCTGGCTCGGGGGGTTCTGCTGGAGGGGAAGCAGCCCTGCAAGATGCTGAGGGGAGTCTGAACCCAAGTGACCAGCCTGTCTTTGGCTGTTCCAGAAATGAAGCAAGGTCTCATCTCCGTGGGGATCTGCTGCAACCAGATGAAGTATGGCACTGTCTCAGTGGAGAAGGGTACGTGTCAAGCTTTCCCTGCCCAGAGCAGGGGAGGAATGAAAGAGGTGGGGGTGCCATGGCCCACCCACTCTGCCTGCCTGGGAGCACAGCCTCGAGGGGTTTCTGTGCTGCTGGGCAGGGGGTGTGCTCTGGGGGGCAGGTCCTGCAGGGACCCTCCTGCTCCAGATCCCATTTCCCTGCAGCAGCCTGGAGGAACAGCCCTGGGGCTGCTCTGCTGTGCAGTGGTGCTGTGCTGCCCTCAGGAAAGGGACCTGGGGTGGCTTTCTGTGGGAGCAAGCTGGTGGGTGCTGTGCCCATCCATGCCACATCCCCTCCTCCACCCATTTTCCAGACTGCTCCATCACCAAGTTCCTGAACCGCATCCTGGGGCTGGAGGTGGACAAGCAGAACATGCTCTTCCAGTATTTTTCTGACACCTTTGACTATCTGATTGAAAAGGACAAGAAGGAGGGCAAATATGACATGGGCATCCTAGGTAAGGAGCAGGAAGGGTGGCCAGACCTCCCCCTGCTGCACCCCTCAGGTTCTCTGCACCTCCCTGTGCTGAGTGATGGTGGTGGCACAGCCACCTTGGCCACTGTGGTGTCCCCACACAGCACAGATCTTGAGGCTTTTGCAGGGAGAGGAGGTGGTACAGGAATGTGGAGCTCACAACAGACTTTTCACCCTCCTACAGATTTAGCTCCAGGAGTGGATGAGATCTACGAGGAGAGCAAGGAGGTCTTCCTGACCCCAGGGCACCCACAGGATGGGCAGGTTGTGTTTTACAAGGTAGGCAGCCTGCTATCTCTGCAGACCAGTCTTCTCCAGTGCTTCCCAGTCTGGGGCTGAGCTGCTGGGTCCCTCTCCCAGCCCTGTGGCTCTGTACCATGTTTGTGTCACATCTGCCTTGGCCATCAGCAAGCAGCTGATGCTGGGAGGGACACAGAGGAGGCAAAGGGGGCCCTGGGCTCAGGGCTGCTGTACCCAGTCTGGCTCTGCCTGTGTCTGGTCTGCAGCAAGTTTGTGCTGAGGGTGGGATCTGTGAGCCAGAACACAGAGCCTGCCCTCTGACAGAATCCCTTGGTTTGTCCTTGGTTTAGATCAGTGTTGACAGAGGCTTGAAGTGGGAGGAAGCCTACGAGAAGTCCCTCAAACTGACAGGATCCTTTGATGGGTTCTACCTCTCCTACAAGGTGGGTCCCTGGGCTCCACCAGGCTGGCACCTCAGCTCAGAGGGTGACTCCAGTGGGAGAAGATCCGAGCTCCTGCTGGGGGCTGGGAGATGTCTCCAGGAATCCATCTAGAGGGCAGGGGCTTGGTTTAGGGAATTAGGGGCTTCAGGGGGGGAGGAGGCTGTGACTATAACCATCAGCTGTTCCCTGACAGATGCGAGGCTGCAAACACACCTGTCTGCTGGCAGAGCAGAGCCGTGGGAAGAACTTCATCCTCTACAAGCCAAATATTGGGAAGCAGAGCCAGCCTGAGAGCCTGGACAGCCTGCAGAAGAAGTACCGGCGGGTAGGTGGGAGCTGCAGCCCCCTGTGTGGGGAGAGGGAAGAACCCCTCTGAGCAGGGGGGACTCTGGGGAGGGAACATTTACTGTGACCCCTTCGTGGTTGCTCCTGCCCCGTCGTGGGTTGGGCTGAGCTGCTGGTAGCACCCCAGAGTCTCAGCCTTGATCTCAAGTCTCAGCTGCATCCCAGGCAGTGGCAGATCCCTGATGTTGTGTTTCCTCTGCAGGTGCTGCCCGAGGAGGCCAAGGAGCACTGGGAGAGCAGTTACCACTTCTCCCTGACCAACTGCAACCACGCTGTCTGGTGAGGCCACCACGTCCCCAACCTGTCCTGCTTGGGGAGGGGTCCCTGGGAGGGGGCAGTGGGGAAGGGTTAGAAGCTGCTGGTGGGGGATCCTCTGCTGATTCAGGGGGGTTCTCCTCTTGGAACTGCAGGAACAGGAGCTGCAAGCTGATCCAGGAGGGGAAGGAGTGCTTCCAGGGCATGCGACTGAGGCACTACTACATGTTGTGTGGGGCCCTGCTGCGGGTCTGGAGCAGGATTGCCAGCATCATGGCAGACATCACCAACACCAGCTACCTGCAGATCGTCCGCCTCAAAACCAAGGAGCAGAAGAAACAAGTTGGTGGGTGAAATGCTGGGAAGGGGAGCAGGGTGTTGTAGGAGAAGGAAGGGGAAGGGGTCTGGCAGCCCAGTGCTCAGGTTCCTCCAGAGGGACTTGTTCTCTCCTGGAAGCACCCACTGCTTGGGTGGCCCCACGGGAGTTGGGGCTGTCCTGGTGTGTGCTTGGGCACCAGGCAGGGGGGAGCCAAGGCCTGAGCTCTCCCCTCCGTGGCCACGGGAAGCTGGGCTGCTGCTGCCTGCTCTGGGCCACCCTCAGAGCTGCTTCTGCTCCAGCTGCAGCCCCTCTCCCTGGGCTTGACCCACAGACTCTGGTCCTGCTGCCATCCCTGTCCCCACGTGCCCCATCCCTTCCCCAAGTGCTCTGGGGACTGATGCACATTCCTCCCCCAGGGATCAAGATCCCTGAGAGCTGTGTCCGTAAGGTGCTGGAGGAGCTGAAGCAGATGGATGAGAACGTGAAGAGGAAGCACAGACGACTCCTCCAGGCCCAGGAGCAGAGCCCACACTTCCCATTGTCACTGCCCCTCCTCCCACAGCCCCTGGACCTCACCCAGACCGGGCCTGGGGTCTCCTCCCTGCGTCAGGATGAGATCCTGGACTTGACCTACAGCCCTCCCAGCAGCAGCATCCCTGACGTGGTGATGAACCCTGAGCCTGGCGTGCTCTGCTTCCCCCCAGAGCCCCCCCTCCAGCCACACCAGCAGCACAGGGTGTCCTGCAGCTTCAGCCACCCCCCTGCCTTCAAGAGTTCAGCTCCTGCCCTCGAGGGGAACCTGCCCCTGAGCTCCTCACTGCGGGACCCTCTGCCTGTGCCTCCCCCGGGACCCCTGCAGGCACTCCCCCAGCAGCAGGAAGATTTTGTCCAACAGGATGGGAATATCAACTTCCGAGAGATCCTGGAGGAGATGATAAGGACGTTAAATGGGGCCCCCCAGGAGAACCTGCTCCCCCAGGAGCGCCAGAGCGTGATCCAGTTCAGTGGCCCCTTCCCTGAGTTCTGAGAGCCACACACTGCCCATCCCTGTCCTCTGGCACAGAGGTGAGAGCTGGGGAGCCCTGGCTTTTCTACTGGTTTGGACTGACCCTTTTCTGTTTTTAAGGGAAGAAAAAAAAAAACCCAAAAACCAAACAGCCCCTACAGTTCCTTAAAGCAAAGTTTATTTATATATAATATAGAGTCAGGCATGTACAGATTGGTATCTAAGGAGCCCCCCAGGCTGGATGGGGCTCTGAGCAACCTGAGCTGGTGGGAGGTGTCCCTGCCCATGGCAGGGGGGGTGGAACTGAGTGAGCTCAAAGGTCCCTTCCAACCCTGATAATTCGATGATTTTAAGTGCTAGGGAGGCACTGAGTGCTGCCAGGTTCAGCTGATCTGGACTGATGCTCTCTGCTGTGTTGGAGTCAGTGTGGGACCCCAGAGAGAGCCCCCCCCC
>JAAWXA010000051.1:2429816-2445298 GCA_038090715.1 Florisuga fusca
TGGTGAGTGCGGGTCAGACCCCCCGCTCCCGCACTCACCATGCTCCTTCCCGCCGCCCGCACCGCGGTTGCCACCGCCCCGCACCAGAGCGCTCGACCCCATCCCATGGCTCTGCCCCGCCCACCGCCTAGCAGCCAATCAGCGGACGTCGTGCCCGAGGAGGCACCGCCTCTTTCGGCGTCGTAGCCAATCAGCGATAGGAAAAGGTGATGGATGGGGAGGTTGACCAATAAAAGAGCAAGGAGAGAGGGGGTGAGGGCGGGAGGGTGGACTACAACTCCCAGGAGTCCCCGCGGGGCCCCGAGGTGGCGGCCGGCGCCATGGACGACGAGGAGGAGACGTATCGGCTGTGGAAGATCCGTAAAACCATCATGCAGGTGGGGGAGAAGGGCAACGGGACCGAGGAGTGTCGGGGAATGAGTCCCGGGGGGGGTAGGAAGCAGTTGGAGGTGCGGGGAGGGAGGCAGACGCGGTGGTTTGGCGGCGCGGCCCGGCCCGGCCTGGTGGTGAGGCCTAAAAACTGGGGGTTGTCCCCACAGCTCTGTCACGATCGGGGCTACTTGGTGACACAGGATGAGCTGGATCAGACGCTGGAGGAGTTCAAGGCGCAGTTCGGGGATAAACCCAGCGAAGGGAGGCCCCGCCGCACCGACCTGACGGTGCTGGTGGCTCATAACGATGATCCCACCGATCAGATGTTCGTCTTCTTCCCCGGTGAGCACAGCCCGGGGGGGTGTGGACGGTGTTTGCGGGGAGAAAGGGCGGGTTTGGCTTCCTTGGGGTTTAATAGAAGGAGAGGAGAGACTCTCTGTAACCTCTGTCTCCTTCCCCAGAGGAGCCCAAGGTTGGAATAAAGACGATCAAGATGTACTGCCAGAGGATGCAGGAGGAGAACATCACCCGGGCACTGATTGTGGTGCAGCAAGGCATGACCCCATCGGCCAAGCAGGTGCAAAGTGATGGAAAAAAACAAACCCTCTGAGTCAGGGGGTTGTTGTGGACTGGGGGTGTTTTGCCAGCAGTGGGTCTGAGCACAGGGAGAGCTGTCCTGGGGCAGTGCTGCTGCCTGACAGCCTTTCCCTTTCCAGTCCCTGGTGGATATGGCTCCCAAATACATCCTGGAGCAGTTCCTGCAGCAAGAACTGCTGATCAACATCACAGAACACGAGGTGAGCAGTGCTGGGCAGCAGAGGGAGGGCAGGAGGAGCCATTTCCTGGGCTGAGCTGCAGCTCTGGCTGCTCCTGGGACCTTCTCTGGGCTGGAGGCTTCTGTTGCTTCTCCCAGTGCTCTGAGGAGCCCCTGCCTTTCCTCCCTCCCCATTTCTCTCCCTGTCTGGTGCAGTTGGTCCCAGAGCACGTTGTCATGACGAAGGAGGAGGTGACAGAGCTGCTGGCCAGATAGTATCCTTTGGCTGTTCCTGCTGGATGTCATACCTGTCCGTGAGGCTTTGCTGCTTTCTCCACGGGCTCTGCTCCCCTGGGGAGGCCGGGGTGGGTTCTGGGGGGGCAGCTTCTCCTTGACTGCTGGCCCAGTAAGCTGAGGGAGAACCAGCTGCCCCGGATCCAGGCCGGGGACCCTGTGGCCCGGTACTTCGGGATAAAGCGTGGGCAGGTAAGGGGGAGGCAGCCCCAGGCCCAGCTCCCTGCAGCCCCAGCTCCCTGGGGACAGGGAAGGGAAGGGTCTGTGTGCTGGGCTGGCACAGAACCTTTCCCCATCTCCCTCCTGGGCTGCAGGTGGTGAAGATCATCAGACCCAGCGAGACGGCGGGCCGGTACATCACCTACAGACTGGTGCAGTGAGCAGAGCCCTGGGGGGGCTCTGAGCCCTCTGCATCCTCACCCCTGGCCAGGGATATTCCCTCAGCTGTGTGGCTTGGCCCAGTTCCCTGCCTCCAGCCCAGGTTCTGCTGCAGCTCCGGGCTCAGGACCTGGAGGTGAGTGGCAGCACCTCCACAGGGAGGAGCAGGGGGGACGGGGCCTTTGCCTTCCTGTTTTATTTTTATAGGAGCTTCTCTTCAATAAAGATTTGTGCTCACAGCTCCTCAGTGCTATCTCTCCTTGTCCCAGAGCCTCCTGGACTGGGGCAGTGCCCACGTTTCTTATCCCTGACCCACCTCCTGGGGGTGGTTCTGACACTGTGGTTCAGACTTGACCTCGCTGGTTGCCTCTGTCCTGCCCTCTGGTGCTGGTTTTGAGATTTTGGCTTTCAGGGTGTTGCCCAATCCCTTCATTTTCACCTGTTCAAGGTGTCCTGAGGGGTTTTAAAGTTCAGTTTCCTTCCTAGAAATAGCAGGAGTGCTTCCTGGGAGTGCCTGCCCTCCCCCAGCCACCTGGGGCTGGAGGTCTCTGCCCTCCAGGATGGAGAAGAGTTGGAATACACAGATTTTATTATTTTTTTCTGGAAGCATGTCAACCTGAACGAGGCAAAACACGTAACACAGCTCCATGCAGCAGCACAGGCACATCAGAACGACCACAATTCACTCTTTCCACTCTGAGTTAACACACAGAAGGGTTCCTGCTCCTGCCCCTTCCCACACACACACCTGGTACCGCCCTGGGAATGACCTGCTGGAAAAATCCAACTGTCTGGGGAAGAGCTGGGGAGCAGAATGTCTCACAGGTACCTCGAGCTCTTCTCTGGCTCAGTTATAAACCATGAACTGGAAATGATCTCTGGGGTTTGTACCTTGAACCTGCCGGGCTGGGAGGGCTCTGGGAAGTCCCCGTGTGCCAGAGCCTCATCCCTGGAGGGATCCCAAGATCCAGTGGCAGGGACACAGCCCAGGTACAAGCAGGGTAAGAGAAGGAATCAGCTTTTTCTAAGCTTCAAATCTACTTCGTTTCTCTACGCTTCAGTGCAGAAAAGTCTCGTGGCTTAAAAAAAAATAAAATAAAAAATAATCCTTTGGCTGTCCTGGTTTGAACCTTCCAGCTCCTGTGCCAGCAGAGGGGGTGGGTCCATGCTGAAGGTTCTCTCTACAACGCAGCCTCTTCGGGGGGGGCTGGGGTTCAGGCTGGGGGTCCAGGGGAGGAGGAAGCATCTCCCTGGTGTCTGTTCCCCCAGCTGGAGTCCTGGAATTCCTTGGATTTCGTGGTGGTTGTCACCAGCCCCGGTTTCATTCCCAATCCCCAGCAGGGGAGGGGTCTGCCCGGCTTCAGCTCCAGGGATGTGCTCTGGGGGCTGCCGGACCCCTCGGGGGGGGACTCGGGGGGGTTCAATGTGAGAGCTGCAGCNCCACTCCCACCCACCCACCTGCCAACGAGTCGGTGCCGGGAGCCAAATTCCCCTTCTCGGGCGGCAGCTCCAGGAAGGGGACGGTGCTGGGGGGAGCCGTGGGCTTGGAGCTGGCGTGTGGCTGGGAGGGAGAGGAGCAGCCGTGAGGAAACGGCCCCGGAACGTGCAGTGGAACAATGGGAACCGGGTCCCAGGGCAAAAGCAGCTGAGCTGAGCATCCTCCCCACCCCCCGGGGGCAGAAAATCACTCGTGAGTGGAGCAGGGACACAAGTGGGGATGTGCTAAAGCTCCGTGGGTGTCCACGGGCACGGGCTGGGGGCTCAGGGCAGCGTTCCCCAGTGGGGTGTGGGTGTGGGGGCTGCAGCAGGGTCTGTGCTGGGGTCCAAGCATGAATCAGCCCAACATCCCCCCCTCCAGGGACTCCTACCCGACCCAAGCAGCCGACCACCTCCTCCTTGCTGTCTGCGGTGTCCCTGCTGGGGGTGGCTGGCATTGCTGCCTCCTTGTTCTCAAAGATGGTTGAGTAGAAGATGATGAGTGCCTCGATGATGCGAGCTTGGTGAGGGTAATCGACCAGGGAGGACAAGGAGATAGTGGCATCCGTGGGCCTTGGGCGCATCAGTGTTGGCCCAAAGACGATGCCCAGGTTGCTCGAGGTCATCTTGTTGTCCTGCTCCACCTCCACGATCCTGGGAAGAAGGAGCAGGAGGAACTTGGAGGGAGAAGGGAGACTGGATGCGTGTCCAGGCTGGAGGAGCTGCCGGGCTGGCAGTGCCCGGGTCCTCTCCTGGGGCACACACCAGGGCTGTGAGCAGCAGAGAAGGAGCTTCAGCCATGGGTCTGTCTCCCTGCTCCCAGAGAGGGCTGGGCTGTTCCCACCAGCAGCTCAGGGATGTACAAGGGCTTGGGAGCTGCCTTCTCACCTTCTCAGGTGCTGCAGGAGGTACTGGAGCGTGGCCATGTTCTCCCAGGGAAGGTCCCTCAGCAGCTCCTTCAGCTTCAGCACCAGGCTCACCACCACCTTGTCTGTGTCAGCTCCTTTGTCCACCAGCTCAGGGCCACCCCTCCCACTCCTGCCCTTGGCCTCTCCACCCTGCAAGCTCTCCTTGGCCAGCCCCATCAGCTCGTTGTACATGCGGAAGGGCATGAGGGGCTCTGGCAGCTGCAAGCAAGAGCAGGGGAGAAGCTGTGGCTGGAGCTCTGCCTCAGCTCCTGGAGACCTCAACCTGCTCCCTGCTGCTCAGCTGAGGAAACCTGGGACCTTTCTGCACCAAGAATCATCATACCCAGAGCTTGCACAGCCAGCAAGCTGTGCCCAAAGGGAGCGTTTGTTTACCCACCTCCTAAACCCAGCCTCGTTTGTCCCAGCCCATTGGTACCCCTGAAGTTCAATCAAAAAGCTGTTTGATCACCCTGTGGGCACTCTCAGCAGGGTCAAGGTTCAGGCAGGCTCTTTCTTTCCCTAGAAAAGCCCCTGCCTGGGGTGGGCAGAGCAGCAGCTTCCCTGGAGATGGTCAGAAGGAGGAGAGGAAGGAGAGACCGGGCAGGGATGGCTGCAGGGCAGAGCGGGCAGGATGCAGCCAAGGTGGGGCTGTGGTTGGGTGGAAACTCTCACTTTGAAGTTTGTACAAAGCAACCGAGCAGAGTGCTAACAAATTGGTGGTTTTGCATTAGAGATGGCCTGGGGACAGGCAGAGTGGGTTGTCCCCAGTCTGGCCCTTTACAGAGGGACTTTAAACCAAGTTCTCTGCAGTGAGAGGCCAGACCAGGGCTGGGGATGTATTTCTTCCTCTTTCCACTCCACTTTTCTGAGGAGAAACCACAGAAGCAGCTCAGAGCCCTTCTCTCTGTCTGGGAGGCCCCTGGGCTGAGCCTGATGGTTACACACAGGAGCCCCCCCAGAGCAGCAGCACCGAGGAGTTAACGGGGAGGCTGCCAAGGAGAAGCTGCTTCCTCTCCTCTCTCCTCTCTCCTCTCTCCTCTCTCCTCTNCTCTTTTAACCCACTGGTCATACGGTATTTGATGCCCTCCAGGATGGAGTTTGTCCTCTAAGCTTTCAGGGCACAGTGATGGCTCCTATTGAGCCTGCTGTCAACCAGCACCCCCCAGATCCCTTTCTTCATAGCTGCTCTCCAGCCATTCCTCTCCTAGCTTATACTTGTGTCTGGCTTTACTCTGTCCCAGAAACCCACATTTGTTCTTGTTAAATGTCATGCCATTGATGGTTGCTCCAATCTGTCTAGAACCTTCTGTAAGGTCTCTCATTTGAACCCTTTGAGCTCTGCCCTTCAGCCAGTTCTTCACTCTATGCACCATGTTTCTGCTCATCTCACAATTGGACAACTTCTCTAGAAGGATCTTGTGAGGGTAAGTATAAAAAGCCTTATTAAAAAGCCTTATTAAAATGTAGAAAAGTTACATCTTTTCTCTTCCCTGCATCCACCGATGACTGAGCTGTTTCCCTTGGAAAAAGATAAATCAAAGGAGCATGAGAATAAAAATACCATATCAAACAGAAGTTCCCTCTGGCCAATATTGTTTCCAAAGTGTCCAGGAATATATGTCTAAAGGAGAGCACATGTGCAGTGCAGGTCTACTGCCAGGGTCCTGGGGGTGCTCATAGGCCTCATT
Source organism: Florisuga fusca (assembly GCA_038090715.1). NCBI lineage: Eukaryota > Metazoa > Chordata > Aves > Apodiformes > Trochilidae > Florisuga > Florisuga fusca. The sequence continues at coordinate 2,435,687 of JAAWXA010000051.1, forward strand.
GCCTGGAGCAGCCTTCCCTGAGATCCACACCTTGGTCATAGCTTGTCATGTGTAACAATAGGAATAACATTGTATAACCTCTCCTCTCCTCTCCTCTCCTCTCCTCTCCTCTCCTCTCCTCTCCTCTCCTCTCCAGTGGATGCTGCAGGATGTGGGTGACTGGAGAGGTTTTGAGTTTGTGTGTTGGCATTTGGGGGTGGAGAAACACCAGGAGTCGCCGACCTGCTCCCCAGGGGATGTGAGTGACCTTCACCCATCACTTCCCTTTTCCTCTGCCTGGTTCCCCAATTCACGGGGCGGGAGCATCCGTGCTCCCACGCGTTGTTCTGCGGCTCCGAGCTCTGCAGGGAGCAGGAACCGCAGCTCCTGGCTCTTCCCCACCCCTGCACTGGGTCACATCTCCACCATGGAGTTACTCCCAGCCAGGGGGACCCCTGACATTTTCCCCCACACGGCTCCTAAGTTCAGAATTGCTCCTCCCAGAGACGGTTCGGTGGAACTGGGTTTGGGTTTGGGAAGTCAGTTCCTGTGGCCGCAGCAGGAGGTACCACCAGCACCTCACCTGCCTCAGGTAGAGCTTCAAGACGTTGCTGATATCGTGAGGGGAGGCCTGGGACAGCTCCACCAGCTCCTTCCCGTTCTCAAAAGCCTGGCAAAGCTTCTCCACACGGGTCTTGACTCCATTAACCCGGTAGATGCCCTGTGCAGGGCAGAGAAGTGAAGGTGAAGAAAGACATTTCTTTACAAGTTTGCACATGACAGTGAGCTCCCAGCTCCCACCCTCTCCTTTTAGGGCTGGAAATCCCTCTCAGCAGCCATTCTGGAACATCCCCTTCCAGCTCAGACCTTTCTGTCATTCCTGCTTCAAAGAAGGAAGCAAGAGAAGTGAGTTTCCTAGGTCAAGGCTTGGGGTATCAGGGCCAAATTTATCACCTGGGACTTCCCTGGTTTCTGCCTCCAGTAATCTGAAAACTAAATCTGTCGGGGTTCCTGCCCAGGCAGACAAAGGTGGAGGAGATGCTGGTGCACAGCCAGGCAGCAGCCCAGCAGCAGAGGGAAGGGAGAATGTTTCACCTTGGTTTTCAGTGCCCGCTTCTCAATCTCAGAAATGCATTTCCTGACGATGAAGGGGATTCCATCCGGGCTGCCCCGGGAGGCTTTGGTGAAGTCTTGCCCAAAAAGCTGCAGCTTCCCTTGGAGCTTCTTGTGCCCGCACTGGATGGCCAAGGTTTCCAGACACTTCTTGTGGCAGGCCAGGTAGCACTGGAGAAGATGGGGAAGTGTGTGGAGGTGGGAGACAGCCCGGAGAGCATTGAGCGGGTGGAACAGAGGGGAAAACACCTTTGCTGGAGCCCCACAGGACCAGGGAGAAGCACGTGGAGAGGGAACCACTGGAGTCTGTGCAGTGTCACTTCATGGGATGTGTCCTGCCCAGCTCTCTTCCCACTTCTCCCAACTTTACCTCCTCACATTCTGCTCCCTGGAAGTACACGTAGCTGTTGCACTCCCGGCACTTGGAAGGGGCACGGAGCTTCCTCAGCCGGTGGGTCTGGGCAGCCTTGGACAAACCAACATTTCGGAAGGGCCCTGTTGGAGCCGTCAGCTCTGGGGTGATCCCACTGATGTCTGGGAGCAGAACAGAAGGAAATGCAGCTGCATCCCTGCTCCAGAGGAGGGGAGGGTCAGCAGAACTCAAGCAGGAGGGTGGCTGCCACAGAGGGGACAGCTGCTGGGTGCTCTGGTTCTCCAGCAAAGCTACAGAGTCTGCACAGCCCTGGATCAGCTGTCCCCACCAGTTATTCCTTGGAAAAGGAAATGCTCTTGGGCTCCTCCAGCTCGGCCACGTACCCTCCTCAAAGGTGGTGGTGGTGGTGGTCTCATCCTTCTCCAGCTCATCACTGGAGGACGTGGGGCCATTGGAAGACACTGACTGGCTTCTGGGGCTGAAGTCACCTGCCAAAGGAAAGCCCAGGAGTGGTGAGGTGACTGGTGAAGTTGTGTCTCCTGAGTGTGCCCTGGTGCCCGTGGCTGATGCCCACAGCCGGGAGACGTGCCCAGCACAGCCAGGGCAGCTCTGGAGACACCGAGAACCTGGGAGAGGGCAGGGGCTGTGCCTGGGGTGGGCTGCAGGCAGCACAGTGCAGAGGTCCCATCCCAACCCATCCCAGCCCTGTTGGAGGTCAGGATCAGAGCTTTTTCCAGTGTTTTTGCAAGGCAGACACAAAGAGCACTGACAGGTCCTGCCTGGCTTGATGCTGGTTGTCCATTGCCTGCCCCATCCTTGGGATCTACCTGTGTTTGAACCTGGGCTGCTGTCACCTTCTGTGACAGAGGTTGGCCAGGATTTATGGACCTGGTGTCCCCTCCCACCTGCAGAGGAAAACACACAAATCCATTTTTAAAGGACCACAGGAAGCTGCCTGGTTTGCTGTGGACAGTCCGGGGCAGGGGCTGGTGGGGCTGCGATGCCCTCAGTCATGCACCCAGCAAGAAGAGGAGAGATGGGAGGATGAGAAGGGGCTGTAAGGTAATACTGACAAAGGCAAAAACCTCCGTGGAGCTTCAAGAATGAAAGCAGGACCTTGGTGCCCATGGGGTGTCCTGCTTTGCTCCTGCTGGGGGGGACAGCAATGCCACCTCAGCAGCTCGGGCTCACCTCTGCGCTCAGCCGCCCCGGCCCCGCTGGGCTGCTCCCTGGCTGCTGCCTCCCCATCCCTGGGCAGCCCGGACCCCTCTGAGCCTGTGCCTGGGGGGAAGTCAGTGGTGCTGAAGCTGCCTTTCCGTGTGCGAGTGAAGGGGGACCTGGAGGGCAGAAAGAAGGAGAAAAGGGAACAGCCGAGCGGGTGAGGAGGAAGGGCACCTGCAAAGTCCTTCGTGGCTGCTCTCCACCTGGCTCGGGATGCAGAGTAAATACTGGAGAGGAGAGGGCAGAGGAGCCCAGCCCTGTGGTGACTGCTGTCCCTACCAGGCATTGTGTGACACGTAGGGCTCAAAGTCGTACTGAGTGTCGGGCTCGTCCCCGCGCTGCAGCTGCCGGACGTGAGACGCGTACTGCTGCCCCGGGTCGTACAGCTTGCTGCTCTCACACAGCGTCTGGAAGTTGACGGGCAACGGGGCTGTCTGCATGTGCATGATCTGATAGAAGGAGATCGTGGCCTAAAAAAAAAAAGACACGGAGAAAGCCAGAGGTGACCTTTGTGTGGTGGCAGAGGCGGGAGAGGGGCTGGAGGTCAGGTGGGGGCTCAGGGGCTCAGCGTGGTGCTCTGAGATTCAGCTTTTCAGAGGCTGAGAGAGTGAGGAGAGCTTTGTGTCCTCCTGGATCTCATCAGAAATGGGGATGGCTAAGCCTGGTCTGCTGAGGGACAGCTCTGCCCCTCTCCTGAGCAGGGTCTGGCCACCCCTCACCCCGCTCACCGTCTTGATGACCTGGTCGCTCTGTTTGATCACTTCGTGGATCTGCCGCAGGGAGTTCACCTTGGTGTCCTCCAGCTCCTGCTTCTGGGTGTTGGCGTCTGCCACACAGGTCCGGTACGTGGCCATGGCTTCCTCTGCCTGAGCAGGGGGAGAGGGAAACATCTCTGAGGTGAGGAGGACAAGGAGAACCTGTGCTTGGAGCCTGCTCCTCCAGGTGCTCCTGCTCCCCGTCCAAGGATCCGTGGGGAGCTCAGGGCTGTCCCCAGGTGTGAGGAGGTTCTTGCCAGTCAGATGCTCGGGCCAAGTCCAGAGCTGTTGTGTCCCTACCTTGTTTTTGGCTTCCTCCTCCAGTCGCCGCCTCTTGTCCAGGGTTTTGGTGGTGATGCTGCCCGTGGTGTTCTGCTGCTCCTCCTCTGCCTTCACAGCCATGTACTTGGCCTTGTCGTGCTCCTCGCTGCGCTGCATGTAGCTCTGCTTGGCCTTGCGCAGGTTCACCTCTGCCTCTTGCTGCCAGCCAGAGCAGTGACCCAGGGTGAGTTCTGAGCTCTGCAAGGGACCACCCCTCTCCCCAGCTCCCGGGGACCCTCTCCTGGCCCCGTGTTTCCCTGGTGTCCCCCAGCACAGGACAAGCATCCTGGGACAAAGCACCAGATGCTCCCGGAGAGGGGCAGGGATCCAGCATCCTCAGAGAGGGCTGTGCCCCAGGGGTGCCCAGGCTGGGCTGTTCCTCACCAGCTTCCTCTGTGCCCGGTGCCACTGCTCCTTCAGCTCCTTCCGACGCTTCTCGTGCTCCAGGCGCCTCGCAGCCAGAGGCTGAATCAGGAGGGAGAAAAAAACCCATGGGGTGGGGGGGGCTCAGGTCAACCCTGGCTGCGCTTCCCTTCACAAACAGCTTTGTAAGGAGAAGTTCCCCGTGGGGGTTGTGATGGTTCCCCAGCACATCTGGGCTGGGTTACAGGCAGGGTTTGTGTCATGGCCAAAAATCCACAGCCTGGGAAGCACCAGGCACAGTTTCCCCCACAGCAGATCCAGCAGGAGCTGCTGTTTTTTTTCCAAACCTGGAGGGTTTCTCCTACACTCTCAATCTAACCCCTTGAAGGACCCAGCAGATGGCTGAAGGCTTGGACCTGGCTGTGGCAGACAGACCCATCGAGGTGGCCTCTTGTCCTCTCACCTGCAGGAAGGTTTGGTTCTGCAGGGTGGTGGCTGCCTGCAGGACCGATGTCCCATGCTCCATGTCCTGCTCCAGGGCCAGCAGGTAGATGGACAGGAAAGGCATATTGGTCTGAGAGAGGAGAAAACACACCCCCTGAGCCCTGTGCTGACAGCTGGGACACGGGGTGGCTTTAGGGACATGCGGCCTCACCTCCTGGCTGAGGGTTTGCTTGCAGCTGTTTGCCATCTTCTGAAGCCCTTTGGCAAACTCCATCTCTGGAAGAAAAAGGTTGGGAGTGAAAAAACGAACGAGACACCAGGATTTCCCCATGGCTCGGGTTCCATTCACCTCTGTCCTCACAGCACCCGAGTCCCTCAGCCCTGATGATCACAGGGGACCCCAACCTGCCCTGAGGGGCTCCAGAGGACCCCCCCAGCCCTCCACCCCATCTCACCCAGCGTGGTCCTTTTCTCCAGGTACCCGATGAGGTCCTTCATGTACTTGGAGATGTTCTTGGCGTACTGGAGGGCGGCATCGACCCCTCCCTCGCAGCGCTGCAGCATCACATCCACCTCCTCAGCCAGAGGACGGGCTGAGAGGGGACAGGAGAGAGACACTGAGTGTGCCATGGCCACCCTGTCCCCCAAACCCTGCACCCGGAGCTACTGCTCACCCAGGTCATAGCTTTCCATGCCCAAAGATGTGCTGTCTCCTCCAGGCCCTGGGATCCCCCCGTAGAGGCTCTCCACGGTCTTTGGGAATTGGGAAAGAAAAGGGATTGATCAGAGATGAGGATGGGGAGTAGATGGAAGCACAGGAGGCTTCCAGAGAGGCTCTGGGTTTCTGCTTCCTCCATCCACGGCCATCACTCACCTGGTTCTGGTCACTGGGAGGGATGGAGAGGATGGTGCTGCTGTCCACCTCACCCATGAGGAACTCGGACACGCTGTGATGAGAGGAGAGTGGATGGGCTCAGAGGGGAGGATGGGCAGTGACAACGTGGGCTCACACCCTGCAGCACCTGACCCGCATCAGGGGGACTGGGCAAGGGCTGTGGGAACTGGAGAAATCAGCAGCAGGAGGGAATCTGCCCTCCGCAGGGGACCACCCCAGGACCCAAACCCAATCAGCCCCCACTCAGGGGGCAAGGGGTGGCCAACGTGTCCTGGCTGGGGACCACTCGGGGACCTTCTCCAAGGGACAACTGGCCCAAAGTCCCTTACGTGCTGCTGAAGGACACAGCAATGGTCTCCACGGCCTTCTCAAACTCCCGCTTGTCCGTCTCATTGTTGGATTCATAATGGAAACCTGGAAATGAGGGGATGGGGACGCCCTGTCACCACCAGCCTGTCCCTGCCTCAGGCAGAAGGACCTGGGACTCCTGTCAGGGTCTGGATCAGGCTCAAGGGAGCAGTGGGTGGAAGGGACCATGCCAAGGGATGATGGACTCTAGCACAGCACAGTGTCTCTGCCCCTCATTTCTCCTGGGACTGACTTCCCTGCCAGCACTGCTGGGATGAGGTTTCCCTTTACTCCCATTACCCAGAGCTGTCCCAAAGCACCTCTGAACGGACCCATTCCCCCCCCTCCCCTGTCCTACAGCTCCTCTGGACCCTGCTCTCCCGTGGGATGCTGCTTTGGGGGTGGGGGGTGTCACCCATGGCCGAAAGAGGAACCACTGACAGCAGAAGGAACCGGCCCAGATGGCACTTGGAAAACACCCAGGCCCAGGGCTGCTGGATGGCAGAGCCCCCCACCTGCCCCCCACTGCAGAGAGGGGCTGGGATCTGCCCCCCACCCCACCCTGGGACAGGGCCAGCCCAGACTTGGCTCTGTCCCATCTCCACGTGGGGCCAACCCCGCGGCAGAGCTCCTGCCACCCTCCACCAGGCTTCCTGTCCCCACGGTTGCTGCTCTGTGTCCAGGAAGCAGCTCGGTGACGCAGAGTGTTGTGCTCTGCCTGTGGTTAGCACAGCAGCCCCCTCCCTGCTGGTGTGGCTGTGGGTAGGAGGTGGTGCCCTGGTGGGATCTCCACAGACCTCACTTCCATAAACACGGAGCCCTGCCAGGATCCTCTTATTTAAGTGTTTTTCCAGTGGCTGCACTTGGAAACCCCCAGGAAGGGTTCTGGGCTCTGTCACTTCTGACACTACAACATCCTTGGCACTAAACCAGAGAGCTGCTGCCTGGCTCTGGGGCAGCTCTGTGCTCAGCAGCCCCCCCATGGGCCCCCCGGGGCAGGAGGGGAGTGGGACAGAGCTTCCAGCCCCACCATCTCACCCTTGACTTTGGAGATGAGGGTCCCAGCAGCCGTCAGGGTCTCCAGGGTGTTGAGCAGGGGGTACTTGTTGATGACCTGGCGCAGGATGCGCAGCGTTTCACCCAGGCACTCGTGGGCCAGTGGCCGCTGGGGCTCTGTGGGGTCTGCAAGAGAGGGGGCTGAAACACTGCTCCTTGTCCCTACCCCTGCTCTGTGTCCCTGCTCTCTGGAGCCTCCTGTCCCCCCAGGCAGGATTCTGCCAGGCTCCCAGGCCGTGCAACCCATTCCCTTGGCTTCAGGGCTCCATCCCGGCTGAATGTGGCACCCCCGACCTTTGAGGGATTTATTTCTCAGTAGTAACTTTTTCCCTTGAAAGCAGTTTGGGAATTTCCTCCCCGTTTCCTTCCCTCCCTCCCCCCAGGCATTCCCAGCTGCTGGCAGGGATGCAGTTGCTCAGTCCGGTCACTGTGTCCCGTCCATGGGGTCATTCCCTGGGAATCGACCCCTTTGTGGGCTCCAGCCACCACCCCAGGGGGCCAGCCCGGCTCCCCCCCAAAATCAGGGCTGTGTCCTGCAAGTCAGCTCCAGCCTCTCCCCCTCTCGTTACCGTCTTGGGGGCGGCACCTGCGGCCTCCGAGTGGGGACAGCAGCGGGACTGTCACCGTCTGCTTCGGGGCTATTCCCTCCCTGCCCAGCAAAGCCCAAACCCTCCCGGGGATCTGGATGCATCGTCCCCTCCGGCTGCCACCCCTGCCCCGTGTTCCCACCGGCACAGCGTGGCTGCCACTGTCGGGACTGTCGGGATTGGGCGCTGCCNTCCCATCACTCAGCTGCGGTCTGGGGGCTGGAGCTCCACGTGCCGGGGGGGCTGGGGGGGTTGCAGACCCTGCGTGACAGCAGGATCCGGCCCCACGTCCCTTCCTCTTTTTCATCCTGTCCCTTTCACGGCCCCACCCTGCCAGGGATGGGATAGGGACGGGGACACACCCTACGCTGTTTTTGGGGGGCTTTGCAGATGTTTTACAGATAGAGGGAGCCCCACATTTCAAGGGGTAAAATTGTCCCAAAGGGAGGGGCTGGTACCGGCACCTTCTGGGTCTGTGCACCGTGTGGAGACCACCGGCCCAGCGGGGGTACTCAAAGCATGGGGAGGGGTCCCACCATCACCCCTCCAGCACCTCGCACTAGTGACCACGAGTGCACTGGGTCTCAGCATCCCTGGGCGGGCGCTGCCGGAACCTTTTTTGTCACTGATGGGGCTGAGACCGAGACAGCCCATGAGGGTGCCCAGGGCCAGAGTGATGGGGGCAGCTCAGCCCCATGCTGCCCTTTGGGGCTGCCAGGACCACTGTGGGGCTAAAGGCCCACACCCCAAAACCTCTTCCCATCCTCCATGGGGTGCAGCAGCCCTGGAGACCCCCCCGGTCCCTCCCCACCGGGCCGTACCGTCAGCCGCACAGCGGGTGTGCGGGGCAGCGAGTCCAGGCAGCCCTTGGGGGAGCTGCTGTGCCCAGTCCAGCGGCGCCTGGCCCCGCCGGGGCTGTAGCTGTTCTTCCCAGCCGCCCGGCTCAGCATCCCTCTGCCCACCACCCCATAGACCCCTCTGGGGGGGTCAGGGACAGGGACGGTGCCGCTGGCCGAGGCGCGGCGGGCGGGCTCATGGGGCGCAGGCGCGGGGCGGGCAGTGCCAGGGTGCACAGGGAGCTCTGGACGGCCCCGTGGGGGGGAAATGCTTCCCCCTGCACCCCTCCAGTGCCCAGGGTGTCCCGCAAGTAAATAAATACATGTCAGAGCCCAGGCACCGGGGCTAACTGAACCCGGAGGTTCCCCAGCTCCTGCCCCTGTCCCCTGGACGCTTTGGGGTTTCTCTGCCCTCCCCAAACCCTTGGCTGCAGCCCCCTGTTTCCTTCCCTGCCCTGTGTTGCAGCCCCCTCTTTCCTCCTTGGCCCTGTTTGCCTTTTGCTTCCCCCCAGGGCAGCTGGGGACAAAATCCCCCCCCAGGCCCAATGACTGAAGTCCTTCCTTGGCTCCCTCCTCCTCCTCGCTGCCCCCTGGCCATGCCCACCTCCCCCATCCCACCCTGCAGCTCTTCCTCAGCGGCTTCACGAGCACCGTGACCCCCGCAGCCCTCTGTATCCCCCACCCCACCAGAGGGGGGGACAAGGGACACTCACCGGCAGGGTCTGCGGGACAGGGCTTCCTGCCCGGCTCTTCTTGGAGATGGAGGGGGTCTTTATCAGCTCCCGCTTCTTCCGGGAGAACATGGTTCCCGGGGGGGCCCGGCCCCTGCCCTGGGTGCCCCTGGTCCTGCTGCCAGTGCTCTCCTCAGCGTGTCTGTCACATTGGTGGGGGCCCAACTGTCAGGAGGCCGCGTGTGACGCCGCCTTATTTCCTCATCAGCTCCGCAGACAAACCTGAAACAGGAAAAGCCAAATGCGCACCCAGGGCGTGAGGCTGGGGGGCAACGAGGACCCCGGCTGCCCCTCGGGTGGGCTCGGGCGCGTCTCCAGGCTTGTGGGGGGTGACCAAGGAGCCCCTGGTGCTCCTGGGGGGGGTGGGGGTCATGCTGGCTGTTTGCTCCCCCCCAGCAAACCCAGGGGGGTTTTGGTGCTGCACCCCACAGTTGCACCGAGGGGTCTGAAGGGGTGGGGCTGACCCCCGCGGGACCCCAGGCCTCTGTGGGGTTTAGCCCTGGTCTGGGGGTGTCTGTCAGTCCATGGAGGAAGAGCCTCATCCTGTGGGGCATCTCTGGAGGCCCTGGAGGTGGGGGGGGGGAGGCAAG
>JAAWXA010000051.1:2452077-2486103 GCA_038090715.1 Florisuga fusca
GATGCTGTCAGGGCCGAGGTGAGCAGGGGGCTGCAGGGGGGCTGGGGGGGCTCAGCCCTGCCCTGCCTCACCCCCACCCTCCCACACAGGTGAACCGGACCTTCCAGAGGCTGGTGGTGATGGGCGAGGTGGGAGACAACTGGAAGTCCCTGGGACCCAGCACCTACACCTTCTTCAGTGACAGCCTGGAGATGAAGGTCCTAAGGGTGCGTGGACCCCAGACCCCTCCCCAGCAGGGGCTGGGCTGTGGTGGGATGAGGGGTGCCATTGGGTGCAAGGTGGGGGTGTGGTGGGGTGTATGCAGAGTGGGGTGGGCTGCGTTGCCCCCCCAGCTCCCTGGTGTTTGCAGAACCTGCTGTTGTCCCCGCGCACGGAACAACTCCTGTCCGGGTTCTTCAACACCAGCTCCGTGAATCTGCCCGAGCTGGCCAGGTTCCTGGGGGTCCCGGTGCAGACCTCAGGGATCACCTGGAAGGAGGTGTTCGCCGATGTTGATGCCATCCTGAGCACCCTTCCACAGTTCTTGGGGGTACGTGTGGCCCTGGCTGCCCGGGTGGGCCAGCTCCCTGACCCCCCACTGATCCCTGCCTGCCCTGCCTGCAGTGTGCCCGCCTCAACAAGATCGAGGCAGTGGCCACCGAGAAGCAGCTGGTGGCCCGGGCCATGGAGCTGCTAGAGATGCAGCAGTTCTGGGCAGCTGTGGTCTTCCAGCCCCCCATCAATGCCACGGCCCCCACGCTGCCCCCCCACGTCCGCTACAAGATCCGCATGGACATCGACAACGTCATGAGGACCGACAAGATCAGGGACAGGTTGGGGGACGCCCTTCCCTTCCCTTTGCTCCTCACAGCCCCCAAGCACCCTGTGCCCGTGGCTCTGGGGGTTCCCCCTCCCAACACCGTGCTCTGCCCTCAGCTTTTGGAAGCCAACCCCCAGTGCTGACCCCGTTGGTGACATGCGCTACGTGTGGGGCGGCTTTGCCTACCTGCAGGACCTGGTGGAGCAGGCGGTGGTGCGGGTGCAGACCGGGACTCACCCCCACATTGGGATCTACCTCCAGGTAATGCCTCACCCCTGCTACGNTCACTGCCCCCCGAGGTGAGCCCCGTTCCAGCCCTGGCCTCACTCAACCCCTGTCTGCTGCAGGTCAGTATGGGATCCCCAAGCCCTGGAATTTCCCCTTCCTGAAGAGCTATTGGTTTGGAGAGCCAGATGAGAAGCCTCCACTCCATACCACCCCCCTCACTGCCCCCCGAGGTGAGCCCCGTTCCAGCCCAGAGACACGTGGCCAAGGGCTGGCAGTCATGGAGCAGGGCATGTGCCCCCCACCCCAGGATTTACCCTCCCCATGAGGGGTCCTGCCCCATGGCAGAGGGTCCTGCCTGGGATGTGACCCTCTGGTTGTTTCCAGCGCTGGTGGAGAAGCCTCCTGCCCATCTCCAGCCCGGCGTCTCCATCCGCAACCTGGTGAAGGTTTACCCGGGCAGCAGCCATGTGACTGTCAATAGGCTCAGCCTGGACTTCTATGAGGGGCAGATCACCTCCTTCCTGGGCCACAACGGGGCTGGCAAGACCACCACCATGTGAGCTGGGGGCCAGGGAGGGACGGGAGCTGACCCTGGTGTGGCCACATTCCCGTCCCATCTGCGCTGACCCAGGCTCTGAGTACTCTGTGTAGGATGAGCCACCCCAGCCCTGCTCTCTGTCACCCCTTTCCCCACCGTGACCCCCTCCAGGTCCATCCTGACTGGCCTTCTGCCCCCCACCTCGGGCACTGCCTACATCCTGGGCCGGGACATCCGCTCCGAGATGGAGAGCATCCGCAAGACCATGGGGGTCTGTCCCCAGCACAACGTCCTCTTCGACATGTAGGCAGGGGCAGGGTGGGCAGGGTGGGCAGGGGGAGCAAGGCAGCCCCCCAGCTCACCCCTCCTGCCCCAGTCTGACAGTGGAGGAGCACATCTGGTTCTACGGGCGGCTGAAGGGGCTGCCGGAGGAGCAGGTGAAGGAGGAGATGAAGCAGCTGATCCAGGACACGGGGCTGCTCCACAAGTGCCGGGAGCCCACCAAGAACCTCTCGGGTGGGTGCTGGAGGCAGGAGTGGCTCCTGAGCAGGGGTCCTCAGCCCCGGCTCCCCCCCTGATGCTCTCCCTCCTGCCCGGCAGCCGGGATGCAGCGCAGGCTCTCGGTGGCCATCGCCTTCGTGGGGGGCTCACAGGTGATCATCCTGGATGAGCCCACAGCCGGGGTCGATCCCTACTCACGCCGCAGGATCTGGGAGCTGCTGCTCAAGTACCGCAGAGGTCAGGGCTGGGGGGCTGGGGACGACCCCACTTTCCTCTCTGTGCGTCTGAGCCCCCCCCCAGCCCCTGAGAACTGACTGGTGGGTGATGCCCACAAAGGAGGGGTCAGTGAGGGGGGTGGGATCCCAGCCCGCTGCCTGCCCCCAGGCCGCACCATCATCCTCTCCACCCACTACATGGATGAGGCTGAGCTGCTGGGGAACCGCACGGCCATCATCTCCCAGGGACGACTCTGCTGCTGTGGGACCCCACTCTTCCTCAAGACCAAGCTTGGCACGGGCTACCACCTCACCCTGGTGATGCGCAGCCCGGGCAGGATGGGTGGCAGCACCAGGACCACCAGAAAGGTAAAGCCTTCAGCCCCCTGGCTGTGGGGGAATCCCCAGGTTTGGGGCCTGGTCCTGCCACATGGTGCCAGCCTCCTGCTGCTCTTTCCCGTAGGACTGGATCAACTTGTACAGGAGGAGAGACCGGGACCCAGGCATGGAGGCCAGCACCCCGGGTGAGGATCCCTTCCTGCACCCTCAGTGCTGTGTCACCCCCTGGGTGCTCCCCACGCACTCCCCATCAGCTGTGGGGGGCTGGGGGTTCATCCAGCCCCACACCTGGCTCTCAGCCCCCCTGCACTGGTGGGGAAGGGGCTCCCTGCCTTCTCCAACCCTCTCCAGGGACACCCAGAGCAGGTGCAGGGCTTGTGCCAGCTTTGGCCAGTTCCTGCAGCAGCCACCAGCTCCTTTCTCTGGACCCCAGACCTCTCCCATCTCCCCCCAGCTGTGGCCCAGGTGTTGGCACTGATCCAGGAACTGGTCCCTGGCTCCCGGCTGGTGGAGGACATCGGGCACGAGTTGCTCTTCATCCTGCCCTACAGAGGGGCCAGGGATGGGACATTTGTCAGACTGTTCCGCAAGCTGGAAGCTGGCAAGGACCCGCTGGGCATCTCCACCTACAGCATCTCTGACACCACCCTGGAGGAGGTACCCGGAGAAGCTGCAGCTCTTGTGGTGCCCACACTGCCTGGAGCTCAGCCCAGAGCTGCCTGACCTGGGGGTTTGGGCTCGCTGGGGTGGTGAGTGCTGGTGGCAATGTTAAACCCCAGCCCCCTCCCACCCTCAGGTCTTCCTGAAGGTGACCCAGAACACGAAGCTGGGTGCAGGTAAAGGATGGAGCTGAGCACTGGGAGGAGATGCTCCACGTCCCTGGAGCACAAAGGGTGTCCCCAGCACCCCACGTGTCCCTCACCCTTCCCGGGTCTGGGGTCCCTGCTGGGTGCAGGGAGGTGTCACAGGCCGTGGCCTCAGTCCCACCCTGGTGGTCTCACCCCTCTTTTGTCAGATACCAAGGGAGAAGCAGCATCCTCCAGCAAGGAGAGGGATATGGAAGAAGCCGAAATAAATCTGGGTAAGGAGGGGGGGGGACANAGATCATTCTGCCTGTTGTCTTCGTCTGCTTCGCCCTGCTGTTCAGCCTCATCATTCCGCCCTTCCAGAAGTATCCGCCGCTGCCGCTCCAGCCCTGGATGTATGGGAAGCAGTTCACCTTCTTCAGGTGTGTCTTCATCCCTGTGTCCCCCGTGTGCCCCCTGTGTCACCCACCCCCGTGTCCCTGTGTCCTCTGCTGCTGCCATCTCCCCCATCTCCTGGCAGCAACGACCTCCTGGGGAACAACGACATGGAGCAGCTCCTGGCCACGCTCCTGGCCGAGCCAGGATTTGGCACCAAGTGCATGAAGGATGCTGAGACGAGGTGAGCAACAGCTCCCCTGGGACAGGGGGCTGGTGGGGACCTCACTCCCCACCTCTCCCCTGGGAGCAGCCCTGCGATGTGCCGACCCCCCAGGCCTCCCCGTGGGGGGGTGATGGCAAATCCTGATGGCTCTGGCTTGCTCCAGGTGGTAACGGGGATCTCCTTTCTCTCTCTCTCCCTCCACATGGTGCTGGTGGCCAGGACGAGGCCGTGCCCCCCAGCTTCCCATCCTAATGGCTTTGTGGTCCCCTCGGTCCCCCTGGCCCTGCTGGCAGCTCTACGGAAAGGCAGATGGACACTGGCCAGCCCGTCCCCCCCCTGCCAGTGCAGTGAGCCCTGGACTCAAAGGGTGTTGCCCAACTGCCCCGAGGGGGCTGGGGGGTTCCCACCACCCCAGGTAACCCCTAGCCCACAGCAGGGCTGGCCCTGGGGCACTGGGTGCAGGTGATGCTGTGGGGTGGCCAGCGGGTGATGCTGTGTGTCCATCCAGCCCCTCTGTCGGTCCCACCCAGATGCAAAGGGGCACAGGTGACATCCTGCTGAACCTGACAGGCAGGAACATCTCTGACTACCTGGTGAAGACCTATCCCCAGATCATTCTGCCTGTTGTCTTCGTCTGCTTCGCCCTGCTGTTCAGCCTCATCATTCCACCCTTCCAGAAGTATCCGCCGCTGCCGCTCCAGCCCTGGATGTATGGGAAGCAGTTCACCTTCTTCAGGTGTGTCTTCATCCCTGTGTCCCCCGTGTGCCCCCTGTGTCACCCACCCCCGTGTCCCTGTGTCCTCTGCTGCTGCCATCTCCCCCTTCTCCTGGCAGCAACGACCTCCTGGGGAACAACGACATGGAGCAGCTCCTGGCCACGCTCCTGGCCGAGCCAGGATTTGGCACCAAGTGCATGAAGGATGCTGAGACGAGGTGAGCAACAGCTCCCCTGGGACAGGGGGCTGGTGGGGACCTCACTCCCCACCTCTCCCCTGGGAGCAGCCCTGCGATGTGCCGACCCCCCAGGCCTCCCCGTGGGGGGGTGATGGCAAATCCTGATGGCTCTGGCTTGCTCCAGGTGGTAACAGGGATCTCCGTTCTCTCTCTCTCTCTCCCCCCACATGGTGCTGGTGGCCAGGACNTATACAGGCAGGGGGGGGCAGGAGGGTCTCCTGTGGGGTTGGTAAGAGCCCAACAGATCCATCTATGGGCAACCTCATCCCTTGGCTGCTTGCCCCTCACCGTGGTGTCTGGGCAGAAGGGTGCCCAGAGCTGGGAGGGTCTCCCCGGGATGGTGGGTTTGGAAGTGCTGGTCTTTCCCCCCAGGTACGGGGGCTTCTCTCTGGGCTCCATCAGCAGCCGGGACATCCTGGTGCAGGAAGAGATGGACAAGATGGTGCTGGAGATCCGGGACTTTTTCAACATCACCCCGGTACGGCCGGGGCTCTGCTCTGCCCCCTCAGCTCAGCTCCAGCATCCCAGTGCTGGGAGGGCTCTGGCCTGAGCCCACTCCTCACTCCATGTTCCCACCCCCAGGGCAGCCACTCAGAAAAGCTCCTGCTCAACTTCAGCCACTTTGTCCAGGACTCAGCAGCTCAGAACAGCATAAAGGTGTGCCTGGGGATGAGGCTCCCACAGGGAGAGGGACATGGGCAGTGGGAGCCTGGGGGGCAGCAGGGTGCAGTGGTGGGATTGGGGGGTCTGAGCCCCCGGGCTCCCCTGTCCCACAGGTCTGGTTCAACAACAAGGGCTGGCACTCCATGGTCTCCTTCATCAATGTGGCCCACAATGGGCTGCTGCGAGGCTGGCTGCCCCCCGGCACCGACCCCACACTCTACGGCATCACTGTCACCAACCACCCCCTCGACCTCAACAAGAAGCAGCTCTCAGAGCACACCCTGTGAGTGCTGGGGACGGGGTCCCATGGGGCTCAGCTGGGGCCACGGGGCTCATCCCCCAACCCTGGCTGAGCCCACCCCACTCTGTGGCAGGTTGCCCACCCCGGTGGATGTGCTGGTCTCCATCTGCGTGATGTTTGCCATGTCCTTCATCCCAGCCAGCTTTGTGCTCTTCCTCATCGAGGAGAGGGTCAGCAAGGCCAAGCAGCTGCAGTTTGTCAGTGGGATGAAGCCCACCACGTACTGGTTGGGCAACTTCGCCTGGGACATGGTGCGGGACGGGGACAGGGATGGGGTGCATCTCCCAGGGGGCCGAGTCCCACTCATGAACCCCTCCTCGGCTTCTCCGTGCCCACAGTGCAACTACCTGGTCCCTGCTCTGCTGGTCATCATCATCTTCCTCTGCTTCCAGCAGCAGTCCTACGTGTCCTCAAACAACCTGCCCGCCCTGGTGCTGCTGCTGCTGCTCTACGGGTGAAGGGACAGTGGAGCCCGGGGGGGGCTCAGCCTCCTGGCTGGACCCTGGGATGGGGAGAAGGGGACTCTGAGCAGGGCTGGGGGCAGCCCTGGCTGTGGGGTGGTAGTGAAGGGGGGGTGTGTGTGCTGGTTCACCCGGCTGTGCCCCCCCTGGACAGGAGGTGCACCCTGGCCAGCCCCTGCCTCCCTGCCCCTCCAGGTGGTCCATTACCCCCCTGATGTACCCAGCCTCCTTCTTCTTCAGCACCCCCAGTACTGCCTACGTGGCCCTGACCTGCATCAACCTCTTCATTGGCATCAACAGCAGCATTGCCACCTTCATGCTGGATCTCTCCTTAGACCCTGTGAGCTCTGGGCTGCCTTGGACCCCTCTCACATCCCTGCTGGGCCAGCGTCAGCTCCCCCTAACCCTCTGCTCTTCACCCCAACAGAAACTCCACAACGTCAACGGCATCCTGAAGAATCTTTTCCTCATCTTCCCACACTTCTGCCTGGCTCGAGGCCTCATGGACATGGCGAGGAACCAGGCGATGGCTGATGCCTTCAGGAGGTTTGGTGAGTGTTGAGGCTGCTCCCCTTCCCCGAAGCCCAGACAGTGCAGGGGCCTGTCCCGGTGTCCCCTCACTCCTACAGCCCCTCTTGCTGTTTACAGGGAACACAGGCTTCGTGTCCCCTCTGTCCTGGAATCTGGCAGGAGCAAACATGTTTGCCATGGCCATTGAGGGCATCATCTTCTTTCTCTTCACCCTCTTGCTGCAGTACCGCTTCTCCCTGCGGCACAAGTGAGGACCAGCTGTGGGGCAGCTGTGGGGTGGGTGGGCAGCCCCTGGAATTGCCTCTGCTGCTGTTGTCCCCCAGGTCACAGACTCTGCGGCTGCCCCGGCTGCGGAAGGAGGACAAGGATGTGGCCAGGGAGCGGGCAAGGGTGCAGAGAATGGACCCGCAGAGCTCCCTCCTGCTGCTGAAGGACCTGACCAAGGTTTGTGCCCTGGGGGCCGGGCCCTGCCGCATCCCTCGCCTCTGCCGGAGCTCCCGGTGCCACCGGCAGGGACGGGGGAGAGCACCCGGTACCACCCGGGCTCTGCCACGCAGGTGTACCGGCACAGGAAGGTTCCGGCCGTGGACCGGCTCTGCTTGGCCATCCCCCCCGGGGAGGTGAGTGCCGGACTACGGGCACAGACAGACGGACAGACAGATGGGCAGAGCCCTGGGCGGGACCGGGGCTGCTCTGACCGCGGTCTGTGCCCGTAGTGCTTCGGTCTCCTGGGAGTGAACGGTGCGGGGAAGACCAGCACCTTCAGGATGCTGACTGGGGACACGGGGGTGACACTGGGGTGTGCCTGGCTGAAAGGTTACAGGTGGGTGAGACAGGGGGGACCCCACGGCTGCTTGTCCCCGCAGCACGGGTACCCCTGTCCCCATCCCCTGCCCCTCCCTGCCCGTGTCCCAGCTGCCTGCTTGCTCTGCTTCATGCTCACCCCACACTCCACTCAGCCTTGTCACCGTCCCCAGTGTGTGCTCAGCTTTGTCCCTGTCCCCACAGCGTGCTCACCAGCCTTAAGTTTGTCCGCCAGCACGTGGGTTACTGCCCTCAGTTCAACGCCATCACGGAGCTGCTGACGGGGCGGGAGAACCTGGAGTTCTACAGCCGCCTACGGGGCATCCCTGAGCAGCAGACCCCCAAGGTAGGGTGCGTCCCCCCTCCCTGGCCCCCCCAGCCCAGGGGCACCCCCCTCATCTCCTCTGTGTCTCTGGCAGGTGGTTCAGTGGGACCTCACCAAGCTGGGGCTGGAGCTGCAGGCGGACCAGCTGGTGGGCAAGTACAGCAGTGGCAACAAACGCAAGCTCTCCACAGCCATAGCCCTCCTCAGCTCCCCACCCATCATCTTCCTGGTGAGTGGGGGCAGCGGGAGGGTCCCGTGGCAGCCCCTGGCCCCTGCCCAGGCTGGTACCACCTCCGGGGCCATTGCAGGATGAGCCCACGAGGGGGGTGGACCCTCACGCCCGGCGGTTCCTATGGGACTGCATCCTCAGCGTCATCCAGAACGGCAGGTCCGTGGTGCTCACATCCCACAGGTGAGTTCCCAGGGTCCCCGGATCACCTTGGAGGGGAGATCCCCCCCTCTGGGGAATCCCCCTGACTTCTCACCCCTGGCAGCATGGAGGAGTGTGAGGCACTGTGCACCCGGATGGCCATCATGGTCAATGGCCAGTTCCGTTGTCTGGGCAGCATCCAGCATCTCAAGACGAGGTAATGAGGCTGGGGGCTTGGGGAGGGGTCTGGCGGCTGCCCTTCAGGGATGGGGAAAGGGCCGGACCCTGCGGTGATGCCCCTGTCTCCCTGGCAGGTTTGGGGATGGCTACACGGTGGTGGTGCGGGTGGGTCTCCCCCAGGCAATGCGTGTGCACCGGCTGCTGCGGAGCCTGTTCCCCGGCATCGCGCTGAAGGAGCAGCACGGGGGGGTCCTGCACTACCACCTCCCCTCCCGTGTCACCTCCCTGGCCAGAGTCTTCAGCGTCCTGTCAGACTACCGCAGCCGATATGACATTGAGGATTTCTCCGTCTCCCAAACCACCCTTGACCAGGTGATGGGGGGGAAGCGGGGTAGGAGGGTGCAGACACCGGGGTCCCACGGTGCTGCCCCTCACCCTGCCCTTCCCCACAGGTCTTCCTGCGTTTTGCCAGTGAGCAGACTGAGGAGGAACCCCAGGGTGCCAGCGCCCCAGAGGACGAATCCCCGGGGGTGCTCAGACGCTGGAGGAGGCTGATACCATTCCTGAAGGACAACACCACCCGGAATGTCGTCGTCTGAGCAGGGCCACGGTGCCCTGCAAGACCCCTCCCTGCCATCACTGGGGGTCCTGGGGCTCCGTGGCACCCAGCGGGCACGGGGCTCACTGCTTGCTGTAGAAAAGCAATGAAATAAAATCCTGTTAGTGCATGGGGGGCTCAATCGCCCTCACACCGCGACAGCCCCCGTGGGGCACATGTGGACCAGAGCTGAAGGGACCCCGCGCAGGGGCAGCAGCGGGTCGGGCAGAGGCCTCTGTGCCCACACAGGTCCCATTTTCCCCTTCCCCCGCTGCAGGGGGTGGTGCGGGGGTCTCAGGGGGGAACCCTCCCGAGGTGGGGTTGGGTGGCGGTAAGGGAGGAAAAAAAAAATATGGAACGCTTCACGAATTTGCGTGTCATCCTTGCGCAGGGGCCATGCTAATCTTCTCTGTATCGTTCCAATTTTAGTATATGTGCTGCCGAAGCGAGCACGAACCCCAGCGCGGCGCCAAAACTATTTAAACCTCCCCACACTCATAATGTTAAAGTCATGGCGGGTCCGCCAGCTTCCTGCCTTTTTCCCCGTTAACCCACTCCTTCACGAGACGTCGGTTTATATTTTTGTCTGAGCGTTAAATCCTCCGTTTTGTCAGAATTTATTCGGCGCTTTGGGGCCGGGCGGTGCATGCCGGGAACGCTCCTCATTTGCATCGGAAGGCGAGAGTCCGCCACCGTCCCGGCGTTCCCCGCGGCGCTGGCGCAGGCGCTTTCCCGCCCCGCTGGGTGCCGGCGGAGGAAGATGGCGGCGGGGCGGTGAGGGGACGTTACCGACACCGATACCGGCACCGNCCGCGTTCCCCCCGCGTTCCCCCCGCGTCCCCCCCGCTCCAGGCCGGTCCCGCCAGCGCCCTTCGGCTGCCGGCAGAGGGATCAGGATGTCTGAGAACCAGCCGAACGCCAACAACCACCACCCGGCTAACAACAACGGGGGCGGTGGAGCTGCCGGGGGCAACAACCGCGGGGTCCGGAACCCGAACCTCAACCAGAACCCTCTGATCAACGTGCGGGATCGCCTCTTCCACGCGCTTTTCTTCAAGATGGCCGTGACCTACGCTCGCCTCTTCCCACCCTCCTTCCGACGCGTCTTCGAGTTTTTCGTCCTCCTCAAGGTGAGGGGCAGCGTCTCAGGGAGCAGCGGGTGTTCCTCTGCCCGCCCTGACCTTTCAGCCCTTTCCTTAGAAACGCCTGAACGTTTGGCTCTGCTGGAGGCCGCCGGGCTGAGCCCTGTGGGCTGTTTGGCTGCCAGAAACAGTGACCCCTGGGGTGCCCACAGCACCAGAGAGCAGGGCTGGGGTTAAGGAGCAATCCCTGAGCCACTTCCCAGGCTGGAGAGGGTCAGGCCCAGGGGTGTGAGGGGTTTCTGTTTCTATTTCCAAGCAGTCACTGGGTTTGGATGTGTTTCAAACACGAGATATTTCCCTGTAGTGTTTTGTGGGAGGTTTTTCTAGAAGCATTAACCCTCAGCCCCCTTTTAACTTTCTTTTTAGCCACCAGCACCCCTGGCTGTCCCATGTCCCTGGTGCCATGCAACAAGGTTTTAACATCTCTTTTTGCTTTTATTTTTTTTTTTTCCCTGTTGTACAGCTGGGGCCAGGCTGGTGCTGAGGCTGTGGGGCAGAGGGGGGGGGTCTGGCTGGCAGTGGTTCTTGCTGCTGCTGATCAGAGCAGTCCCAAGGAAGTGGGAGCATTCCCAGGGCCCCCGTGCTGTGCTCAGGGTGAGCTCTGGTCCTGAGCTCTGCTGCTCACCCAGCCCTGACACAGCTCCTGGTTCTGCCAGCTCCCTCCTGTCACCAGGGAGGTGTTTGATTGACTTTCCTGTGCAGCTCCTCTGCAGATGTGCTGTTTACCAACTTGTTTATTCATAGGAAATAGGTCAGGAGCAATCTTTAGAGAGGAGAAATGGGTTTGATTAGGAATGAGCCCTTGGTGCAGGTGGGAGGTGAGGGTGTGAGTGCTGCCTGCTGCTTCTTGGAGCTTCCAGCTGGGAACTTTGGGCAGCCATGGGGAATGTCCCTCTAGGTTTACCACCTGCACTGTAGGGAACAGATTTTAGGAGTCTGGTTTTGGTGTGGCTCTGGAGCTGTCCCTTGGAGCAAGGAGTGCTGATGTTCCCCAGCTCCACCTCCTCAGTGCTGGCTCAGATGTAGAGCTGGTGGTTCTGCCCTGGGCTTGTGCCCTCCTGCTCCTCCCTCTTTGTTGAGGTTTGGTTTATTTTGCCTTTGTCAAGCTGGGCAGCCTGCTCCAGGCAGCATCAGGAAGGGCTTTGTGCTGGGGAGGGAGTGGTTGAGAGCCAGGGGTGTGTTCCTGGTTTGCTTTGGAGCCTCCTCAACCCTCAGTTCCCCCGTGGTGGGGTTGTCTGGGGACAGTGCTGGTTTGTGGGGACCTCACGTGGTGCTGGGACACGTGGTGGTGGCAGCTCTGCTCAGAAGGAGAGGAGATTGGTCTGAAGTTTCCTGATGCTGGGAACAGTGGGGTTGGAAGGGGTAAAAACCCTCATCCAGCTGCAAACCCATTTGTCTTGAGCTGATAGAATCATATTGGCTGGGTGGGAAGGGACCTCAGAGATCACCAAGTCCAACCCTTGACCCACTCCCCCCGTGGTTCCCAGCCCATGGCACTGAGTGCCACATCCAGGCTCTGGTTAAATATCTCCAGGGACAGAGAATCCACTGGGCAGCCCATTCCAATGTCTGATCACCCTCTCTGCAAAGAATTTCTTCCTAATATCCAACCTAAACCTCCCCTGGCAGAGCTCCAGCTCTGCCAGGGGAGGTTTAGGTTGGATATTAGGAAGAAATTCTTAAGCCCATGGCCTCTTGTCTCTGCCTGGGAAAAGAGACCAACCCCCCCCTGGCTCCAACCTCCTTTCAGGGAGTTGTAGAGAGTGATGAGGTCTCCCCTGAGCCTCCTCTTCTCCAGGCTGAACAGCCCCAGCTCCCTCAGCCTCTCCTCATAGGATCTGTGCTCCAGTCCCTTCACCAGCCTGGTTGCCCTCCTTTGGACCTGCTCCAGCACCTCAATCTCCTTCCTGACCTGAGGGGCCCAGAACTGGACACAGGACTCGAGGTGTGGCCTCACCAGGGCTGAGTACAGGGGCAGAATCACCTCCTTGGACCTGCTGGCCACGCTGTTCCTGATCCAGGCCAGGATGCCATTGGCCTTCTTGGCCACCTGGGCACACTGCTGGCTCATGTTCAGCTTCCTGTCAATCCAAACCCCCAGGTCCCTCTCTGTCTGGCTGCTCTCCAGCCACTCTGTGCCCAGCCTGGAGCTCCCCATGGGGTTGTTGTGGCCAAAGTGCAGGACCCGGCACTTGGCCGTGTTGAACCTCATCCCCTTGGGATCAGCCCAACTCTCCAGTCTGTCCAGGTCCCTCTGCAGAGCCCTCCTGCCTTCCAGCTGATCCACACTCCCCCCAGCTTAGTGTCAGCTGTGAATTTGCTGGTGATGGACTCAATCCCCTCATCTAAACCATCAATAAAGATTTTAAACAGTCGATGTGGGATCTTCCCGGGGCCAAGAAGAGGTGGTTGTAAATGAGGGGGTGGGTCTGTGAATGGGCTGTGGAGAGGGTGGTTGGGCTGATGCTCTCTGGTTTCTCCTGGCTGGCTGCAGGCTCTCTTCGTGCTCTTCATCCTGGCTTACATCCACATCGCCTTCTCCCGCTCTCCCATCAACTGCCTGGAGCACGTGAGGGACAAATGGCCCCGGGATGGCATCCTGAGGGTGGAGATCCAGCGTAACTCCAGCAGAGCCCCCATCTTCCTGCAGTTCTGTGGCGTGGAGAAGTTCCCAGGAATGGTGGTTGAATCCACGGCCGAGGAAGAGGAGGAGGAAGAGGAGGAAATGAGTGTGGAGATGTTTGAAAACAGCTCTGTCAAGGTGAAGAGGAGTTCCTGGGTGTGTGGAGGGAGGGGTTGGTTGGTTAGTGCAGTCATCCTATGCACACCCTGTCCTGCTGTGATCCCTCAGTCACCTGGGAGCAGGGTGTGCTCCTTGGCTGCTCCTGAGTCTCCACGTTCCCCTCTGATGGTTTACTCCAGAGAGTAAAGTCTGAGAAAGAGGCCTCATGGCCTCCTCCTGGAGGTGGGGGCTGGGCAGGGGGTGTGGAGGGAGGAGAGAAATGGGGAGGTGCTGCTGTGACATTCCCTGCTGCCTTTTCCCAACAGTTTGAGCTGGATATCGAGCCCAAGGTGTTCCTCAAGCCCTCCCAGGTGAGCAGCACTGAGGCCCTGCCCCACAACACAAGTCAGGAGTTCTCATTTAGTGAAGCAGCCACTAAAGGTATGCAGCCTCTGCGGGAGACTGTGTCCGAGTTTGAGATGCTAGCCAGAGCAGGTAAAGACCCCTCACTGCTGTCTGTCCTCCCCCTTCCCTGCCTCTGCCTCCTCCCTGCCCATCTCCTTCCTTCTGCCTTCCCTGGGCACCTGGAGTCACCTTTAATATCTCCCCTGGGGCATTTTCCTTTGGGGTTTTCTGGGCTATAAAATCTGCCTTGGGCTGGTGTTGGGTCTCTGTGGTGACAGCACCTGGTGTCACCCTCCCTCTTCTCCTGGAGCTCTGCAGGGATCCCCACTGACAGTGCAGGTGCCTCCTCCTGCTCACAGGGTTTGGGATGGATTTGGGGTCCCTGAGTCAACACTGCTCCTTCAAACAGTGCATTAATCCTGCAAGCCACCCAGCAGGGTGTGCTGGACTGGGAGGTGCAGCCCCACAGCACTCAGGAGATCATCCTGCTCTGTCCTGCCCCTTCTGCCAGCACCACTGCAGCTGCTGAGGGCTCCTAAACTCCAGAGGGAGGTGTAGTGGCTTTGTTTGATTGCAAATGAAACTCTGGTGTTGGAAAACATCTATTTCTAATGGTTAGGGAAGGAAATCTATTTTGAAAAATCCATCTTGTCAAGTGGGTCCCAGATACCTTAGGGGTTTTTCACAGGTTTCTGGGGCTTTGAGGAACTTGGCCTGGTGAGAGGTGTCCCTGCCTGTGCAGGGGGGTTAGAACCAGATGATTTTTAAGGTCCCTTCCAGCCCCAACCATTCTGTGGTTCTGTGCACACCTGAGGTGATGTTTAGGCAGACTCTTCCCATGGTACAAAGGGAGTAATTGTTGTGTTGCTATTTAACCCTTTCTGTTCCCACTTGAGCTTGAGTTTGTTCTATCATGGAAGCAGAAGATGAAGGAACACAGAGGGCAGCGTGGGGCTGGGTGTCAGTCCCCAGTGAGGTGGCTCTGCCAGGCAGTGTCCTGTGTCACTGTCACTGGCCTTACCCCCTCCTCAGCGGGTGCAAAGTGCCTTTTCCTGCTCTTTTCCCAAACAATCTGGAAAGCAAGAGATGAGAACAGGAACACAAGTGGTCTGGGGGCTGTCAGGCAGAGAGGTGGGCAGGGTTGGACAACCCTCTGCCCTGGAGGCTCCAGGGGAAGGGGCTGCAGGTTTGGGGGATTTGTGGTTAAAATCGGGAACCCCTGTGTCTGCTGCTGCTTCTTCTTGCCAGAATGTGGAGGAATGGGGAGAGGAGGGAGGGTTGGGGGTGCTGTTTTCTCTCTGTAACTTTGCCCAGCCTGCAGCTGAGCCCCCTCCCCCTCAGTGTGGCCACAGGAGGAGTACATCGTGGAGTATTCCCTGGAATACGGGTTCCTGCGCCTCTCCCAGAGCACGCGGCAGCGCCTCAGCATCCCCGTCATGGTGGTCACTCTGGGTGAGTCTGGGACTGGCCTGGTGCTCACCCTGCTGGGGGAAGAGGTGGTGGTGACCCCAGGGGAGTGTGTGGTCCCTCCAGAGGGGTTGTCACCTCCCCAGCCCTGCAGTGACAGTCCCTGGCAGCTGATGGTGCTCGTTTTCCACCGAGGGGAGCGGCGTGGGGTGAGTGGGACCTGCCCCAGGGGAGCAGGGGGGGTTCTCCTGCTGAGCCTTGTGTCCAGCCCAGTTTCCTGACTGAGGAGGGAAGAGCTGGTGGTGCTGTGCCTGTGACAGGGGTGACACTGAGATCTGCTGCCACTCTCCTGACTGTTTTCTCTCCTGAGATTTGCTCCCTGAGAACCTGTCCCAGTCAGAAATAAAGTCTCGGTTTCTGTGAGCCAGCAGCTCTCAGGCTGGGTGTCATCACCACTGCTAATCCCACTGGAGGGTCTCCCTGGGTCCTGGGGAGTGAGGAGAAGACTCTGCTGGCCACACCAACCCTGTGGCCTGAGGTGTGGATGTTCTGAATGGCTTTTTTTGTCTTCTCTCCAGATCCTACCAGGGATCAGTGCTTTGGGGACAGGTTCAGTCGCCTGTTGCTGGATGAGTTCCTGGGTTATGATGACATCCTGATGTCAAGTGTCAAAGCTTTAGCTGAAAACGAGGAAAACAAAGGTAAGGCTTCCAGCAGCTGTGCAGAGCAGTTGGGTGTTTGTTCTGTGGAGACACAAACGTCATCTTCTGACTATTGATTAACCTCCAGTGCAGGGAACAGTTCCCCTGGGTTGTGCAGAGATGTGATTGCCAAGGACAGAACGAAACAGGGAGGGGAGAGGTGTCTGCCAACGTCCTTTCCCACTGCCTACTGCATG
This sequence comes from Florisuga fusca, assembly GCA_038090715.1. Lineage (NCBI taxonomy): Eukaryota > Metazoa > Chordata > Aves > Apodiformes > Trochilidae > Florisuga > Florisuga fusca. Next base: position 2,467,866 of record JAAWXA010000051.1, read on the forward strand.
CACAACAGTCAGGGTGCTGCTCTGTGTTTCCATAGATGTCCTTCAAATCCTTTCCCTTTAGAAGGCACTGGAAGTTTGTTCCTGCTGGGTGGGTTCCTCAGACCAAGCTGCTGTGTTTGTGTTTGGGTTTTGTCTCCAGGTTTCCTCCGCAATGTGGTGTCTGGGGAGCACTATCGATTCGTCAGCATGTGGATGGCCAGGACATCCTACCTGGCAGCCTTTGTCATCATGGTCATATTTGTAAGTCAGCAGGAGCTGGGCAGTGCCTGGACTGCATGTGTGTGAGCTGACAGCCCAGGCCTGAGCTCTCATCTGTTTGTAGAGCCCAGGTTCTACTCCAGGTTTATTTTATTTTATTTTAGTGTGGGCTCTTAAAGTCCTAACAGTGAAACAGGCAGAGGAGCAGAAATTGGCTGAAGTGGGGGTTTTGTTTTCAGAGAAGAGATTCATGAGTCTCTGAGTGTGGTTAAACACTGGGGCTGCCAAGGCACAGGGTGCAGATTTTTGTCCTCTGAGTCTTTTAAGAAGAGGCCTTGCTAATGCACCAGGAGTGATCAAGATAAAACTCCTGTGACTGTGTGAGGTGGTTACAGATAAGCATGAGACAAGATCCTAAGAGATACCTGAGCCTGTGTTCAGTCTTGGGTGACTGTCCCTGTGTCTGTCTGTCCTCTTGCAGCAGAGCTGAGGGCTTCTGAGGAGGTGGGAACTGCTGGGAGGAGCACAGAGCAGGACAGGAAGAATCCCCAGATCCAGCTCTGCTGCTGCTGTTTGGTTTGGCCCCTGCTCAAACATTCCAAATCTGCCTCTTTACAAACAAATTACTGCCTATTTCACTGCAGTAATACAAAGATTAATTGCTGCTTGTGAAGTCCTAATTGCTCTTTGGGAAGTGGGTGTGTGTGGCTCAGATGAAGGAGCGTGGGCAGTGCACAGCTGACTGTGGAACAGAGCAAGTCCCAGTGTGCCTGTGCTGGGCTCTGCCCTGGCCTGGTGCTGAGGGGCCTCCCCAGACCCCCCCAGCTCTGACACTGCCTCTCCTCTCCCCCTGCAGACACTCTCTGTTTCCATGCTCCTGCGTTACTCACACCATCAGATCTTTGTCTTCATAGGTAAGGATTTCCCAGGGGCTTGAGGGTGTGCTGGGCACTCTGCCTGCTCCAGCACTCCGCATCCCATGGCTGTTGCTGTCTGAAGGGTCTGGGTGTCACTGCAGAGGGAATACATCCCCCTGTGCCCCCCTCATTGCCCCCTCGAGCTAATCTGTCTCCTGACAAGTGCTGGGGACAGGGGCAGTGGATTTCACTGCAGGTTGCTGTGCTTAGAATGGGGGTAACCTGGGGGTGGGAGAGTTCCTGGGTCCCACAGCCACTCAGTGTCACTCTGTGTTTTCCTTCCTGCAGTTGACCTCTTACAGATGCTGGAAATGAACATGACAATTGCATTCCCTGCAGCTCCCCTCCTCACTGTCATTCTGGCCCTTGTAGGTAAGGACATGAGTTTTCTCTTTGTGCAGCAAGTCCCTTTGGGAGCTGTAGAAAATCCAATTTCCTGCCCTGGGCAGGGCAGGGCAGGGCAGGTGGTTGGTGTGTCAGCTCACCACAAGGGGGAAGGCTCTGGAATTTGATGGCACAGTGAGCTGCATTGTCCTTCTGGGTCCCCTGGAAAAGCAGCTCGTTTGGAAATCACATAAACTGGAGCTTTGTCACCTTCGTTCATTTCAGACTCACACTTCTGTGACCACATTACATCACTGCAGGTTGAATTTAAAAAAATAAGCAACCAGACCACCCCAACTGTGCTTTCAGAGCCAGCTGATCCCCTGGGCAGTGCAGCCATGGCTGTCAGCAGTGAAGCAGCTTTGCCCTCAGCTGCTCTAACAGAGCCATTTCCTCCTGCTGTGGTCTCTGCTGTGTCACCAGCTCTGGATGTGACAAAGCTCCTTCCCCTGCCTCTCCATGGCTGAGCTGGTGTCACCCTGTGCCCTGCTGACATCAGTCCCCTCTGTCCCCAGGCATGGAGGCCATCATGTCTGAGTTCTTCAATGACACCACGACTGCATTTTACATCATCCTGATCGTGTGGCTGGCTGACCAGTACGATGCCATCTGCTGCCACACCAACACCAGCAAGAGGCACTGGCTCAGGTACCAGGGGCTGGGGCCTCATTCCCACCTTGTCCCTCTCTCCCATGGGAGAAGGCTGCTTCAGATCTGTGCCAGCCCTCCCAGGCAGGAAGGATTCTGCTCTCCAGGTCACCTTGGGACCTGCCCTGCACCTCACAGGCCCAGAGTGTGATTGCTCCACCTGGGCTGTGCCTGGGTGTCAGGAGTCGCCTCAGGCCTTCTCCTGCCCCTCGGTTTACCCTGTTCATAGCCAGGGAGTTTAATTACCTGTTAATGGGAGCCTGCACACCCTGTGCACAGTGCCCCAGCTCACAACCAAACCCATCTTTGTCCTTCCTGCTGCCCTGTCCTGATGTTTGTTGCCTTCCTGTCCAGGTTTTTCTATCTGTACCACTTTGCCTTCTATGCCTACCACTACCGCTTCAACGGGCAGTACAGCAGCCTGGCACTTGTCACCTCCTGGCTCTTCATCCAGGTGAGTGCCTGTCACTTGTGCTGCCTGTCAGTGCCACCAACCACGTGCAGCCAGGTGCCACCCTGTGGGCTCAGTCACTCCTCCTGCCCCAGAGGGTCTGGCTGCCCGTGGCTGGAGCTCAGGCATTGCTGAGGTTAACAGCACAGCCAGCAGGAGCACAGGGGAGGAAATCACCTGCAGTTTGGGCTTTATCAAGCTTCTTGTCCAGCTGAGTCTGAGCAGCAATCTTTATTTATGTGAGAGATGGAAATAAGCCCTGGTTTGGAAGTGGAACAGCAGCAGGAGGCTGTTGAGCAGCAGGGCTGTGTGCTCACTGGCTCCAGAGGAGCTGTGTGACTGACAGGCTGATGGTGAGTGAGTTTTGGAAGGTGTTAGGGGAGGATTTCCATCCTGTCCTGCTGGCAGGAAACCCATGGAGGATCCTCCTGTGCAGAGGCTGAAAAGAGGCTCAGATCTGTGCAGGGAAGGTGCTGGCCAGACCTGCTCCAAATGGACATCTCCAGCATCCTGGTTCAGGAAGAACCCTCTCTGGGTCTGCCCTGTTCTCTGTGGCAGGGGTGGAGCAGGGTCCTGACCATGAGCTACCTGAGCCCTCCTCGTTCTCAGCCAGGACAGGGGGGTTGCACTGGCTTCAGAGAGGAACTCTGACAGCTCTGAGAGCAGCTTGCAGGGGTTGTAGCAGAAGGGATAAATCTTTCCAAACTTTGGGATAACCTCGGGCTCTCTGAGCAGCCCAGTTCTCCCCCCGCTGCCTGGACAGCCAGAGAACAGCACAGTTTTCTCAGGCAGGCCCACAGCCCCCTCCAGGGCTGACTCCTTTCCCTTTGCCTCCTCCAGCACTCAATGATTTACTTCTTCCACCACTACGAGCTGCCAGCCATCCTCCAGCAGATCAGGATCCAGGAGATGCTGCTGCAGAACCAGCAGGTGGGGCAGGGGACGCAGACGACGCTTCAGGACAACCTCAACAACAACACCACGGCTGCCCCCGTCGAGGGGGGGACACGCAGGGCCCCCCTGACCCCCGGGCCCCCCGGGGACAGCAGTGGCCCCACTGCCCTGGCTCCTGCCGAGGCCTCCAGCGTCATCGCCACCGCCGCCTCCGTGGACAGTGACCTCAGCTGGGTGGCCGAGACCGCCGCCATCGTCACCGAAGCTTCCTTCCTCTCTGACCTGAGCTCCAGCCTCCTGGAGCCCGCCGTGGTGCACGAAGCCGTGGCCAACGGGAGCCCCCAGGATGCCACTGCCTCGGGTTTGGTTGCCCGCATCAGGGTCAGCAGCGACCACCCGGAGGCGGCCGTGGGCTCCATCACCATCGAGGTCACCTCCACCTCCGTGGTGGCTGCAGAGGGGGCTCCGTCTGCCCCCCCCGGCCCTTCCCCTCCCCAGCAGACTGTGTCTGTCGAGGGCTCGGGCAGCCAAGCAAGGCCTAGTGACAAGGACAGCGTGGCAGGGAGCCCGCCAGCCCCTGCCCAGGACACTGCTCAGGACAGGCACCCCGGGGAGCGGGGACAGAGCAGCCCCTGCCCAGCCCCAGCAGACAGCACACCTTGCTCCAGACCGGGCTCAGAGCCAGACTCCAGGAGCCTCTCCTGAGTCTCTGTGACTTCTCTGGACTGCCAGGAAGACGTTTGGATTTCGTTTGTTTCTATTTCTCACTTCACCATCATCCTTAACCCATTAATTCCTCTTTGCAGCAGCAGAGTGGCTGGACTGGAATCACAGCTGCAGGGAGAGCCACGGGAGAAACCTGGAGCTGCCCTGCTCCTTGGGGGGAAGAGGAGCTTATGACCCTCCCCAAAAAACTAGATCTGCTCATGCCAGAGCAAAGTTGGCCAATAACCAAAGCAGAAACCACAGTTTGACCCCATCTTTTTTTCTCCCCTGTCTCAGTCAGTGGGTTTGGGGGGGTGGAAGTTGCCATCTCTGGGTTAGAGCTTCCATCCCTGGGCTGAGTCCTGTGCTGGCAGCCCTGGGGAGGAGCTCTCCCTTGGGGGGGCCGTGGGGTTTTAGACTTTCCTGGATGTGTGTGGGGCAGAAAGTGAGGACTCCTGGCCACAGGCAAAGGGTCTTAAGTGACGTCTGCTGGGAGGGGACAGGTGGCTGTGGGAGGGGGACAGGGCAGCAGCTCTGCCTTGCACCAGGCTGCTGTGGGTGACCTGGTTTGATTTTCAGTGCCTTGTCCCCTCTGGGCCAGCTCAGCCCCAGCCCAGAGGAGGGAGCAGCTTCTCCCGGCCTCAGCTTGTGCATGAGAGGGTTCAGCAAAGATCCCAAACACTAAAGCCAAGACATTTCAGCCAATTTTTCCCTGGCAGTAGAGGTGGAGCTGGCTGTGCCCAGCCCCTCAGCCATGGGGGTGGAAGAGGAAGCAGCTCCCCTGGGGGGGCTTCTGGGTGGGTTTACACTTGGAGAGGTGTGGGAGTGGGCTGGGAGGAGCGTGATGCTTGGGGGTGGGACCATGGTGGACAAGGGTAGGGCTGGGAGGTGAGGTGGGGAGAGCTGGGCCCCAGCAGGAGGGTCCCTGACTTCAGCCTTGTCCCCTCCCCAGTGTCCCCTTGAGTCCTTGGGGGGCTCCTTTGTGCATTTGTGGTTTCCATATCAGCACCACAGCAGCTCCCAGCCCCTCACTTCACTTTCTCTGCATTTCCCAGCCAGGTGCCCCTGTTTTTTTGTTTTTTGGTCCCTCTCTTTATCTCTGAGCCCCGGGTGTTGCTCTGGGGCATGGGGGAGCTGCTTGTGACCAGCGTGTCCCATCCTGCCACCAACCTTCCCGGAAAGGGGCCTCAGAGCCCAACTGCTGCCTCCGGGGATGGGCCAGGGAGTGCAGAATAATTGTAGGGTTTTCAGAGGAGGGGGTGGGNGGAGGCTGAATTCCCAGGGCTGGGAGGCTGAATTCCCAGGGCTGTTTGGGGGGGGGTGTCAAGTTCCTTCCGCTGAATTCCCAAGGGGCTTTTCCACACTCGGTGGGGGCTGAGCCATGGGTCGGTGCCGGTGTCGGTGCTGGTGCCGCCCATCTCACCGCCTGCCCCAGGAGGGCTCCTTGGAGCTGGCTCTGGGATCAGCCCGGCTCTGCCACCCTGTCCTGCTGCCACATCCGAGTGGGCCGGGGGCTGCTCACCTTCCTCCTCTTCATCATCATCATCATCATCATCATCATCACCGTCACTGCTGTGCCTCCGCTGGGCAGGGCTGGGCCGGGGGGTCCCTGTGGAGGAGGGAGGGGGAGGGTTACACCCCCAGCATTGCTGCATTTCGGATACAGCTGGAAGAGAAACGTTAGGACTTATTTGGTTTGGGGTTTTGTTTGTTTTTCCTTCTTTTTTTTTCCTTTTTTGTCTCCATCTCTTTTTATTTACATGGTTTAAAAACGGCCTGGCTGGGAGCACTGCCTGCTGCAGCCTGTCCTGGTTCTGCAGGACCCTCCCCAAAATAACCCCCTGCACTGTGAGCCCCCCAGCACCCCCAGGAGGGAGGAGGGGGGGGGGGGCAGCCCCAGGATCCCCTTCAGCCACTCCAGGGCCGTTTTCTCTCCCATCCCTCATCCCCTTGTTCCTGATCCCACCACAGCCAGGGCGGAGGTTCTGCTCTACCCGGTTCACAGGGATATTTGAGGGGCTGCCAGCCCCTTCTCGACCCCTTGCCCCGTGTCACCTCTGCTCCCGGAGCTCCTCGGGGCCACTCCTGGCAGTTCCCAGCGCAGCCACCAGCTCGCTCCGCCGCAGCAGAGCCGCCCGCAGCTGCTCCCGCATCTCCTGGATCTTCCCCTCCAGCTCCCGCAGTTCGCTCTCTCCCGCCGCCCTGTCCGGGGGCTGCAGCGCCCGCTCGGTCCCAGGGGTCTGCAGGGACCCCTCGCCCTCGGGGGGGGCTTTGTCGAGCTGGAACCGCACTCGCCGTCCCTCCTTCCGCAGGGTGCTCCAGGGCTGCCCCACCGGCTGGAGGTGGCACCTTTTGGGGAGGGGGCGAAGGGGTGAGCTGGGAGGTCCCTCTGTGCCCCCCCAGGAGAAGGGGAGGGGGCAGGGACCCGTCCCTACCTCTTCTCCAAGCTCAGCTGCCGGCTCTTCTGCTCCTCCGTGCCCATGTTCAGAGCCCGGTGGATTTTCTGTCGGGCACATGGGAAGGGTGAGATGGATGGGACAAGGCCTGGGGGTCACCGGGGGGGCTGTGGCAGCGCCCAGAGGTTGTGCAAGGGAAGTGGGAGCAGCAGCCCGGGGGGGGCCGGGGGTCTCTCGGGCAGCAAACCCACCTGGCTGGTGTGCAGCCAGTAGTTGAATTTCTTCTTGCGCTTGATGCGGGGCAGGACGAGGCGGTAGAAGATGTGTTCACCCAGCGAGGTGAGGAGGGACCCGCTCAGCCCGATGCAGAGCAGCACGAACAACCCCGAGAAGTGGTAAATGCCCATCTGCAAGGTCTGGGGGGGAGGACGGGGACACAGGGGTGTCAGACAGGCTTAGGGGAGGGGGAGGTCAGTGTTCCCCAGACCAGGGGCCGGGCTGCCCGCACCTCGGTGACGGCGAAGACACGCTTGCCGCAGGGCACCATCTTGTACCATTTGTCGTGCAGGAGGTCGATGAACCCCGAGGACTTGTAGCGGCTGATGAACTCGGAGATGTTGGAGGTCAGGGGCGAGTTCTGGGGGAGGCCGATGCCATAACCTGGGCCCGGTGAGGGGAAAGAAAGCGGCAGAGCTGGGGTAAGGGGGCACAGACCCCTCCAGTACCCCCAGGGCATGGGACCCTCCCCACCCAGCATGGCCCCAGCTGCAAGCAGAGCACACACGTGTGCATGCACGCCCACATCCATGCAGGTACACATAGAGACACCCCCCCACCCTGCTGCAGCTACCCCCCCTCCAACCTTCAATGGCGAAGGGTTTGCCCACGGTGAGCAGTTTGCAGTCGGAGTCGATGGACACCTCATAGTCCAGCAGTGACTTGTCCATGATGAAGGCGTTGAGCTTGGGGGGCTCCGTCCTGCACCAGCACAGGGGCACCCTCAGGGGTGGGGGCTGCTCCCTGCTTCTCCCGGGAGCCCCCAGCCTGAGACCCCTCACTGGGGTGGGGTGGTGGAAGTGGGGGTGCAGGTGCACAGGCTGCAGGGAAGGGGCAAAAGAAGAGGACACCCCCCCACCCCAGTGAGGGGTCTCAGGCTGGGGGCTCCCGGGAGAAGCAGGGAGCAGCCCCCACCCCTGAGGGTGCCCCTGTGCTGGTGNGCATAGTGACACCAGCGGGGGTGGTGGGGACGTTGTAGCGCCTCATGTACTCGTGCATCTCGGGGAAGCTCTTCTTGATGTACTCCTCAGCACTGCTCTCCCAGACCGTCCCAAAGCGGAAGCCCCGTGAGGGGTGATGGAGCTGGAAAGGGGCACCAGAGCATCAGCACCCCCAGCCCCACCTCACCCCCTTGAACACAGCCTGGACACCCTCCTACCTTTGGGTCGTGAATGCCTGAGAGCTCCTCAAAGGTCTTGTCCCCCACCATGACGGCTGCCAGGTTGGCCGTGTAGCTGGAGAGCACCAGGAGGCAGAAGATGGCCCAGAGGTTCATGAGGAAGCGACCCGTGCAGCATTTGGGTGTCTTGCTGGACACGGTGCGCCCAAAGAGGATGGCATAGCAGAGGTTGAGGGCTGAGGAGTAGGAGAAGATCTTCATGCGGTTGCGGCCATGGGGGGTCATGCCATAGGGGCTCTTCCACTCGTAGAGGGTGAGGAAGAGTGCTGTGGTGTGCAGGGCAACGAAGACGCCCACCCACATGGTCCAGTGCAAGGGCCACATGAAGGCCCCGATGGGCGACGCTGTGTCCTTGGTCCTCACCAGGATGCCCAGGCTGGTGGAGAAGAAGGGGCTGGTGAAGTCAATGACTTTGCTCCGTGCTGAGTTGATGCTGAAGGAGGTGACAGCCATGTGGGCCGTGCCACTCAGCAGGTCCCCCACCAGCCCTGTCCAGCGCCCGTTCTTCCAGGCCCCGTATTTCCCATCACCAACAATGTAGAGCTCAAAGTCAAAGGCCATGTCCTCAGCCAGCCTCTCCAGCAGGTCAATGCAGTACCCGTAGCAGCACTTCTTGTACTCCCTTGGCACTGAGCCATTCTCAGCACCGAGCTCCTCAAAGAGGGCGTCCAACACGGCTGAGTCGTTGGTGCCAGGGTCCAGGCAGAGCTGCCCAGCGGGGCAGATCCCATCCTCATCCACCTCCCTGGTGAAGACAAAGGGATGCTCCACCAGCGTCACCACCCGCAGCCTGGCACGGGGCCCCTCGCCAGGGCTCTGGTGTTGGCGGTGGCTCTGCCAGGCACCCTGCTCCAGCTCCAGGTTGCCGTGGTGCCAGGTGCCCACTGTCACCCAGGTGGGGTCCCCCCGTGAGTCCCTCCGCAGGCTCCAGATCCGGTAGAGCCGCTCCGGCCGCACCAGCGTCGCGTTCTCCACGCGCAGGGGCCCCGTGCGGCCCTGGAAGGACGTGTTGGCCATGACCCTGGTGGGAGGGAGCAGGTCACAGCCCCAGCATCACCAGCGATGTGGGCAGGGGGGGAGTGAGGGACAGAGAGCAGGAGGTGCCAGAGATGGGCCCAGCCAAGGACATGGAGGAGCAGGATGAGGCCCTAACACCCTGCATCTCGGGGTGTTATTAATATTTATAGAGCAACCGTGCTCGGGCAGCGTTAGGGAGATGTGAAGAGACACATCTGTCCCCCCACAGGCAGCACAAACCATGTCCGAGGGGCAGTGGGGACCAGGGAGGGAGCAGGGCGGGGCTGAGCCCCACAGTGGGGGCTGCAGCCGGGGCTCTGCACACTCGGACCCCAGCTCTGCCCTCGACCCCTCCCGGTGCACCCTGAGATGATGGAGCAGGAAAGAGGCACCCACAGCACCTTCCTTACCGGGAGAGGAGGAGCCCCGGGGTCTCGCCACCCACTCGCCGCCGGTCGGTGCAGGTCAGGGGTGTGGGCAGCAGGGACAGCTCGGGGTGGACGCGGGCGATGGCCCTGGCCACCAGCTCCACCGCGTCCTGCAGGAAGAGCTCCAGCGGCGGGCGGCTGACCTCGCCGAAGGCCAGAAGCCCCAGGGGCAGCCCCTCGGTTTGCAGCTCGCCGGCGCTGAGCGGGGAGCCCAGCATCCAGTGGGACTCCTGCGGCAGCAGCCCCGACTCCTCGGCCGCCTGGAAGATGAGCCGAGCGCGCCGCAGGTCACAGCCGAGCAGCAGCACGGGGCTGGAGAGGGCCCTGAACCACTCCCGGTGGTGCCGGAGGGAGCGGGTGGCCTCGGGCTCCTCCAGGTAGCCGAGGTCCAGGACGGTGCGGAGGAAGAGCCGGGAGCGGCGGGCCCAAAGGCCGAGGAAGCCGGAGACATCCCAGGGGTGGCAGAACACCAGGTTGGTCTCCTGCCAGTCGTTGGTCTGCAGGACGCTCACCAGCACGTCCACCAGCGTCTCCAGCGAGCTCTGCCGCTCCATTTGGAAGTGGAGAGGACTCTGCCGACACAGAGGGGTGGTGGCTGTCCCTCTGCCCGTGGGAAGGGTCCGCAGGCAGCAGCAGGAAGGGTCCCTCCCGCCCCGGAGCCTCCCTGTGCTCCCAGCTCCGTCCCACCCGAGGTTCCCCTCACCCAGCACCCACCCGTGAGCAGAGGGGTGCTCAGGGACCAGCCCGAGGACGAGACCCCGGGGGGCTGCTGGAAAAGCAGGGAAGTTACCTTGGAGTGGGATAAGGCTGGGATGGAGCCAGGATGGGGCTGGGATAAAGCCAGGATNCATCGACTCCGACTGCAAACTGCTCACCGTGGCTGGACACGCAACAGCTTCGCAGCATGGACGGGGAGGGGGGGGGGATCATCCTCCTCATCTGCACTGAGGAAACTGAGGCACGGTAGGGCCCGGGGGGGCTCCCCGGCACCAGCAGGACTGGCAGCTGCAGAGGGACGGAGCCGCCGGGAAATTAATAAGCAAGAGGAAGCGACCGATGGAGCCAAAACCAGCTGGCAAAAGATATTGATTCCTGAGAAATGTAATGAGTCACAGCTAATGAATGCCCCTGCGGAGATGGGCTGGGGGTGGGGGGCAGAGGGAATCCTGCCAGGGCAGGGGAAGCACTGGAAGCCCCGTGTTGGGGGTGCTGGTGCCCCCCTGGAGCAGGGTCCCCCCCACGGAGCCCTCAGCAGCTCCTTTCCCAGTAGCTCTGCACCCCCTGGTAGCTGAGTGCTGCCTCCTGACATGAAACAGCCCCCCAGACCCTGACCCGGGTGCAGCAGAGGAGGGGGAGCTCACAGGGAGCCCCCATCCTCCCTCCTGCTCTGCCCCCACCCAGCAACCCACCACCACTGGGAGACACTGGGACAAACTGGGAAAGGGNGGGGTGGGAGCAGTGACAGGAGTGGCTCATTAGGATAAAAGCATCGGCAGGAGCTGGCAGGAGCCCGTCCTGCACCAGGCAGCCAATTAAACTGCACCTTAAATCAGTTCATTAGATCAGCTCCGAGGCTGCTGGTGTAAGGAACAGGCCGGGGGGAGGGGGTTGGTTCCATCCGAGGGTTCCCCCCAACACGAAGTCGCTGCCCTGCTCCCTGCCAGCTGGGTCACTGAGCTCCACCCACCAGCATTGAAGAAAAACCTCAGGCGTCTTTCACTATAAAAACCAAGTCTTTTTTTTTTTTTTATGTAAAAAATAAACCTAAACAAAACCCACAACCCCCACTGCCAGGCTTGTGACAATACAAAAGGCCCAGTCCACAGAACACCTTGAAAACCGAGTAGCTGGATCCAAATATATATAAATTGTGAATTTCGGAGATTGGCAATAGCACCTTGCTGCCCCCCTGACCCTCCCCGAGGAAGTCAGCCCAGTGCCCCAAAACCAGCCCCTGTGCTCTGAGTCCAGGGACCCCCCAGCCTGTCCCCAGCAGCACCCACGCTGCCCCAGGCACCCCCAGGAGCTGCTCAGCCCCTGCTGTCCCAGGACAGAACAATCCCCACAGCAGGATCAGGGCTGGGAGGGATCCTGTGGTGCTGAGCAGCATTCCCAGAGCAGGACAGGCAGAAGGGATCTCCCAAATCCAATCTCAAACCGGTATTAAGAGGAAAAAAAAAAACCAAAACGAAACCCACTTTTCTGTCTGCACTGCAGGGTCAAGTAAGGATAAAAATAAACAAAGGGGGCGAGGAAGAGACAGGAGAAGAGCAGGAGCTGCCTCCGGAACCCCTCCCTCGGAGCCGTCCACTCCCAGCAGCGACTCGGGGTGGGAACGGTCCCTGTGCCCCCCGCAGGCAGCAGCCCCCGGGGGTCCCGCTCCCGTGTCAGCGGGCAGAGGCTCCGGCGCTGTCACCTCCTGGCTCCTGGCGGGTGGGCTCCTCCCCAGGAAGGGGCAGGGAGAGGCGGAGAGGGCGGGGGCTGCCTCTTCATTTGGCTGGTTTGGTGATGATGCGAGCAGAGAAGTCGAAGAGGTTCTTGTTGATCTTCCGGAGGGTGCTGACCTCCTCCTCCAGCTCGCTCACCTGGATCGTCAGGTGCTCCTGGTCTCCCACCAGATTCTGCGGCAGAAAAACACGATGGAAAAGGTTCAGGCACCGGGGTCCCACAGCAGTGAGAGGAGGCAAGTGATTTCCCTGCACGCAGCAAAGCCCAAACCCTTTTGTCCTCTCCCTCCTCCCAGTGCAGCCCCTGACTAGCCAGCCCCAGGGCTCATTCCTCCAGGACCCCCCAAGGCTTCACACATCATCCCCAGCCCAGGAGCAGCTCTCTCACCTTTTCCCTTGTGGAGTACATCTGTGAGTACATCCTCTCTGCCTTCTCCAGGTAGCTCTCCCCAGAGTCCTGCAGGGAGCAGACAGGAAACATGGATGCAGAAGATCTGGGGGCTGAAGGAGGCAAAGAAACCCCCCAGCCCTCTGTGCTGCTCTCCCTGGCACTGTGCTCCGAGTAGAGGAGCCCCAGGGACATGTTCCACAGCAGCAAGCAGACAGCCCCAGCAGTGGGGGAGAAGTTTTGCACCCTCCAGCACACACCACCCCCTACCTGCCCCCCTGCTCCCCCTCCCCAGCCATCCCCATACCTGCTGGTGGAGCCCCAGGCGCAGTGTCACCCCCTCACTCCCCTGCTCGTCGTTGCTCTCAGTGCCCTGGAGGTGTTTGCTGAATTTGGGGAGGGGGACACTGGGCTTCCCATCTGGGTTGAACATGTTGGCTGGAGCCAGCACTATGAAGGCGTTTGTGACCGGACCTGGAGGAGACAAGACAAGGGGATGGGTCAGACTCCCCCTTACCCCCCAGCAGGGTTGTCTTGGGCCTGGCACCTCGAGAGCAGAGGGTACAGGCAGCTGCCAGACCCCCTGCCTCCCCCCAGCTGCTGGGCAGAGCCTGAGCCCCTGCAGCTCCACAGCCTGGGCTGCCCATCAGCAGTGGCCACTGTCTCCTGCAATGATCCATCACACACTCTCGTTTGCCAGAGCTAATGAGTGCTTTAATTACTGCATTTATCCACACAGGCTGCTGCTTTCCATCATGCAGCCTCCTCTGACACCCCCCCTTCCAAACTCCTGCTCAATGGAGAAACCCCACTGCTGCCTCCCACCCTCCAAACCTCTCCCCATCGGACACAGCTCCCTCCCAGCCCCCCAAAACCTCCCACACTGCCTGCAGACCCCTCCAGCAGCCTTGAGTGTGAGCAGAGCAGCTCTGTCACCACTAATAAATCCCCAACCATCCATCTTCCCCTGGACAAACTCGACAGTGTGAGGGAAAGGTTAAAAGGATCCAGATGCACCTGAGCTACTGCAGAGGGAAAGGTGCAGGAGGAGGGAGGGGGGGCTGGAGGGGCTTGGAGCTGCCCAAGGCTCTCAGTCTTTGCAGAGAGGAGGGACAAAACCACCCCTGAGGCAGACAAAGGCTCCCTTGCCATCACCTCCCTCTCCAGCTAGTGCAGAGCCTGCTCCCAAGCCCAACCCTCCCAGGGTGAATCCCCCCCTGCTCTGCTCCCCCCACCCTGAGCTGCTGGGCTGAGCTTGTGCAGGTTTGTTTGTAGGGTTCACCTGAGCCATTAGGCTGAGCTCACAGATCTCAGCTGATATTGGAGATAAGGCCTAAGGAGCTCAGTGGGGTCACAGGCTCCAGACACAGCCTCCCCAGGCACTCAGGTGCATGTGGGGCAACAGCTCCCTGAGGAAAACAAGGAGGAGGATCCTGGATGTCCTCAGCGACAGGGTGAGATCCATGAGTCACTCCCCAGCAGCACAGAGGGGGTTTGGGTTGTCAACAGACATGGGTAAGGTCAAAACATTCCTCCAGACAGGGAGGGCGTCCCTCAACGCCTCTGCCCTTCCTGGAGGTGTGAAGTCAGAAAGCACCCAGGGCAGCATCAGGGCAGCTGAAGTGAGACAGCCTTGGCCCCGGGCAGCCCAGGAGGAATGGATCCCAAGGATCCCAAAGATAAGGACGTGCCTACCTTTGTGATTCATTGTCTTCAGGCACTGTTTGCTCTGGATGTCCCACAGCCGGACTGTTTCGTCGTGGGAGCCCGAGAGCAGCAAGCTGCCATCCGTGGAGACAGACAGACACGTCACCTGGTTCCTGGAATGGGGAAGAGGAACTTTAAACTCAGGATGACCCCCCCCAGGACTGACAGAAACTGGTGAGGGGGCAGATAGGGCAAAGAAGGGCTTGGCAGGTATGTCTGCTCCCTCACCTGTGCCCTTTGAAGACCTTCCCGTTCTCCCGCTCTGTCTGGAAGGTCCTGTCCCTTTGGACAGGCTTCAGGAATGGAGGAAGGAAGGAAAGAAGGAAGGGAGAGAGCTGTTTAGAGTCAGAAGACTGAAGGCAGCAGGTTCACCCCCGTGTCTGGAGGGGGCAGAGGAGCACAGGGGAACCTGGGCCCTCCCACGCTGCCCCAGGCCACGCTGGTCACATAGGAGGGGAGGTGACAATGGCCCAGGGTGGCAGGGAGCAGATCCACAGCCCCACACACTCACCCAGGCACAGAGGTCAACCTGGAAGATGGAGCCATCCATGCCCCCACAGAACATGTGGTACTCAGAGAGGTCCAGGGTCACAGCCATGATCCCCACGTCGAAGAGGACGGAAAGCAGGAGCTCCCCAGAGGAGACTTCCCAGAGCTGGAGGGAGAGAGAGAAAGAGATCAGGGGCTCAATATGACCCTGGACCAACACCCTGAGGTGGGGCTGCCAGATGGTACCAACAGAACCACGGTGGAACCATGGCAGGGCCCAGATCAGCCTCCTTGTGACCTGGAGAGAAGTTTCCCAGGCAGCTCCAGGCAGGGCAGGAGCTGACTGCAGGCTCCACTCCCCGTCCCTGGGGACTGAAGGACATCAGGGAGAGGATCAGAGGAGCTGACCCCAACATTCCCAGGGCAGAGGGACTGCAGAGCAAGCCCAGACCCAGCCCTGGGGCAGGTGCAGGGAAGCTGCTGGGGTTTGGAGAGGCGAAACCCATTAGGTCTGGCAGCTCTGAGTCATCGGGGAGGCAGCCAAGAAATTCAGCTACTGCAGCCCTCCCTCCCTCCCTCCTTCCTTCCTCCTTCCTTCCTTCCCCACAGAGCTCTGCAGCCCAACGCTGTAACCCTGCTGCCTACCTTGGCTGTCTGGTCGAGGGAGGCTGTGGCAGCCCGTGCCAAGGGCCCCCCAAAGCCACAGCAGAGGTCGGTGATGGGGAGACTGTGCCGGGACCAGACGTGCCGGGGGTCAGGGATCTGGGAGGGCTCTGCCTGCAGCACACTGGGGGAGACAGAGAGGGAGGGGCTGGAGCAAAGTGGATGTCAGGAGGTGGCCAAGGCTCCTCTCTGCCTCCCCGGGACACGAGGACCAAGCAGGACACAGGAGCCACCAGCAATACTGAGGCCACTGCTGAGCCTGCTGTCCCAGAGGAGGGGACACAACCCACTCTGCCAAGCAGGGAAGAGAAGTCAGAGCCACATGTCTCAGCATGAGAAAAACAGATGAGACACCAGGAAAAAACCTCCCTGGATAACACCAGGGCACAGACTCCTCACCACCAGCTTGGGCAGAGCTGATTCTGCCTCCAGGAAGTGGTGGCTGATCTCTTCTCCTAATGTTCCTCACCCAGATGGTCCCTGTCCCTGGGCAGAGACCTCCCCACCAGCAGTGTTACCTGTAGAGGTTCCACACCAGGGCCAGGCAGTCTTTTGCCCCCGAGAGAAAGTGGCTGCTGTCATCAGTGAAGCAGAGGCATGTGAGGTCCTGGTAGTGTCTGTTCAGGATGGCCAGGAGGTTCCCATTGGAGACCTACAGGGGGGAAAGGGCAGGAGGAACTCAGGAAGAGGCACTGAGATGCCTCAGAACACCACAGCACAGGCTGAGGAGGTTCTGCCCTTCTTGACTCTGCCGTTTC
Source organism: Florisuga fusca (assembly GCA_038090715.1). Lineage (NCBI taxonomy): Eukaryota > Metazoa > Chordata > Aves > Apodiformes > Trochilidae > Florisuga > Florisuga fusca. The sequence goes on from JAAWXA010000051.1 coordinate 2,483,812, forward strand.
TCTGGTCAGGGCACAAAGCTGCAGCAGGGGTTTCCTGGTCACTCTCACATTACTCTGATGGCTCCTTCCAACCTCCCACAGGTCCCACAGGTGGTGGCTGTGGGGCTGACAAAAGCTGTGCTCAGCCAGAGACTCTGTGTCCCTCTGGGCTCAACAAAGACTTCAAGGTGGAGGTCCCTAAAACTGGAGCTGATCTTGTTGAAAGGCAGCACTGAGGTTAGGGAGGGAAGAAGGAGGCAGGGAAGGAGCTCTGTGTCAAAGAACAGAATCAACTCCCTCTCATTGCCTGAATTATGCCTAAAAATAAACCCCAGCTGCAGTTCAGTGGAGAAAAGTGGTGTCAGAGGGAAGGCACAAAACGAGGGCTCATGGGATCCTCTCCAGTCCTGTGGTTTCCAAACAGACTCTCCAAAGCTCCCTCTACCCAGGCAGCTGCTGGCAAGGCTGGGGGCAGGCAGCAAGGGCCAAGCAGAGCCCAGCTCAGAGCACCAGAGGTGAGAAACTCTCCCACACAGCAGCCCCAGCCCCACATTCCTCACGAGGAGTTTCCTTCCAGCCTTGCCACCAACACGTTTTAAAAAGAAAAACCTGACAAACCAACACAGAGCCACCCCAGTCAGGAGGCTCAGAAACACCCCAGGACAGAGAGCTCCCTGGGTGTGACATTGTGGTGTTTAATCCTGGGGGTCAGAGTGAGCCTGCTCCTTCAGTGAAGTGCTCAGGATGAGGTGTGCTCCCCAGTCAAACCAGCACCCATTAAGAGCAGACAGACTGATGACAAGAGCACAGCAGGCTCTGCAGAATCTAGATCACAAGTTGCACACAGATATTAGGTTAAAGTGTGCAAGAACTGCTCATGGAAATCTCCTTCAGCTCCTGTCCCCTGCAGTGGTTTGGAGAAACAGCCCCAAGCCTCACCCAGCACCTGCTGGGAGAGCTCTGGGGAGTTGCCCCATGACCTGTACACCCACGAGGCCACCAAGCAGCCAGCCCCAGCCCAGGTAACAGGGGTTCACAGACCCAGCCAGCAGCCCCCTCCTCACCTCCCAGAGGTAAATGCTCTCAGCAACCCCTGCCAGGATGTAGAGCCCGTTGGGAGAAGCTGTCAGGCAGGTCACGGGCCCGGGACAGATGATCTTCTGCTGGAGCTGGTCCTGGGGGCAGAAAGAACAGAGAGACCCCTGAGTGCAGATTGAGGCAGGGGAGGGGAAACAAGACCCTGGGGGGAGGCAGCGCGTGAGCCCTGTCCCCAGAGTGTCCCCAGAGTGTCCCCAGCCCACAGTGGCACCACCACAGCTCAGGGTCGATGCTGAAGAGGAGGAGGATGGAGGAGTTGAAGGTGTGTGTGCAAAGCCCAGGGATGGAGGTGGGAGCTGAGGGGTCTCCCCCGGGAGGGCTCCGGGAATGGAGGGGTGGGGGGGGATGTGACCACGGTGACGGTGGCTGNTCTAATTTATTCTGGTGCTTCTTATTTCTTGCTTCCTCTGTTTAATGTTCCCAAAGGTGTGATTGCCTGCACCTGAAGTTTCAGCTACTTGGACTGAAAAAAAATAGAAAAATGAAAAGGATCAAGTAAATGATTAAAGTAGAATTCATATGATAATAGTTTTCCTGATTGGTTATAGTCTTCTTTTAATGGAAAACTCAATAAAATGTTAATTAGAAAAAAAAAAAAAAAACCCAACCAACCAACCAACCCAAAACAGTGACTGTACAAATGCCAAAAAACTCACTAAGAAAATCTAATGAGAAATCATCCACCCCCCACATCAAAATTTCTCCTTGTGGGGAGCTGAGCTGGATCCTAATAGCAGGAGATGGATGGAATCCCCCCCCCACATCCCTCCCATGGGCTCCTGGAGCCTCCAAGGGGCATTTCCAGCTCTGGAGAGTGTGAGAAAAGGCTGAAAAAAAATAAAAAAATTCAGAAAGGCTGGAAAAAAACCCAAATCCCCTGAGATCACCCTTCCCCAAGTTAAAAAATAAAAGGGGGGGAAGTGTTTTACCAGCATGGGACCCCCCCCAGGCATGTGGGGAAGGGAAAAATATATAAAAAAAAAAGAAATTAACCCTGTGCTCGAGGTGAAAAACCTGAGGAATTGTGATACCTGAAGAAGGTTTCGGTATCGGGTGGTGATTGTGTCTCACGCAGATGTGGGCAAGGAAAAAAAAAAAGAAAAAAAAAAAGAAAATAATCAGAATCTGGCCGTGGCTGGAGGGAAAAATGCTGAGAAAATAAATCCATGGGGCTGGGGGATGCTCCGGGGGTCCCGAAGGACGCGTCCGCGTCCT
>JAAWXA010000051.1:2487750-2499765 GCA_038090715.1 Florisuga fusca
ATCCCGTCCCCCCCATCCCGTCCCCCCCATCCCGCCGCGGCCCCGCTGCTCACTGGGTGCGCAGGGTGAAGGCAGCGCTGGTGATGGAGGTGGGCAGGTTCAGCCCCTTGGTGATCTCTCTCCACAGCTTCTTGTTGATCACCTCCACCAGGCCGCCCTTCTCCGTCACCAGCGTGTACAGCATGTACAGGTCCAGCACCTGCTTGGCCATGATGGGGATCCGGTTCACGGGGGTCCCTGAGGAGGACAGAGCGGGTCCGGGTGCTGCCTTCTCACCCCCGGGCAAAGCAGGGGGGGCGGCAGCCAGCGAGACCCTCGAGGAGCACAGGGGCTGGAAGGCTCCTGCTCCTCCCTCCCTTCGGGATCCTCCATCTCGCCCCAGACACAAAGGAAACAGAAACTCGCTGTTTTCAGCTGCAGCCCCCGAAACGGGGCCGAGGGCGGTTTCGCAGGCTGAGCTCGGCAGCACCCGGCAACGCCAGTTATTTATAACAGCACCGGCACTGCCCGGCGCGAGGTCACCCCTCCAGCCATGGGGAAGGGGCTGCAGCTTCTTCCCCCTCCTGGGGGGTCTCTGCTCTCCTCCTCCCAGGTGTGGGGCTTGGGGGGACCCCAGACAGCTCCAGCCAGCAGGGCCCAGGCCCCCCGTGCCCATGCTCATGCTTCCCCCCGCTCTTTTCTACGCAGGAACTGGACCCTCAGCTGGGAAAATGCTTTGTTTCAGCCCATCCCACGCCCCCTCTCCCCCCGTGTCCACTCCCCAGCCAGGGCCAGGAGGCAGTGGGGGGATTCACTGCAAGGGGATGAAGCAAAGGCAGGAGCTCAGCTGGGAGGGTGTTGGGAAGGGGCTGCGGGTGCTGGATGCAGTGGGGAGCGGGGCCGGCGCGGGGGAGGGATGTGGGCACCAGATCCAGCCCAGCAGGTTTGACCCCGCTGTGCAAAGAGGTTAAAAATTAACCAGCGGCCAGGACAGAGCAGTGACCTCAGGGCTGTAATGAGGGGTGAGGAAATGAGACCCCAGCCCCAGGGGAACAGGGTGGGCACAGAGGGCAAGGGGGGTTGGGGGGCCCACCTCGCTTCTGCATGAAGCTGAAGAGGTCGTCCAGGAACTCCTTCCTCCTGGGGTCACCATCCAGCTCGTACAGCTGCACAACGAGAGGAGAGAAACACTCAGCAAAACTCCTGATCCTGTCCCCTGAGCCTCAATCCCCCTCAAGCAGAACCCCTGGGGCTTGTGTGCCCAGCCTGAGCTGTCCAGCTCAGGGGGTGCCCTGCATGGGGCCAGGGGGTGGTGGCTGACCAGCCCATGCTCCAGCAGGAACCCCAGGACAGTAGAGCCTTCCCCCTGCCTCTCTTGGAGCTGGGCCCCAAAACCCCGGTGCTGAAATTGCAGCCCTGCCCCTCGCCTCACCCTGCAAGGCCCCCGGCTCCTCCTGGGAACACCAATCCCAGTTATTTTTAGCATCCACCATGTGCTTGGCACAGAGTGGAGCAATGCTCCAGCACGATCCATCCTCTGCACCTGCAGCGCCGTAGGGAACCGGTGCTGGCAGCTGGTGAGCTCGTGTGCCATGGTGTGGGCTCGTGCCTGCTGCCGTGTGCTCAAAGGGGGTCCTTGGGGGCACAGCCCTGGCAAACGGGGTCTGTAATGAGGGTGCTGAGCTGCACCCAGTTGCAGGATGCCCTCCCAGCCACAGCACACCGCTGGCTGCCACGCTGCCCAGCACTGCCTGGTCCCCTCTGCACGGCACAGCCAGCACCGAGCGTGGTGGGCCCCGGCGAGGCTTGGTGCCCATGGGTCAGCAGCCGTGGGGCTGGCAGCCTCTGCTCCTGCGAGAGCATCTCGTGGCACGACTGCCAGAGCAACCCCAGCGGGATGGGCTGCACCGCGCAGCCAGGACGAGGCCTCTGGCAGAGCCGCACCTCGAGCACCCGGTTCTGCCGGGGCAGCTTTAGTCGGGACCCCACCCCATGCCCGACAGCCCGGCACATTCCTGACTGATTTATGGCAGCAGGATCGGCCAGCCTGAGCACCGGCATGCCACACCACGCCACGCCACACCGGCTCTGCCTCGCCCCGGTGCTGGCAGCCTGAGCCCAGCACGGTTTCAGCCCAGAGGTGGGGGGATGGTGGATAATCCTGCCCACCCTGCAGGGGTGTCGGGGCTTCCCAGACGTGGCAGGGATGGACACCACAGCCCCGGCCCCATTTTTTTCAATGACAACTTTGAACAACTGCCAGCGGAGCCGCGGTGGCCGGGAGGGGCTATAAATATTACCACATAACTCGTCAGGCATGCGGCACGGGGCCCGCGTGGATCCGCACTGTCACCGTGTCACCGGCTGGCACACGGGCATGTCAGCTCAGCTGTGAGTGGGGGGTGTGAGCCCCCTCCCAGTGCCCCCAGGGAGGATCCGGACCCCTCAGGGCCAAGCTCCTGCCCAGCCGGCGCCAATCAAAGGGATCAGTGTGGCCGTGCTGATAAGAGGGGCAGGGCGCTGCCGGAAAGCCATAAACCCCCAGTTCCCCTGGAAACCTCACCCGGCCCCTGCAAACCCCCAGGGAAGGGGCCCGAGCCACTGTCATCATGGCCAGACCCCTCAGAGACTCTCCCACTCCAGCAACTGGTCTGGGGGTCTGGTGGGACCCCAGTACAGGGGGGAGCAGCGCGGTGTCCCCGGCAGAGCAAGGCTGGGACACGGCACCATGGGCACCGCAGCGTTTTTTGGGCTCTCCCTGACTGGTTGAAGGATGTTGGGTGAGCGCCAATCCAGCCTCCCCCGTTTCCTCCAGCACCTCCAAAATCTGGAGAAAGGGCTTCCCCGGTGCTCAGTCCTGCTGGGTCCTGAGCCTTCCTCCCTACCCTCAGCACTCTGTGGTTCACCCCCCTCCCCTTAACCCCGCTGGCAGCACCGGGAGCTGGGGGGGGTCACATGCAGCCTATTAACCCTCAGAGCTCGAAAAATCGATGAGCTGCTGTAAAAACGTCAGTTCATTCAATTTTTATAACGCCAGTTCTTAAATAACACCGCTCTGCCCCCGCTGCCGGCCGGAGCTGCGCCTGCATTTTGGGAAGTCAGTTCATTTACTGCTGTGACCCCCCCCCAGCCATGGGCCCCTCCCCCCCCACCGGCTCAATCCCGAGGGGAACGGACACGTTTAAGAGGATGAAAGAAAATTAACCATCAGCTGAGGAAAGCGTGCGCCGGCCGGGCCGTGGGGATTAGCAGCAGCAGGCAGGGGGCTGCCCCTGCCCCCGCGGCCCCGGTGGTCCCACACCAAACCCCAGCCACGCTCCCGACACCGGGACAGAGCTGCGGGGGTCACCGGGTTGGCCAGCAACAGGACCACCCGCTCACAGCCTCCAGGCCCTGCCGGCACACCCGGTGTGGCTGCCGGGCAAAGGACGTTTTGCAAGCGGCCGCTTGTGGTTCCTGGCCAGATTTCGACAGCTTGGCCACTGCTCAACAGTCTCTGCTGCCAGGCAAGGACGTGGCCACCACGGCTGGGACGTGCCCTGGCTGCACCAAGCAGCACCCACCGAGATGCCCCGTCCCCACTCGCTCCCCGGCACAAGCAGGGACATGAAGGGGACAGAGAGTGACTTCCAGCAGTCCCTCGCAGGATTTCCTTGCACTGAGAGGGCTGAGGGGCTGCGTAGCCCAAAGACAATGAGGGGCAGCGTGGGCACCGCAGGAAAGGTCACACGTTGGGGCTTAAAATAAAAATTGAGGAACAGAAACGTGTTCTTGTTTTGGCAGAGGGTGAAACTGAGAGCGCAGCTGGGCTCAGCACGGAGCGGCTGCCGCTGGCATCACCGGACCGAAATCAGCAGGTGCCGATCATCGGACGGTGCTGACGCTCTGCCGGCTCCGGTACGGCTCTGGCTCAGCACCCAGCGTGGTTCCACACCAGGGCCACATGGGTTCAGTATAAAGGTGACACCGGCTGCCCGGCAGCGAGCTGAGGAGAGGCTGTGTGGCTGCCACTGACTCCATAAATTTCCATTTTGTAATTAGGGAGGCCGAGGGGAGGTGGAAACGACTTAATCTGTAACACAGCTGCCTCGAGAATATCCTCTTACTACCCAGCAAGAGAGCGTGGTGCCAAGGGATGCCGCGGCATGGCCGACCCCAGCCCAGCAGTCAAGGGACGCCCCTGATCTCTCCAGGAGCCCCCATGACCGGGGGATGTGGCCCCATGCACCCAGTGCTCCTACAGCATGGGGCAAATGTCCAGTGCCACCGGCACAGCCGCGGTGCTGAACCCACCTCACCGCCAGCACGACCCCGGGTGAGGTCCNGGGGGGGGGGGCACACGCATGGGGGGCTCCTTCTCTCTTTCCTTTCTTCCTTCCTTCCTCCAAGTGTCCCCTGGGGACTGTCCCTTTGTCCTGCTGACAACCCAGGGGCTACGCCAGAGGGGGCGGGGGAGTGAGACCGCGCACACTAATGAGTTATTTAACGAAGAATAAACACGCGGGCAGTGCTTCCTGTCCTGCTCCTGGCCCAGCACACAGCCCCCCAGCCCCCCCCAAACAGCATGCCAGGACCCATGGCCAGGGCTGGAGGGGGCATTTTTTCAGAAAAATAAAGTAATTGGTTAAAACCAGAGTGAAGGGCTGGCGGGGAACCCGAAGCAAAGGCTGCGGGTGACACCAGCGTGGTGGTTTCCTGTGAGATGGTGGCTGAGGCCACACAGCCCCTTCCCCGGGAAGGGTCCCCCCAGCATGGGGGGACGGGGTGTGCTGGGGTGATTACTCCCAGCGAAGGGCAAAGGAGAGTCCGTCCCTGGCCCAGATCCTGCCACAGATAAAGCGCTCGGCTTAGGGATGGGTCATCTCCTGACATCCCCATCCCTAATCCCGGGTGAGCCCCCCAGAGCACAGCCTTTGGGAAGGGGCAGCAGGGGTGTGTGCCCCCCGCAAAACACCCAGGGCCTCCCCCCCCCAATCCTCGGCTGGGAGGGGGCTGGGACACGGCCAAGCCCACTGACCGGCCTGGCAGGATTCCTGCGGCCGGGGCGCCCGGGGCGTGGGCAGCCGGGGAGGGGGCTGAGGGGCTCAGGCCCTTGCTTCTGCACTTCCCGTCGGCACTATTGTTCTCACTGGTTCCCAGCATTGTCCCCTTGCACAGGCTGGGACGTGGCCATGCTGCAGGTGCCTGTTGCCACCAGTGCCCCCTCCTCGGGCTGGGGGCTGCAGCATCCCACGAGCAGCAGATCCTGCAGCAGGGGGACAAGCCCAGTCCTGATCCCCAGCCATCACGCCAAAGGTCTGGGGGTCCCAGGACCCCCTCGTTGTCTGGCAGAGTCAGGGCAGGGAGTGTCCCCCCCACCAAAGGGGGCCCTGCCATCCCCCAGGCCAGGCAGGCGGGAGCAGCCGTACGGGTGACCCGGGGGGACACAGGCCAGCGCCGACACGGCGGGTGTCACCGCGCCGCAGAGGGGGACCTTGAATGGGCGAATTAGTCGCCGTTTAACCTCCCTGACCCGCCATTGTCCGTGTGCCGTCGGCCGCGCTCCCCGCCAGGCCATGGCTGCTCCTTCCAGCCCGCTGGCAGCCGCCGGGACACTGCGCATGGATCCGTGGACTGGAGCCACCCGGTGCGGGGAGCCACGGGGTCCGGACCGACACCGGCTGCACCATGGCTGCTTTTCCCCATCCCGCAGAGGAGGAAGCGAATCCTGCTGCAACCACACTTCCAGCAGTGGTTTCAGGGGCACAGCGTGCCAGGATGGGGATGAAATAAAAACCTGTCCCAGCGCCAACACATGGAAGAGCTGCCGAGCGGTGGGGCCAGGGATCTGTGCCCCCCACCAGGCCAGGGCTGGGCTGCTGGTCCAGCCCGGTAGCAGCATGGCGGTGTCTGTGGCCTCGCTGTGTCTGTGCATGCCCTTGACACTGTCTCACTATCGCTCCGGACCTTGTGCAAATATTAATTCAGTGGAGCCAGGCAGTGTTGAGAAAGCTCGAACTCAGGAGCAACACCCAGGGCCTGGCTGGCAACTCCACACGGCACCGAACCGGGGAAACCGCGGCTGGAGAAGCAAAGCTTTTCCCAATAGAAAAATTATGAAAAAACTTGGGGTGCCCAACAAACCCCCACCTGGGCTGTCCCTCCCCCCATCCTCATCATGTCCTCAGAGCTGGTAAAGCCCCACAGGGCCCGGGGGGTCAAGACCCCCAAGTGAGGACCAAACGTGGGTGCGGTGGTGCAGGAGGGAGCGGCGGCTTCGTGAGAGCCCATCCCGGGTTTAAATTCCACCATATGTAAATGATCGTCTTAGCAAGGGGATCGCTGAGAGCAGGAGCAGATGAGTCACCGGCACCGGGGCTTCCACCGCCGGGATTTGTCTAATTGCAAATCTGTTCCTGAAATGCTGGGTCCCACACCTCCGGCTGGCCCCAAGGCTGGGGGGGTCCATCTCCCAAACCATCACCTGCCCCTCACCCTGGCCCCCGATTGCGGCACCTCCAGCCGGGCCCCAGGACCTGCTGCCATTTCTCCTGCGGTTTGGGCCAGAAATAGGGCAATGGAGCAACCCTGAGCCCTTGCCCAACCGCTGGGCTGCCGGGCGGCTGTTTGCTTTGCTGACAAAGGACTTGCTCTCGTCTCTGCTCTTTTTTTTTTAAACTTCTTTTAAATAAAGCCTCATTCCTGTTAGTTCAGCTGTGCCGGAGCTCGGAGGTGGCCACCTCTGCTGCAGCCCTTGAGACGGCCCGGGGGGCTGGGGCTGGGGACTTCAGAGGCAATGCCCAGGCTGGGGGTCAGACAAAATCAGCCAGGCTGAGCAACCGGGCAGGAGGGACATGTCCCCTGTCCCCCACCTTGTTAATTATCCCAGGTCTCATCGGGAGCTTCTCACACGGACACCCAGGAGCTGGGCTGGGAGAGGCACTCAGCGATTAAGCTGCTCTCACCAAGAAGTCCCTGACCCCCGGCCGGGGCTCCGGTGGGATTAGGGCTCCAGGAAGGCTCCCTGAGCGCCGTGAGCCGATTACCCTCCTGGATCCTCGGCCAGGAACACCCTTCAGTGAGCTGAAGGCATGGGGCAAGATGGGCAATGGTTGCTCTTGGGAGGGGTCCACCTGCAACCTGCCCGCTGCCCCCCAGCCCCTCAGCCTGCTCCAGTCCCCTCCTTGCCCCGTTATCTGCCGCCAGCCCATCCAGCCGCTGCAATCACCTCATCCCGGCACCCAGCCCGGGGCCCCAGGGTGCTGCCCTTTATCTGTGCCCCTGCAGCACTGGCCAGAGCAAAACCGCCTTTGGGGTGGGGGGACGGCAGCCCCCGGCCGGAGATGCCTCCCCAGTGCCCCTCTCCCCGCGCAGGGGCCCCTCACCCTCCCCGGGGGCGGCTCATCCGCTCGGCTGGCTAATGCAATAAAGCCCTAATCAATATTTTAAAGAAAGTAAATGGACCCTCCCGCCCTCGTTAAGAGGCCGCAGGGCCCCTGCTCCCCGCCCCAGCTCCCCCGGCCAGCTTTGGGCTATTTAAATACAAATAATCCACAGGAGAAAGGGGTCCAGGGCCCCAAACCAGGGGGGTACTGGGGGCAGAGGGAATCCCTCGCCCCTCAACCCGAGGTTTCTGCATCAATCCCTGGGGGTTCAGAGTTGAAACGGGCTTTTCCTCAGACCCTCCAATGTTTCTTCAGGAAAATCCCGGGAGTTATTGGTCTCTGGGCAGGGCTGGAGTCCAGCTTCACCCCCGCTGAGGTGGCTGAGTTGCTTTCGGTTTATTTTTTCTTTCCCCCCAGCCGCTGCCCTTTGAAACACCCTATCTCAGGGAACGCTGCCCGGCACCAGATAAGGGCTGAGGTTTTTGCCCCCGAGGTGGTTCAGGCGTCCCCAGTTGGGACAGCTTAAAAATCTCCCACCCCCCCGAATCTGTCAGCAGCCCCTCACTAGGACCACCCCACTGGCCTGCCTCCCCCCAGCGCTGCTCCAGCTCCCTACAGCCACCGACGCTTCTTGAGAGGGGGAGCAGAGATGGGGGGTCTGACACCAGCCTGTGGTGCCCCCAGTGGGAGACCCCACTCTGACAGGACATGGTGCTGGGGTGCACATTCCCCAGGGAGTGCAGGAAACTCCAAAAAGGGGCAGGAAACTCTGCTGCCCTCACCCAGGACTCTTGGTATTAGTCGGGCACAGTAATACCAGTAACGAAACAGAAAGGTGGGGAGGGGAGTTCTCCAGGGGCAAAGGCAGAGCCCCCCCAGCCCGGGGCAGGTTTTTCCCCGAGGCCAGCATTACACAGCAGGTTTTTGCATCACGCAGCAGGGCTGGGGTTTGGCAGAGGTTGGCTGAACCCCTTGTGCTCTGCTGGCTGGTCAAAGCCTGGCTCCAGCATCACCACGGCAGCCCCAGAGCTTGGGGTTGGGTGTCCCACCAGACCCCCTGCCCCCATGGCCAATGCCAGGCCCACAGCAGCCAAAGAATCCAAATGAAGCAAGACAGACGTTGCTTCTGGGCAGCATGGGGGGACAACATGATGGCATCTCCCTAGAGGAGCCCCCTCCCACGCCAAAAATGTCCTTTTTTCTCCACCCAAGGAGCCACTGTGCCTTCAGCAGCCACTGTCCCCCAAGCCCCCCACCGTGCCGGGGGCTCCTTTGTTCTGCCGGCGCGGGCAGCCCCCGGGTCAGCGGGTGAGCTGACCTCTGCCTGCGCAGTAGCCGTCCCCGGGGAAGGGGAGGTGCCACGTGCCGGCTCCCTAACCTCCATCACCTCCATAACTCTTCCTCACGCCTTCCCCCCTGAACTGGGCCCCCTCCTCCCCCGGCCCCCCGCAGTTCAAGCTGGCCCAGCCCCGGTTTGCAGGAATCTGTCCCAGATGGGTCAATAAAACCCTGCGGTGGAGGATGGGGCAACCCAGGGTTTGGGGAACCGGTGGGTCCACCAGCCCTGCACTGCCTGTGGGGACCCCACCATGCTGGGATGTGGGGAGGGAGAAATCAGAGTTCCTCTCCTGCCCACACAGGTGCAGCGGGCCACATGCTTCCCATGAGCTCGTAGAGAGTGTAGATGGTCCCAGCACCATGGAGCTCCTCTGCAGAGGAAGAGGAACCCCAAAATAGCCCCTTCCTCACCACAGCGGAAGGCACAGCCAAGCTCACAGCACCACCAGATCTCCTTTGTGAAGGGGTCCCAGCTGAGGTGCCCCAGCCTCCCGTGCTGCAGGGGGTCCCCCTAAGGTGCCTCTGCCCTGGGGAAGGGGCAGCAGAGGGGCAGTGAAGGGGTGACCCGCTGGCCGTGGCGGTTGCCTCGCGGCGGCTCTCGCTGTTTACATTCCTGCTGCTCCTTCCCAAGCCCGGCTGCGCCAGCTGGGACGGGGCTGGAGCGGGCGGCACGCGCTGGAGGGTGGCCAGAGGAGCTCCCGGCCAGCACCGTGCCGAGCCAGCCCCTGGCCTAGGTCCAGCGGCCGCGATCCAAGCGCCGGCGCTGACATGCCGGGGAAAGCCTCTCCCAGCTGAGCGCTTCGCCTCCACTCCTACACCCCCGGCACAGCGGTGGCAGTCGCTTTCCTCCCCCCGCCGGCTGTTTCTACAATTAACCACCCTGCTGGGCTCTCCCCGCAGACCCCGGCAAGCTTTCTGCTGGGAAAGGGGTATGGAGTCAGGCAGGGGGTCAGCCCCTTCTGCCGGCACAGGCTGGGGGGCGGAGGATGCGCTGCGACTCGCGTTGGTGCCCCCAAGCACTGTGACTGCAGCAGGGACCTGGCAGAACCTATGGCACAGGTACAGACTGCTGTGCCAGCGTGGCACGTGTCTGACCACCCAGCCCCAGATTTTCCTGTTGGATCCTGAGGGCTGGGAGCGATCGCTGAGCCCGCGGGTCCGGTACGGCACCGACACAGTGACAAACAGGAAGATCACGGCTGCGGTATCGGAAAAGCCTTTTCACAGATACGCGATCGAGTCCCCTGGCCTCTCGCTCCCCGAGGGCAGGAAGCACAACAGAGGGAAACCACAAGATGAGAAAGAGATGGTGTGGGCACCAGGGTGCAGGGACACAGGGCAGAACCATCCCTCCTTCCCACAGCCTGGCCGGAGCGCACCAGGGAGGGTGGCTGCACACTCCGCCTGCCCTCGTGCTCTCTCAAAGCAGTCCCGTCACGGGGCCACCACATCCAAATGTGCCATCAGACTGCAGCAGCCCCCTTCCCCCTTTTGGGAGGGATGTGGTGGCCTAAAGGGAAAGGGGCAGGGGCCGTTGCATCCCTCCCAAAAGGCCACGGTGCCCCGGCTGCTCCATCTGGGTCCCATCTGCTGCTGTTGGCTCCCGCCCCTTCCCCCAGCACTAAACTCAGATGTATTTAAACACACACATCAAAGGGGCCGGGCAGCCCCCGGGGAGCCCCAGCACGCAGCACATTTCCTTCTATTAGCCGAAAGTGGGGAGAAGGCAGCTCCAGCTCCGGGGGCCAGGCTGAGCCCAGGCACTAAAACCCCACAGAAATCCCTCATTTTCTTAGTGGCAACAACAGCAGCGTGACCCGAGGACCCTGCTGGAGGCCGTGCTGCCGGTAGGACATGGGGATGGGTGGCAGAGCCAGGAAGGGATGGGCACACGGGGCGCACACACGTCTCAGTGGGCACCTACTTGCTTGAACTGCTCCTCGTAGGTCCAGTCACCGTGGTCAGGTGCCGGTGGGGGGGGCTGTGCCTGGCCCGGTCCAGGGGGCGGCCTCTCTGGTCCCCCCGGCAGCCGCTGCTGCTCGCCCCGGTAATGCTGCGGTGCCAGGGGCTTGCGGAGCAGCAGGGATCCCGCGCCCGCCCGCACTGCCTCTGCTGAGCTCAGCCCTTCCTCTCCCATGTCTTCCTCCTCCTCGTAATCATCCTCTTCCTCCTCCTCTTCTTCCTCCTCCTCCTCACCCAGGTCTTCTTCAAAGTCATCTTCATCCCACTTGCCCTTCCTAGAGCAGGGAGAAAGGAGAGATTTGGACCCACACCAGGCAGGGACTGGGTTCCTAAGCCAATCCCTGTTCTCTGCCCACCTGCCCCACAGCCACCCCACTGCTGTGGAGCTGGGACCACCCTGTTGGTGGCTGTCAGTCCTGGGAGGCACCACTGGCATCCTGGCCGTGGCTCTGGCAGCAAGCAGGGCTCTGCCAGATGGCTCCCAGCCCGTTCCCTGTCCCAGCAAGGATGTGGGCAGGGAGAGCCAGCCATGAGGGCTGTGAATAATTCAAAGCACAACCAGGATCCTCTGTCACGGCCTGGGCTCCCTGGGCAGGAATGAAATGTCACCCCCTGCTAGCCCGGCACAAGGAATCACGGCTGCTGAGCTGAGCTGCTCTTGGAGCCTCCTGCTCTGGGGTGTCCTGGCAGCTCTAACCCCCCTCCCCACACTGAGATCTACTCCGTACAGCCCTGGCAGCCTCCTCCGCCACTCCCCTGACCCAAAGGAGAGCCCACATTCCCAGCTGGCCGTGCCAAAGGCCACCAGGGCGACTGCATCGCTGCCCGTTCCCCAAAAACCATGAGAATGGCTGCTCTGGACCAGTGCGTACTCACAGATCCTCCTCCTCAGAGCCCATCTCCTGCTGGAACCCGCCATCTTCCTCCTCCCCACGCTCCCCCTCCTCTTCCTCTTCCTCCTCCTCCTCAGAGGCCTGGCTCTCATCCGACAGCCCCGGGCTGGACGAGTGGCTGAGGCCGGCGGCCGCTGCCCGCATGGCAGCCAGGGCAGCCATCTGTGCCCGCTGGATGTGCGCACTCTCGGGCTCTGCTCCCTCCTCCGAGGGTGCTGGGGCCGGGTCCTGGCCGCGGCTGCGGGCTGGGGTGCTGGTGGGGGTCTGTCCCTGGGCTGGAGGGGGCTGCGCCGGGGGGGGTGTCGAGTGCTGCTGCTGCTGCTCCTGCTGCCGCGCTTCCAGTGCCTGCTGCAGCCGCGCGCGCTGCTGCCGCTGCAGGTTCTCCATCACTGCCTGCAGCTTCATGGCTCTGCCGGCGGCCGGTGGGTCCCCGGGAGGGCAGGGGGCATTGCCCCCCGGGTGCATTGCCCCCTGCCCTC
>JAAWXA010000051.1:2499785-2516573 GCA_038090715.1 Florisuga fusca
CCTGGAACCAACCCCCCACCCCCCGAGTCCCAGCCCCAGACAGGGCTCCACCGGCAACACCTTCACCATGACCTCTTGGGTGCTGAAGGCAGCTTGCTGTGCCACGGAGGCTGTGCCACGTACGGGCACTCTCTCAGCAGGTCAAACACCCCATTCCTGCCACCCCAGGGGCCAGTGGAGTGACACAACTGGAACCCTTGCAGGGACCAACCCGGTGGACACTGGCAGCCCCCACCGTGGGGCAGGACAGCTGGAGGCAGGTGGGAACCAGCAGCTATGGCATGATCCCGCGGGTTCTGGGAAGGGGAACCCACTTCCAGCACGGGGCAGCACCGCTGCCGATGGGGTGGCCGGGTCACAGCTGCTTCCCCCGCACCTCGCTGCAGCCACCACATCCGCTCCCGGCCCCACCACGCTCAGCTCGCACCATGGACGTGATGCCACTGGGGGGGACCCAGACTTGCTGCCCCCTCCTAGAAGAGGTACAGCTGGTGGTCTGCTCGGTTTCTCCTTCTCTAGCCTGGCCACCTCCATTTTGGCTTCGCAGGGGAGGCGCTGGGGGTACGGGGCTGTCCCGAAGCCGTGGCCACTGGCCGGCTGTGGCCGCGCAGCCATCCCACGCCATGTCTGAGCTCCTACAAGAGCCGCCAGCCAAACCGGAGCGAAACTCGTCCCCGGCACGTGCTCCCGCAGCCAGCCCCGCAGCGGCTCTGCCTCGCCACAAGTCGCCAAATCACCCAACGTGGGCACCGGAGTCCGGAGCAGAGCTGGCTCCTCCGGCACTCTGGGCCGTGGCCACGCTGCCCTGTCCCCGCCACCAACCCCAGGGCAGCCGGAACCTGCCGGGGTGGTGAAGCCGGAGCCCGGGGACTGTCCCTTGGCGAGGAGCTGCGGCACGAAGGCCCGGTGACCTTGAGCCGTGCCCCTTTGTCCGTCCCGGTGGCTCGGGACAGGGGGAGCTCGGGGTCTCCCCGGTGTGCGGCCGTGCCGGGTGGCAGGCGGGGGATTGCGGGAGGCAGCACCCGCGTCCCGGGGGCAGGTGCTCGAGAGCGACAGCGGCTAAAAATACACGGTGGGGGGCGGGGGTGTGAGGGACTGGGCCTTTGTGCCACCGAGGNGGGACTCACACACATATGCGGCGGGGCCTCTGCGGGGCCCTTAAAGGGGCCGCGCCCTCCGGTGGCTATCGAGTCCCGGTGCATATGTGTGTGAGTCCCCCCTCCTAATAGCCCCGCCCCGGGACTCCCGTACAGCCCCACCTCTCTGACGCCACTTCCTGCAGGGAGTCTCCGGTAAACCGGACCATGGTGGTGCTGCGGGGCGGTGCGGGGTCGGAGGAGCCTTACCCGTGAGTGGGGGGCTCCGGTTGGATGGGGCGGGCGGTGTCTGGGGGTCGTAGGGGGCGGCCCGGTGGGCTCAGCCCCTCTCGCATCTTCCCCCCCTCAGAGGGTTCCGGTTGTCCCGAGGGGAGCGGGTGACTGCGCTGCCCCGGCAGAGATTTTACCCCCTCGGCTCGGTGCAGGAACGCGGCTGGTGGTGTCAGAGGCTTGAGGCCGTGATTAGGATAATTGCTAATTAGTGTTTACCCCGCTGAAGGTCACAGGCGCTCTCTGGGGCTGGAGAGGCGGGGTGGAACCGGGCCCGGGGCTGCTTCCACCGGGGTTGGCGGGGGTTCGGGACGGGGCTATTGGGAGCCTGGGGGGCTCTGCCCGGTCCCTGTCCGGCAGCGGGGGCTTTGCTTCGAGCGTCGGTCCCTTTTGCTGAACGATAAATCACAAGAACTTGTTAAACCCTTGGCAGAGAGCAGGGGGCTGGGGGGCTCTTGCCTGGAGCAGAGAAAAACCTGCTGGAGTCCCTGTGCGGGGGTCTCAGAGGTGCTGGACCCGTCCCTGGGTTCCCCGGGGTGGCAGTGGCAGCCCCTACACTCGCTTGGGGAGGGGTCCGGTTCTGAGGGTCCTGGTGAGGGGCCCAACGTGGGGCTGTGCTGGGCTGGGCTGGCTTGGTACCCAGCGTCCCGGCTGTGCTGGCACAGGATGAAGGTCACTGTCACCTGTGAGTCCCCTGGGCTGGGAACGACTCCCCAGGCTCTGCCCCATGGCAGACGTGGCAGTGCTGGGGCGGGTGCCAGAACCAGCACCACCGGCACCACCGGCATGGCCCCGGAGGCTTCACTGAGCTGGGCTTGTGCCTCTTCCCAGGCCCAATCCGGGGGTCCCCTGATGTGTCCCCTGGTGACACTTACATAGCTGGTTTTGCCATCATTTTCCCCCACTTTTGTGTCACCTGGAGGACGAGCCCTCCTCCCCATCCTGCTGCCCTGTGGTGATGAGAGCACAGGGAACATTTTCCAGCATTTGCCTTGGTCTCCGGCTCGGTGCTGGGTTTTTTCTGTGGCACAACCATCCTGGGGCCAGGCCGGTGAGCCGTGACGGCTCCGGGTAGCCCTGGGCTGGCAGCTGCAGAGCTCCTGCACTCACAGCCAGGTAAAGTGACTCCTGCTCTTATTTGTTGGGGTTTTATTCACCTTTATATCAAACCCCAGCCCACCAGTGCTGCCTGCTCTGTTTGCAGCTTGGGTTACAGCTCTCCACCCCTTTGTCAGCCACCCCCAGGGATACGTGTGTCCCTTTTATTGCTTCCAAGGCCACCTCTGCTGCTGTTTTCTCTGGGTTGGTGTGATTTATGGGGGGTTGGTGTCCTTTGGGAGGGTTTTTGTGTTTTGGGGAGCTGAGGAAAACCCATGCAGAGCAGAAGGGGAAGCAGCAATGAGGAGCTCAAAAAGTAAGAGAGCAGAGAGTGAAGCTTCCTGTCTTTGGCAGGGTTGGGTGAACTTTGAAACCAAAGCAGTTGCATTCAGTGCCCAGTGATCTCAGTTTAATTGCTGCATGAAATCATCTGGTTTAGGGTAGTTCCTAAATTGCATGCATGTCTGAGTAATGCCCTGGCCACAGGATTGTTATTGACAGAAGCCAAATGCCTCTGGGTGTACCTGGGAGCAGGGTTCTCCTTCTCCTGGGGGGGCTGCAGCTTCGTGGCAGCGAAGGCTCCTGCAGCTGGGGTGGCCAGGGTCAGCTCCAGGAGGATGGTCACATCCCTGGAGGATGGAGAAGCAGCAAAATCAACCCTTGGTTGGGGCAGGGGGTGGTGGGGAGCAGCGTAACAGTCCAGAGGGAAGAGCTGGCATCTGGGGTGAGTGTCACTGCTGCTGGCCATGATGGGCTGTCGGGGTCCAGCCACAGTCATGGCCACATGCCAGCTTTGGGGATGGTGAACGTGAGGTGTGGTGGGTGGGCTCTGGGGGGGTTCCCCTCGCAGCGATGAGTCCCGTGGTGCTGGGGGGGTTGGTCAGCCAGAACGCCCCCAGCCCAGGGTCTGGGGTGGGCTCAGTGCCAAGTGCTGCCTGTCCCCGCAGGAGGATCGAGGACTGCCTGCCCCCCCTGGAGGACTCCCCATCCAAGAGGTTCTCCCCCTCCAAGAGGAAGCAGTACTACATCAACAAGGCCATCCGCAACTCCGACCTCATCCCCAGGGCCAAGGGCCGCAAGAGCCTGCAGAGGCTGGAGAACAGTAAGGAACCAGGGCTGGGTCATCCCAGGGTGGGCAGCCCCTGCTCCAAACCCTCTGCTGTGGGAAGAGGGGGTGCTGGGGGCTCAGCCCCCTCTCAGGAGCTTTGGGGTTTTTCTCCCTCCTAGCTCGTTTCCTGATGACGCTTCTGGAGCGAGATGAATGTGGGAGCGATGAGGGTGAGCTCGCCCCCTCTGCCCCCCCGAGCATCTTCACTGAGGCCTGTAACAACGAGACCTACGTGGAGGTGGGCACAGACACCCCCTGCCCGGGTCCAGGGGGAGTCCTGGACCAGCACGTGTGGCTCCGGTGGGACCCGGTGTCCGTTCCTCACTCCTCCAACCCAGCACCTTCTGCCTCCAGTCTGAGCTGCTGCTCCTGGGATGTCCTTGGGGTGGGTGGGTGNGGGTGGGTGGGTGGGTGGGTAAGGAGGGGGCTCCTGGGGTGCCAGGGGGTGGCCCTGCAGTGGTGGGGGCTCCCGGGACACCTCTGCAGTGTGGCTCAGTGCCTTGTCTTGTCAGATCTGGAACGACTTCATGAACCGGTCAGGAGAAGAGCAGGAGCGAGTCCTGCTCTACCTGGAGGAGGAGGCTGGGAGGAAGCAGAGGAGGAAGCTGCCGGGCAAGAGCAGGGACAAGTGGAAAGGTGCTGGCAGGGGACACTGGGTGGGGACTTATCCCCAAGGGGACACATCCTGCTCCCTGTGCCCTCCGCTGGTGGTGCGGCCAGGGGGCTGATGGAGCCAACCCCTTGGGTGCTGCAGCTGGGGGGATTATGCCCAGCAGACCCCCCCCATGAACCCAGGGAAGTTTGTGGGGGTTGGGAATGGCTGGGGCGATGGGCACAGACCCCCCAAACCTCCAGCCCCTCCTTGGCTGGGGAGGGTGATGCTCCAGGGGTGAGTCTGTGCAGATGCAGGACCACAGGGGGTGGCAGCTGGGGTGTTGGGGGGACATTGGGCTCCTTCTGAGAGGTGCTGCTGTGCAGACACCAGGGATGTGATCTGTGCCCTTCTGTCCCCTCCCCAGCTGCAGAGCACCCCACAGACACCCCTCAGGAGTGTTTCCAGCGCATCAGCCGCCGGCTCCGTGCAACCCTGAAGCGGGGCCGGATCCCTATGGTGAGCTGGGGGGGCACTGGGGGGTGGACAGGGCTCTGGCCATGTCCCACGGGCTGCCTTGACCTCAGAGCTGGACAAGGGCTGAATTTCAGCTGAGCTGCTGGGGAATGTGCTCCAGTTCCCGTTTGACCTCTGCAGCTGGGGCTGACTGCAGACAGACATTCTGCTCCCTCTGGGCATGGCATCTCCTGCCTCAGTTCAGATTTTTCTGGTAGATACAGGACACCTCTGCCTGGTTGTGTCCCCATCTCTGCTGGGTGTGCAGCAGGTGACGGGTAACCCCGTGTGTTCACGCACAGGGGAAGCAGAGGAGCCTTTGTGTCCTGCAGGACAGTCTGCATGAGGTTATTTGGACAACATTTCAGTGTGTTTTGAAAGGGATCAAACTGCATAAACTGCTGAGCAGAGAATTAAGCCTGAACAGGGAAGCCAGCATGTCCTGGTGCCACCTGGCTCGGGAACCTGAGCTGCCACACGCTGGGCTGCTGGCCCCAGGGGTTCCTGGCTCCCTGCCCCCTCCTTGCAATGGGGCTGTTTTCCTGCTTTGTTTGTTTTCCTGGTTCTAATTAGTCTCTTAAAGCAGCCTGAGCTCCTCATGGCCACTGGCTTCTGCTCAGTTTGTTCTCAAATGAGACTCACTTCTGCTGCTTGTCCCGGGGGTCGCGATGCTCTGGGGAGCTGCACGGAGCTGAGCTTGTCCCGTCGGGAGGGAAGGAGCTGCGAGGCACGAGGTGTTCCTGGCACGAGGGATGGTGCCAGCCCGTGGCACTCTAAGGGCAGGGCTGGCAGGGGAAGGGTTCTTCCCCCCCTTGAGGGGTGGAGAAGGGGATGTGTCCCCTTTCCAGAGCTGTCCCACAGGCAAATGATGTTCCTGGGGCAGCAGCTCCTCAAGGCAGAACACGGGCACTGCGGGGGGCACGGAGCTGTGTGGAGTTGGAGGGCTGTGCCCATCTCTCCCTTCCTGGCTCCCTGCTTTCTCCCAGTCTGGGGGGGGTCCAGTGCTGCCCCCCTTGCTGACAGCCCCTGCCCTCTCCTCGCAGGGGACGCTGGAGGGTCTGGAGGAGGAGCTCCTGGCTTTCTTCTCTGTCACCCCTCACTCTGTCTACACCGCGCTGATGGACAACAGGTATCTGCCCCTCAGGGAGTGGGGTCCCCACTGTGAGCACCCCACGTGTGGCCTTCCCCTGAGCCCTAACTCTGTCCCCATCTTCCCCCAGCTTTGAACGGCTCCTGCTCCACGCACTCTGCCAATACATGGACCTCATCTCTGCCAGTAAGAGCCTCCTACTTGTTGGGTTGTTTGGTTGTTTTTGGGGGTGGTTGTTGTTTTTCCCTTCTCTCCTTCACTATCTCTGCTCTCCAGCTCGGCTTCTTCCTTCCCACAGCCCCACCTTGTGCTGCAGCTCACAGATAACCAGCTTGGGTGTTGGGTGGCCAGGGATGAAACCCAGCAGCCAGGGTGATGGCCAGGCCCTGCTCTGCCTGCGGGGTGTCCCATTCACAGCCATTTCTCCTCTTGTTTTGGGGTCTGGATGTCTCAAAGCACGAGGCTGCTCGTGGGGCTCCATCCCCTGCAGCTGCTGCCTCCTCCCACACGGAGCAGCCGAGGCCACACCGTGCCCGTGGGTTTCCCTGGAAGGTTTTGTTGCCAAGGAAGGGGAGGAGAGGCAGTGGGCTCTGTCCCTGTGGAGGAGGCTTTGCTGCTGAGTGTTTCATCAGCAGCTGGTTGTCGAAAACAGCATGAGAGCACTAATGATGTTGAGCCTGGGGTGTGAGCAGGGATGTGGGCACAGAGGGGATGGGGGCACAGAGCACAGGGGAGGAGGGGAGGCAGCAGGGCTGGGGACACACAGTGTTTGGGATCCGTGGGGGGACAGGGGCATTGCTAACTGCTCCTTCTGGCCCCCAGGTTCCAACATCGAAGGGAAACGTCAAATGAAAGTGAGCAACAAACACCACGTCTTCCTGCCCCCCGAGCTCCTGCTCTCAGACTACCTGGAGCAGATGAGCTGATGCCCTTGGATCCTGCCTGCCCCTCACTTCCCTCACCTGCCCCCAGCCCCTCGCAGCTTCCCTGGGGGGCTCATCCTTTCCCCTCCTCCAGGAGCAGATGTTGGGGTGCAATGCTGTGACTCGGGGGTGATGCAGGTGCCCGTCTGCTGCTTGCCCTGTCCCTGGGGTTCAGCTCTGTGTCCCGGCTGGAGCTGCTCTCCCTGGAACTGTTTGTGTGTCTATTTATAGCCCGGGTGCTTTTAAAAATAATTGGGCTGGGCCAAACCCACCGACGCTCCTGGGGTGATTTCAGTCCAGATTTTTCTGCGGTGAAACAGCTCCTGGCAGCTGCTGAGCAAACACTGAAGCAGCGGACGAGCCCCAGGGCTGGCGCGTTCCCAGGCTGCGTCCGGCTCTGCGCCCACCCTGGGGTGATGCGTGGGGGTCTCGGCCCCTTCGGGCAGGGTGCAGGCTCCCGGGTGCTCTCACCTGCCAGCATTTTGGCTGCACCCCATTCCCTGCAACACTGCCTGCACCGCAGGGCGTGGGGTGTTTTTAAATGTACCATAGCCTGTGTTTTTTAAAGTGTTTGTAAATATGTGTGTGTGTGTGTGTGTGTACATGCTGGACCCTGTGGCTGCCGTGGGGATAGTTTGAGGGTCTCCCTGTGTCCCCAGCACACGTCGAGGGCTGCATGCAGGGGATTTGTGTCTCAGCCTGCTGCAGCAGCACGCCCTGCGCCTGGGACGGTCTTTGCGGGGTTTCGTGAAGATACCAACTGCCACTAAGGGAGGGGACCCCTCGCCTCGTGCCTCCTGTGCTTGTCTGATGGAACAATAAAGCACGGTGCTCCCAGGCGCTGGCTCTGTCTGTGTATGGGGATGGGGTGTAGGGGCTCGGAGGGGTCGGGCGGGGATGGGGAAGGGTGGGGGGCGTCTCCGGAGGGGGGCCTGGAATGAGAGGTGGGAAAAAATATGGAACGCTTCACGAATTTGCGTGTCATCCTTGCGCAGGGGCCATGCTAATCTTCTCTGTATCGTTCCAATTTTAGTATATGTGCTGCCGAAGCGAGCACGAACGCACTTACTACCCCTAAGGTATATAAGATGCTAGACTAAGAGGATAGTGCAGTTAGGGTGAGCGAATTTTTCTCTGTGGATTAACGCATTACGCGTTTCCCCAAAGAATCCCCATCTGAAACCATCTCGCCGCTGGGATTTCGCCACGATTCTCCCCAATTTTCCCAAATTCTTTTCGCCGCGGTGTGGTGGGTAGGCCTTCATGCAAATGAGAGACGCTGAGTGGCACCATCGCTCCCCGCCCAGCCCGGGCTGTCCGCGCCGATGCCTGACTGCGGGGCGGGGCGCAGGCCTGCGGGGAGCAGCCCGAGGGGGCGAGGAACCGGGAGTCTCCTCAGTACCCCCCGTTCCCCTGTGAGGGGCTCGGGCACCCCCGTTCCCAGGCGCCGTTACCACTTCCCTCATCACCCCGTGAGGGACCCGGCCCTGCCCTGCGCTCTGTGTCCCTCCACCCCCGGGGTGAGGCCTTTTCCCCGCCGCCGGTTCGGCCTCTGCCGCTCCTGAGCTGCCGGAGGGGGAGCGGGTGCCCCGCGGGGTCCCGGGTCCGGCCATGGACTTGGCCTATGTCTGCGAGTGGGAGAAAAAGCCAAAGAGCAACCACTGCCCTTCCATCCCCCTGGTGTGCGCCTGGTCCTGCCGGAACCTCATCGCCTTCACCACCGACCTGAGGAACGAGGAGGAGAAAGGTTCGGTGGGCAGGGGGGCGGCTGGGGGAGCCCTGCCCTGGGGAGCCGCTGGTGGCCTGTGCCCTGCCTTGGCCCAGGAACCTCTCACCAGCCCTGAGCCCTCTCTTTTCCCTCCATTCCTGAGGTTTTGGGGGTATTAAGCTCGCTGGGGAGTGGTTCTCACTGCCAGCCCAAGGCCAGCTCTGCCCTGCTGTCTGGTACCTCACCTGAGAGGCCCAGCACAGTTGTTTTCCTTCCCAGAACTGCTCAGTGGAAAAGATTTTGTGTCTTCCCCGGCATCGTTTGAGGCCCTGTGGGTTTAGAAGCACGAGCTGAGTAACAAGGGACAGGGATTCACTTCTCTTTTCTTGTAGATCTCACCCACATGGTCCACATCATAGACACCGAGCACCCCTGGGACGTCTATTCTGTCAACTCTGGCCACACAGAGGTCATCACATGCTTGGAGTGGGATCAATCAGGTGAGCTTGGAGCCCCTCTCCCTACCCCTGTGTCCTGCTGTCCCTGTGTCTCTGTTTCCCAAAAGAAATCCTCATGGGGAGGGAGCTTGCCTGTCACGTTGCAGCCACGTGTTGTCTTCCTTGGAGCTGCTCTGGGAGGGTTTGATGTCCTGGTGGATTTGTGGCTGTCCCCCTGGTTCTGACACGGGGCCGGTGCCGTAGGCTCCCGGCTGCTCTCAGCAGATGCAGATGGACACATCAAGTGCTGGAGCATGACTGACCACCTGGCCAACAGCTGGGAGAACACGGTGGGCAGCGTGGTGGAGGGGGACCCGGTGGTGGCCCTGTCCTGGCTGCACAACGGCGTGAAGCTGGCACTGCACGTGGAGAAGGTTTGTCCCAGGAAGGCTGGTCCAGGCTGCGAGCAGAGGGCTGGGGAAACCCCTGGCTGTGTTTCTGCTCTGGGCTCTTGGGGCAAGTCGAGTAGGGGAATTTTTCCAGTAAAAAGTCAGCTTCCTCCTTCCTGCTGGATTTCAGCAGGTGTGGGATCCCTCCCTTCTTTCATCACTTTAACTGTGTCCTTAGCCTGGTGCTTCCATTTCCTTGGCTGTAAGATGGAGATAAAAGCCTTGCCTTGTCTGCCTGTCATGGTTCAGAAGAAATGCACTCGAGGTCCTGGGGTTTGATGCAGGGTTTTGGGAACAGGAGATAAGCTGCTTGTTTAGAAATGTCTCCAGTTCTGTCAGACTCAAAAGGAGAAACTCTACCAAGTCCAAGTTACCTACTTAGATTCTTTTTTTAAATGTTAACTCTTAGAGTGTGCCCCCAAGAGAAGCCTTTCTCTCTCTTTGGGGCTGGAGAGCCCGAGGCACAGGGGGTTGGGGTCAGAGCTGGGTTTGGCTGCAGGAAGGGAGAGGGGAGGTCAGTGGGACAGGTGGGCTGGGTGAGCTGGGGCCCCCCAGGAGCACTGCACCCCTCTCCTGTTGCTGTTGATCCTCACCCACAGTCTGGAGCATCCAACTTCGGTGAGAAGTTCTCCCGGGTGAAGTTCTCCCCGTCGCTGACGCTCTTTGGTGGGAAGCCCATGGAGGGGTGGATCGCTGTCACCATCAGCGGGCTGGTCACCGTCTCCCTCCTCAAGCCCAACGGGCAGGTTCTGACCTCCACCGAGAGCCTCTGCCGCCTGCGCTGCCGCGTGGCCCTGGCAGACGTGGCCTTCACCGGGGGGGGGAACATCGTGGTGGCCACGTCCGATGGCAGCAGCACCTCCCCGGTCCAGTTCTACAAAGTCTGTGTCAGCGTGGTGAACGAGAAGTGCAAGATTGACACTGAGATCCTCCCCTCCCTCTTCATGCGCTGCACCACTGACCCCGCCCGCAAGGACAAGTACCCAGCAATCACCCACCTCAAGTTCCTGGCACGGGACATGTCCGAGCAGGTGAGGGAGGAGCCTGCAGCCCCTGTGCTTCCCCAGACAGCTCTGGAGGTGAACACTCACGTCCTGCAATGCCCTTGGCCTTCCTGCCTGCTGGTTCTGGGGGTGCCACGGGTCCAGCTGGCACACGGGCTGTGCCTAGGAGGGATGGGGGTGTCATAGCTGAGCCCTGGTTCCTGGAGAAGCAGCCCTGTCCTTCGTTAGGCTGATTACACTTTGTTTATTTCCCAGCTCTGGCAGGGGCTGTCAGGAGAGCTCTACAAGCTGCCAGCAGGTTCAGGGGGGTGAAGCCTTTCATCTGTAGCTCTCAGATTCAAAGCAGCTCTTTCCAGAACACTTGGAGCTCTGGGTCTGTCTTAATTTAGTAGCATAACTCTATTTGCTGATAATCCCACTCTGTAGAGTGAAGTGACTCCATGCAGCCTGACCTCCCTTCTCCTGCCAGGAGGGAGAAGGCAGATTCTGCTCTCACTTCAGAGCCCTGTCAGTTCCTGCCCTGTAGTTTTAGCTCATGATGCACCTGAGTGACATCAGCCTGTAAGAGATGAGGTTGTTCAGGAAGAACCTCTGCCTCTTCTTCTAGCTGGGACTAAGGAGTTGGGCAGTAATTAGCAGAAGAAGCCTCAAAATGGAGGAGGGAAGGAAATGCAATGGGATGGTTGTCAGGTTTGTGGTCACAGTACAGGTTTCTGTTCTGCAGGTGCTGCTTTGTGCTTCCAACCAAAACAGCAGCATCGTGGAGTGCTGGTCCCTGAGGAAAGAGGGCTTGCCAGTCAATAACATCTTCCAGCAAATCTCCCCTGTGGGTGAGTTTCTGCTCCTGATACTTGGAAAAACAGGAGCCAGGTCTAAGTGAAAGTGCAAGACAGGTTCTCAATGTGTTGGTGTGTGTATAGGATTATCTAGAATGCTGTATTTATTTTTCAGGTGTTCTCACTCACGTGCTCTATTCTGTTTGTGTCTTAGGCAACAAATTGCTGGTTTCCAGGAAGTGTTTTGATTGTTACTTTCACTCAATAAAAGCCATTTTCTGTGCCACACTGGGAGCAGGGCGAGCTGAGCCTTCCAAAGCAAAAAGATGGTGCAGCAAAGCTGGTTTCATTGAGCTCCCCAGGCTGTACAGTTTCCCACCTTACTTCAGCTAGAAGCAAATCAAATTATGCAGTTTGTTCCAGGGAAATGCAAAAGGATTAGTATACATCGTGATTTTTTAATCTCACCATCAGCAGAGTCTTCCATCAAAAGAGACTTGGCAAAACAATTTGTTGTTTCTGCAGTTGCTGAGATCAGAAAAAAATAGCAGGGAAATAAGAGAGAAACAAACAGAGCAGGTGGGATCAGTACCTGATCAGTGCTTGATCTGTGGTCCCACTTAGTCAGGAGCAGGGGCAGAAATTGAGGAGTGAGTGAGTGTGTTTTCTGATCTCTTTGTGGAGAGGTTTCTCACTTATTTACCTCCTACTCCAAGTTGGAGACAAGCAGCCCATGATCCTGAAGTGGAGGATCCTCTCTGCCACCAACGACCTGGACCGGGTGTCGGCCGTGGCGCTGCCCAAGCTGCCCATCTCCCTGACCAACACCGACCTGAAGGTGGCCAATGACACCAAGTTCTTCCCTGGATTGGGTAAGGACCTTCTGAGCTGCAGTACGAATTCAGAACAAACTGTCTGAAATGCTGACTGGAAAACTTGGAGAGAGGTGGCCTCTCCCTGGCCATCCCCTGTGTTTTTTCTGTGGAGGGAGGTGTTCTCTCTGTCCCACACTGCTGTGGCTTCAGGGTACGAGTGTGCCCGTGACCTTTTGGGGCTTTTGGTGGAGATGTGTCCCTTGCTCAGCCTCAGTTCTCTCTCTTCTCTCCCAGGTCTGGCTCTGGCATTCCATGATGGCAGTGTCCACATCGTTCACCGCCTGTCCCTGCAGATGATGGCTGTCTTCTACAGCTCCTCCTCCCAGCGCCCCGTGGACGAGCAGACCATCAAACGGCAGAGAACTGCTGCTCCCCTGGTGCACTTCAAAGCCATGCAGCTCTCCTGGACCTCTCTGGCCTTGGCTGGCATTGACAGTCACGGGAAGGTATTGTGCTCTGTTATGGGGGTTTGAGTTTGTTCAGGTTCTCTCTGGGAGGTGATGGATCACTCAGAAAAATGCAGGGAATGTTACTTCCAGCTGTGTGATCCACATTAAACAAGTAGGGATGTATCCTGTTACTGCTGGAGTTGTGTCTTTGGGTCAGGACTGGGCTGCAGTTGGTCCTGTGCCTTGTTCCAGCTTTGTAGAATGTTTTCAGTCTGGTTCTTGACAGGGATTTTCCTTTGCCTCCCCCCATTCAGCTGAGCATGCTCCGCATCTCCCCCTCCATGGGCCACGTGCTGGACATGAACATGTCCCTCCGTCACCTGCTCTTCCTGCTGGAGTACTGCATGGTGACTGGCTATGACTGGTGGGACATCCTGCTCCACGTCCAACCCAACATGGTCCAGAACCTGGTGGAGAAGCTGCACGAAGAGTACATGAGGCAGAACGCGGCCCTGCAGCAGGTCAGAGGGGCTGCAGGTCCCTGGGGACAGGGACAGGGACAAACAGCTCCCACTGCCTGGCTGGGCTGTCTCTGGGCAGTCCTTGGTGTGGGAGGAACCTCTGTTTAAGTAGGTTCCATTTTCACTGACATTAATGGGTCTCTACCTGTTGGAACCTTGTGGGGAGGTGGTGGAGTCTATTTTTGGCAGAGATCCTGGGCACAGCAGCACCATTTGTGCCTGTGCAGAGCAGCATTCACTGTTCCTGTCATTCATGTGGCAGAAACAGAGAGCAGAGAATAAAGCAGCTTGCATTAATGAGCTTATTCTGATTCTGCCTTTACTCCTGCACTGCTCCTGGTGCCTCTGTTGATCAGGTCCTCTCCACACGCATTGTGGCCATGAAGGCTTCTCTCTGCAAGCTCTCCTCCAGCACCATTGCCCGGGTGTGTGATTACCATGCCAAGCTCTTCCTCATTGCCATCAGCTGCACCCTGAAGTCTCTGCTGCGCCCACACTTCCTCAACACCCCAGACAAGAGTCCTGGGGACCGGCTCACCGAGATCTGCTCCAAGATCACAGATATAGGTACTGGTTGCCCATCACATCAGGCACTGCCTTCTGGGTGTTTTGTGTCAGACCCTTCCCCTGTTAGTTCTTTGTAAAGTGCCACAGCTCCACAGGGACTCCCGGGGTTTGAGGAGGAGGAGGGTGACCTCCCCTTGGCACCGTGGGGACAGGGGGTGAGGTTGGGATCTATCTTCCTGAGCCAGGAGTTGTCTTGCTTCTGTTTCAGACATTGACAAAGTGATGATTAACCTGAAGACAGAGGAATTTGTCCTGGAGATGACCACCTTGCAGTCCCTGCAGCAACTCATCCAGTGGGTGGGAGATTTTGTGCTCTACCTGCTGGCCAGCCTTCCCAACCAGGTGAGAGCTCAGGAGCTGTCTGAGCCCAGGGCCATGGTCCCAGCTGGCTGCCTGCCCATCCCACTCCCCCTGGGTTTTCCCTCAGGGCTCTCCTGTGCGTCCTGGGCACAGCTTCCTGCGGGATGGAGCCTCCCTGGGCATGTTCAGGGAGCTGATGGTGGTGATCCGGATCTGGGGGCTGCTGAAGCCCAGCTGCCTGCCCGTCTACACGGCCACCTCTGACACCCAGGACAGCATGTCCCTCCTCTTCAGGCTCCTCACCAAGCTCTGGCTCTGCTGTAAGTGTTTGCCATCTGCCCTGAACAAAAGGATCCTCCTCCATGGGGATGGTGGGGGGGGGACGAGTGATTGTGGGGAATGACTTGTGAGTGGGTCTGTGTGTTGGGAAAGGGCAAGTGAGCTGCCAGGGGTATTGTTTTCTGTGCTGTGTTGGCGGGTGGAGGAGGAAACCACATGCAGTTCTTTCAGTCTTGAAATGAGAAGTTTAAAGATCATGCTGGTTCTCTCTCTTTCTGCTTCCTTTTCCATGCAGGTCGTGAGGAAAATCACATAACTGAGCCAGATGACACCCTGATAGATGAATGTTGTCTCCTGCCCAGCCAGTTGCTCATTCCCAACATTGACTGGTTGCCCATCAATGATGGAATTATCAGCAAGCTGCAGAACAAACAGCTCGTCCGGCTCCAGTTTGGGAAAGCTCCCGGGCTTGTTGGTCACACTGTCTCCTCCCAATTCGATGCCTTTGTCAGGTGCAGAGCCCTCAACCAACCATTGTGGTCTGTGTGGGGACTTTGGGGTCTCTTTCCAGCTCTGAGGGGTCAGTGGGTTTGGGGGCAGCCATGGCTTTTGGCTCGTGCACATGTTGGTGTTGCCCAAGAGCAGTTTGTCCTCTCTGCTTGAATTGATTTCTTAACTTGCAATGGGCTGAGAGCATAAAGTGTTGAAAAGAGATGGCAAATGGAGGGGAAATACCCAACAGTTTGTGGTCAGACCCACGTCTGTGCCCTTCCTCCCATGGCACTCTGGCCCAGGCAGTCAAAGCCTCTGTCCTGGCAGCCACTGAAGTGCAGTTTGCCATCCTGGAAACAGCTTTTAGAAAGTGACATTCTAGAAAAGTTCCTGTTCCTCTTCCTACCAGGGCACCTGGACAGCCCAAAATCGACCACCTGAGGCGGCTTCACCTCGGGGCATATCCAACAGAGGAGTGCAAGTCCTGCACCAGGTGAGTGCTAAGGGTGCAGCCTCTCCTGCACAGGGGAGGTCTGGGCAGACACTTAAACCCTCCTTTTGTTGCTTAGAAGCTCTTTCAGTCTCATTTCCCCTCTCAGCCAGTGTCCTGGTAGCATTTCACCTTCACTGTGTCTGCAGGAGGAAATGCTGCCCCCTTCATCCACCCCCACCAAAGAGCCTGGCTTTGAAAATACTGGTGTGGGGAGCAAACAGCCATCTGATCATGTGTTTGAATTAGCTTTAATTACTGGTTTTAATAGTCCCTGTAGCAGATCATTTTTACAAGGTGATTGTCTGCTATTTGATGTATAAAGAGCTACTGGGGGCTGTTGCCTTGAGGCAGCCTCTGTTCCAGATAACCTCCTCCCTTCAGATAATTGCTGGCAGGGTTCGAGCTGCTCTTAGTGCCCACAAACATCACCTGCAGATGGGTGAAATTTCCACCTCGGCCTCCCCTGATCCCATGCAGACACCCCAGCCCTGCTGGCTTTGTCCTGGCCTCCTGTCCCCTGGGCCTGGTGCCACCTCTCTGCTCCTTTCCAGGTGTGGCTGTGTCACCATGCTGAAGTCACCCAACAAGGTGACAGCAGTGAAGCAGTGGGAGCAGCGCTGGATCAAGAACTGCCTCTGCGGGGGGCTGTGGAGGAGGATGCCCCTCAGCTACTCCTGAGCCCCCCGCCCACCCGCCTGCCCTGGAGGTGTGTGGGACAAAGGGACAGCAGCTGCTGCTTGCAGGGATCTTTCTGCCAGGGAGAGGGGAGGGAGTGGTCTTGACAGGGAAGAGCCAGCAGGCTTCTCCATCACTGCCTGGGGGAGGGCACTCACCTGGTGTCCCCGGGTGCCCTGGTGTCTCCAGGCTGAGCTACCAGCACGGCCAGGCCCCAGCTCAGCCCTTGCCTGGGCAGGGGGTGGTGATGGGGGGGATGGGAGTCAGCAACATCCCCAGCAAATGGGGAGCAAATACCCAGTCCTTCCTGTAAACTCCCCTGGGAGGGGGGAGGCTTCACCCTCACCCTGGGCTGGGTTTGAGCAGAACTGTCCCGTCCTGGGATGGGAGTGTGGAGTGTGGAGCAAACCACTGCTCAGGTCTCACTGAACCAGCAACGGTTTTGTAAATAAAACTTTCTTTGTTTTGTACAAAATCTTGGCTGTTGTCACCCAGGGCCTGGCCAGGGCTGGGGCAGGAGGGTGGGGCTCTGCACCCCGTGGCCCTGCAGGATGTGGCCCCTAAGGCACGGGGCTGTTTGGCCATGGGGTACAGAGGTGGCAGTGGGGTGTGGAGGGGGTGCTGAGGGGTCGGTGGGATCCACCTGCCCCCCCGAGTGCCCCACGCTGGTACCAAGTGCTCTGAGCAGCGAGTCGGGGGGCTCTCAGCACAGGGTCAGCGCAAAGGAGGGGATTTGGCTCAGCCTCTGCATCTCCCCCCATTTCCCCCTGGGTGCTGCCTGCAACCCTCCCCAAGCAGGGGGTCCCACAAACCCCCTACAGCCCCAGCAGCTCTGCAGGAATCATCGTGGCTTTATTGCGGTTGCGGCAGTGGTTCAGCAGTGTTTGGCAAAGCCTCTGGCCTGCACCAGCTAAGGGGGGGCTGCGACCCCCTGGCTGGGCCCCGTGTCCAGGGTAGGCCGGAGACCCCCTGCCCTTTTTTTTTTCCTTGGTGGTCCCCTGGCCCACCCTCCTCCCAGCACAGGGGAATGGTCTGTGAGTCCCCAGTCCCCCAGCAGCAGTGCAGGCTCTCTGCCCATGCTGGCAGCAGCAAGCTGTGGCGTGGACACCCCGGAGGGGGGGGGGGGGGG
>JAAWXA010000051.1:2520608-2547263 GCA_038090715.1 Florisuga fusca
TGTGAGAATAGCAAGGGAGGGGTCAGCAGAGACCCCCATCCCACACCACTGGGCTGTGTTAGGGACGATGAGGGGGGATGGTTCTGGGGGCTGCAGGGGGGCATTTGCCCAGGGCTCTGGGCAGGTGAAGGCTGTAAATACTACAGGGGTGAAGCAGAGGGTGGGTGCTGGGGTGGGGGCTCAGAGTCTGGGCACTGCTGGGGCCTGCAAAGGGGGATCTGAGGCCCAGCACCATCCCCAGGAGCAGCAGCCCTGGGCTGGGGACTGAGGAGTGAGGGGCTGGGGAGGGGTCTGCAGGCTGTGAATGTGTCTGTCGGGCAATGGCTGGAACTGCTGTGGTTTGAAAAGCAAATAAAGATGTGGATGTTCCCTGGTTGGGCTCCTTCCCCAGGGTGGGGGGGCTGCTGGGGGCAGGATGGGGCTCACCAGTGTCTGGGGGGGCTGCTCTGGACAGGCAAGAGCTGAGGGGATGGAGGGGCCCAGAGCACTGAGACCCCCTCACTGTCCTCCCGTGGTGATGCCACCGATGCAGTTTTCCACCACGTCGCCGTGGCAACACGGGATCCAGCACCGCGTGGGTTCCCGCGCGTCACCACCAGCAGTGGCACAGCCAGGAGGCCGGGTGACACCAGGCAGAGCCCACAGCACAGGCAGGGACTGGCAGCAAAGGTGGGACACTGGGAGATGTCCTTTGGTGCCCTGCCTGACACCACCTCCCCATGGGACACCCCCAGCCCCACGGGTGGCATCTGGTCCCGTTTGTCACGGCTCCTCCATCACCCCCCGGGTGGCCACCATCCCCACACAGCCCCCTGGGGACAGGGACAGCCCAGGCCAGGGTACAGCGGCAGTGGCAGCTGATGTCCCTCCCCAGAAATGGGGTGAAGTGAGGGTGGCACCGAACTGGCACTGCCAATTGGATTAGCTGTGGATATCCCCAAGCCTCCGCCTGGCAAACATATGGATTATCCAGCATAACGCTGGCGCCGTGCTGGAAAAGCCACCCGGGGATTAGGGGGAGGATTGGTGGCAGCAGCTCGGGGTGGGGGGGGTGCAGGGAAGAAGAGGATTACTGGTGGCATGGAGAAGCACAGCCTCACAGACCTGCTGGAGCTNGGCCCAGGTCAGGGCTGTTTCTGGGGTGCGGGAGCAGCCCCCTTCCTGCCCTGGGGAGGGAGGGGACACTGGAGGGACAGGGACCGTCCCCGATCCCGGCAGCTGCCGCCATCTCCATGGCCACGCAGCCCGTCCCGCACCCGCCCCACGATCGGTATTTGCTTTGCCCGCAGCCAGAGCTGGGAGGCCGTAATTACTGCACCAGGCAGCTAATTAGCGATTCATTACTCGTCCGAGGGGCAGAGGGCTGTGCAGAGCACGGTGCTTGGTTCTCACTGGAAGGAGGAACGGTGGCTGCAGCTTTGCCACCACCCCAGGAGCCTCCGGAGACACCGGGCCCAGGTCGGGAGATGCTGTGGACACCCCCGGTGCTTCCACCTTTCTGGAAGATGAGGATGCAACAACCTTCCTGGCATTAGGGACCAGCAGCTCTTCCAAAGCCCTTTGGCCTTTCCCTGGAAGCACTCACAGCCCCCAAACAACTCCAAGGGGTTCAGGTCCTCACCAGAAAACCAGGCCTTGTGGAAAGGAGTTTGGTAAGGGAAGAAACCAAACTCCTGTTAACAAAGGATCCTTCTCTTTGGGAGCAAAGAGCCAGCCAGGTGTGCCCAGCACAGCTCAGGGTTTCCACATGGGAGTAACCCAGGAGTAAGGGAGGAGCTGGAGCAGGAACCTCACTGTGGATGTGGAAGGGCAGCACATCCAGGGAGCTGCAACACATCTAAAGCACAGAGTATGACTTGTCTGATGTGGAAGTGGGTTATGTCATGGACATGAGCTGGAATACATGGAAAGTTTAGGAACATGAAGTAAAAAAAAGTGTTGGAGTGGGACAAAGGCAGAGTACCAGTGTGAGGGGCCGGGTCCCTGTCACCACCCCTCGCCCCACAGAGACACTGACAGGGACAAACACTCTGCCAGCCCAGAGGTATGGGAGGAATCAAAAGTTATGTAAAACGAGGCAGCTGAAATTACATTAGAAGGAAAAATCAGAAGCAAAATAGGCACAATAAAAAGATAGGAAAATCAGAAGCGAAGAATACAGAAGAAATTTATTGAAAGCACAAGTACAGACTGGCCAATAACTGCTTTCTACAATCTGAACAGTAAATAATGGAGCTACAGAAAGGTACAAAGGTTGTTATAAAATAGTTTTAATTTCATTTCTTTTTGCATTACAAACATTCTTTGAAAGAGGCAATGGAATTCTGATGTTGTGTATGCTTACCCTCCCCACCCCACCTTCCACAATACTGAACCTGTAATAGCTGTTATCAAAATATACAATACATCTGTTCACCATAAAAAACTGGGTTTTGCTGCCCCCTCATGTCTTACAACAGGTATAAAAAAATTATAAATATGTACACCCTTTTGTTACTCACATTCTTTACATGCAAACACAGGGATCCAAAGGAAAAACCCACAATTGCCTGGGTTCGGGATTACCTCAATTAATTTGCTTGCATTTTGCAAATTACATCTATCCTGTGGGTTGACCAAATCCATGTTGAAGGCCACCAGACAGGTTTCACTCCAATGAACCTTTCCCCAGTGCCCCGGGGGAGGTTGATTGAACACATTTAACATAAACCACAGCGGTTCCGCTTGGGTTGCGCGGGGATCCCTTCCCCTGGGGAGGGAGAACAGCAAACTCAGAGCTACCCAGACCCCTGGGATCCACCCTCCGGAGGGGAAAGGGTTGGGAAAAACACTCGGACCTCTCCGGAGAGCTCGGGGCTGCAGTGACCAAGCTCACCAGAGGTCACCAAGCTCACCAGAGGTCACCAAGCTCACCAGAGGTCACCAAGCTCTCCCCGCTCCTCAGACGCAACCCGGAGCCTCCAGAGGGCAAGGATCAGCCCAACCTCATCCCAGCAACCCAAGCTGAACCCTCACTCAGACTCCACACACTTCTCCAGCATAATTCACATCCTCGAGTTCAGGGAGGAACTATGAAAAGTTAAGACTTTTCCAAACACTCAGTGCTAGACAAGTCAAGAGCTCCCACACTAAGCAAGGAAATCGTAACTTGCAACACTAAGACAATTAAAAAACAAACTTTGGTCCACAATTTGCAGAAAAAACCCTGAAAAAAAGTACAAGATTCTTGTTATTTTGCATCCGAACAGGTTGCAGGTTAGAGGGAAATGTAAGGCAACATCGGATTACACAAAATAGAAGGCAGAATGGCCTGGGAAAGAGTTGTAAGCCAGAAACAAAACAAAACAAACTGGTTGTATCATTGGGAAAAACAACAATCTGATGCATTCTACTTTTAATCATTTGCCTTCCTATAATTTAAAAGATTTGGGCTTACGGGTTAAAAAAGTAAAAACTTTCACCTGGGTCCTTTTAATTCAATCCACAAGCTACTTGTGCTTGTTATCTCCAACACTGCTCACCACCTTTTATTGATTTCCTTACATTACTCACCTTCAGTCATGACCTCAGCCTGGTAACTAGATTCCTGCCCTACAGTTTCAATTACAAAAAGGAAAAAAAAAAAAAGGAAAAAAAAAAAAAAGTACAGTATACAAGGGTAATACCACAAAGGAGTAAATTTAGATTACGTTTATACCATCTTATCATTCTATAAAAAGGTACTTAAACTATTTCTTTTGCATATAAAGAGATTAGAATATTTGGTCAACTGGAAATATTGCTAGGCACAGATGACAGCAACGGCATCAAAAAGTATAATACAAGAATTAAAACAAAAAGCTCAAATGCTGAAGACATGCTATAAGAATGATGGCAGAGCTACACTGGTCTTGTTAATCTCAAATTAGGGGCACGAAGGTGACTCACATGAACACCTTTCTAAATGTGGGATATCCAATAATTCTCCAAATCCTAGCCAAGTATTTAGATATATATATATACACACACAATTTTGACAAACTCTTAATGATTCGTCTTCACAAGTGTCCAACAGTGGTTAATTTCATCTCTTGATCAATGCTCTGATGAAGGGCAGAGCCCGGTGACTCACGGGGACAATGGAATGTGATTTGTCTTGGGAACCCTTCCCCACCCAGACCTTTCTGCTCAGTCTGAATGTCAGGGACAGAGGATCTTACATGACTCCCACCTGATGGTGATAAACCACACGCAGCCTGGGGAGTGGCATGAAGACACAGGGCACTGTGCAGGTTGAGACACCTCACAGGCAGTGGGATACAACTGCCTCAAGAGTCAAAGCCCAATATTTTCTTTATCCACTTTGCCAGCTTCACTTGTCCTTCTCCACAGGCAGTGAGCCAGAGCTCACTCATTCCCCTCAACTCTCCCAATCCACTCCCTACAGGTTCAGATGTTTTCCCCAAAGAAGTGAAGGGTTTAAGGCACAGGATAGCAGATGCACAGTTAAGGTAAGATCAATGCAACTTGTTTTTGTGCTGGGTGATTTGGGAGCTCCTACACACCATGCATTTTGCAAAATCCTGACTCGAAGGCGCTCAAGTGAATTTTACACAGTGGTTTTAGGTCTTTCAAGGCATGGATGGGTAAAGAAAATAAAAAAGGCATCAATGTGAAACCTGATACACTTGTTAGGATCTGCTTTCTTGAGGGAGAAGGAGCAGGAGGGGAGGGGAAATTTCCCAGAGCAGGTTCCAAAGTGTAAACTTAAACTTGTGATTTTTATTTGAACAGTCAAGATTGTTACCCATCACCGCAAGGTTAGCAATAGGAATTAGATTTAATTTTTTTTTTTTTTTAAAAACCGGTAAACTGATTTATCTTTAAAAAAATAAAATCTCTGGTCTTTTAAGGTCACTTCAGCTGCATTTTTAAAGTGGCTTTTTTTCTGGAATGATGGAAGTTGAAACCCTAGAGTTCAGCCTTTAAAGGTCAAGGCTGAACCCAAGAGGTTTTAAGTCAAGTCCATTTTGTCTCATGCCTTCCAAAAGCTTTAAATGGTGGACTTCGAGAAGGACACACGCAGGTGATGGTTCTCACCCAGGTCATGATTGTGGAGGTCAATGAGGGACTGAATGGCTTCTTCCACAGAGCCCATCTGGATCAGAGCCATTTTACGGTCCTTCCTGACAAGACACAACAAGTGACACTCAGTACTGCTGCACACAGTGTCCCCAGCTCCATCCGAGTTTTCCTCTTAACACTCAACAAGGCCAGCACAAAACTACCCAGGTAATTGCAATAATACTTGATTTTGATACAAAGGAGTGTCTCTCCCTGATAAACATGCACACACAAACCTCTCACTGCCTTTGCTTTCTTCAACTCGTACTCACCAGGCACCCAAGTCCAGGGTCACTCTGCTGCAGCTTTTTATTCCAGACTCTGTGTTAGTGATAATCCTGCTCCCCTTTCACTTACCCTGACTTGAAAATTCAAGCTGGACTAAGTACTTCTACCCTTCCCATCCAGTATAAAAAAAAAAACAACAAGCAAACACTTACTGGAAGAATTTGAATCCTTTGACCATCCCACCATTGCTTGAAAATAACATCTTAAGGTCTTCTTCAGTTATTGAAGGCCTGAAATGGAAGGTTTTCCAGTCAAATATACACTTAATCTCTAAAAACCACCTCTCAGAGCCTTTTCTCAATTCTCTTCCAGTAGTTTCTTGAAGACTGAGAGAACCACAGGAAGAAGGGCAAACTCACTCCCTCTCAGCAAGTCACTGCCCATATTTACTCTCCCACCACATTTGCAAAGGTTTTCACACACAGCCACACAGGAACTCCCCACGCAGAGACTTACGGGATATTGGACAGATGAAGAGTGGCAGAAGGGGGAAAGATATTTTGGAAATTTTTAGAGCCTGGTTTCTTGAAACGATGTAGAGGAGAATTTCCATAGTCCTTGGTCAGCCCATTGTCCTCCTGTCCATCACGGGGAAGCTGCACTGTCTGGTGCTTGGACAAGGCTATACGGATTGGCTTCCCCAGGAGCTTCTGACCATTCAAGTGGCTCATGGCTGCAAGGGTGAGAGACAGGACTGGCTACAAGGGTGTTTCATGGGCTTGCTGAGACCAAGTTCATCCTAGTTCTTCCCTAGGCAGACACCGGGAACTGCACAACAGGCACCATGACTCAGTTCTTCCACTGCTGGCTCTGTTTGCCCTCTAGATGACCCTGCACAAACCAACCTCACCCCCTCTGGAGCTGCCCCAGGTCCACACTACACATGTGCAGGCAATGAAGTGCATGGACACATTCAGGTTTTGGGTCTCTCTTCAGGAGAAGGGGATGCTGATATTAACACTTGAAATAAATAACCACTAGGTCCCTTCATGCTAAGAGTCTGATACTTTTAATCTTGCTTACCAAGCTGGGCCTGGTTCCCATCAGTCATCTGAACTAG
Organism: Florisuga fusca; assembly: GCA_038090715.1. Classification (NCBI taxonomy): domain Eukaryota; kingdom Metazoa; phylum Chordata; class Aves; order Apodiformes; family Trochilidae; genus Florisuga; species Florisuga fusca. Next base: position 2,527,060 of record JAAWXA010000051.1, read on the forward strand.
GGCATTCTCTTTCTTTTTAAATAAAATCTTCACCCTCTGCACATCACCATAGACTCCTTCAAAAAGTGAGGAAACAAGAATAGTCTTAGTCAGGGGAAAAAAAAAAACTTAGTCTCATTCAACTTAATATTAGCTAATCAATCCAACAGCAAAAACATTCATTCACAACCAGAACTGATCTCATTCCAACCATGGCTACTTATTCTGCTCTAATTAAGGAAAATTCTTATGTAGCAGAATAATAATGGAACAATACATTAAAGAAAAGACACTGGGTTTCAGCAAAAAGCAAAAAAATCTTACTGCCAGAAGACTGGACAATTTAGCATGCTATCACAATTTAAAAATTTTATAAAAAGACATGCAAAGCAATAAACCATGCATAACTGAACATAAAATAAAGGCAAACTAAATTAAATGGCAAACTAAGTAAACAATGTAAAAACGAAATTATGCATTCAAAAAAAAAAAACCAAACAAAAAAAAACCAAAACAAAAAGCAAACTGCAAACTGTACATTTCTGAAGTATCAAAAAAAGTAAATCTCAAATAAATGAAAAACAAGGTAATAAAAAGTGTGAATAATAACATACCGAAAAGAATAAAGAGGCATTGGGGTGTAACTCTCTTTAGAGAACAGCAGAGCAAGGCAGCGGAGGGACAGGGAAGAGGTAAGGAATCGAAGGGGAGAGCGAGGTTGCACAAATCGTCCACAACGAGGAAGGGCAGAGTCCCCGCAGGAAATGGCGAAATTGGTTGATGGATGATGAAGTTTTCAAGATGGTTAATATTGAAGGGCAGGTTGGTTTCCGAAGAGCAGGGTTTTTTATTTATTTTTTTATTTTATGGGTTGGTTTTGTGTGTTTTGTTTTTTTGTTTTTTGTTTTTTTTTGGAAGGGGAATGTTTGTTTTATTTTTTTGTTTCAAGCAACAACAGGAAGCAGAAGTACCGTGCAGTCAGTTGGCAAAGAAATTCCGGATCAGGGGAAGTAAAAAAAATTCAGGGATGGGGAGAAAAGAAAAAAGTAGCAAAAAACACAGGTCAGTAAATACATAAGGAAATATGTAGTGTTCCATCAGTCAGATTTATAGAATTCTACATACAATAACTTGTTTACAGAAACAGTTAATAGGTTTTACCTAGTGGAACACAATGATAAAGAAAAGGCATTTTTACTTAAGATATACAAAGAAGTAAGAGGCAGTATTGTAACAGAGTGACTGCCACAGGCTTTAACACTGAATTAAACTGCAATGGAATTCTTTAAAATTTGACTAATTTTTGCTGATTACAACAACCTCTTGTAAGAAATGACTTCATGGGCCACGTCAGACACAGCTCTATTTGCTGCTTTGGGACCAGTGACTACAGAAAGCAATCCACATTGCAATACTTGGCTGGACCAGACCAAGGAAAGTCCAATTTAGGTACCAATCAGCCCCTGACAGCAAAACATGATCTGATGAGCAGCTGTGTCTCTACAAAATGCCCCAGAGATGTGCCAGAAGTGCTCACTATAACAGAGGTTGGTATTTCACTCGTAGCAGAGGTCTCTTTCCCTGGGCAGGGGGGAACCCACCCTGTGCAGAACCCCAAACTGCTGTTACTGATCCTGAAAGGCAGGAAGCTCTGCTCCCCTGGCAACACTCACTGCAGGCAAAGCAAAAAGTCAAGGCAAGCTGAGACACTTGACTTCTTCCCCTCATCACAAAAAAGGAGAAATGGAGTAATTACAGTTCCCATGATTCTGAGAAATACTGCCTCCTCACTAACTGGTTGTGGCACAGGTCAGTTTCTACAACACTGATTATACAGGCAATGGAAAAAGTTTCAGGTCTGTTAGTTCACAGCTTCAGTACAAGTATCAAAGTCTCTCTAGCCCAAAGATAAGCTGGATGGATAGTGAAGAGCTCTTCAAAACCCACAAGGCATGAAATAACTGCTTGCTCTGACCCACCAAGAGCTGTGCACACCCTCCAGACACTGCTCAGAGCTGGGAGCAGGTGCAGGTTACAGAGGTTGCTCTTTGTCCTCTCACTGCCATCCAGACAATGCAAAACCATCCCCAGACACACACACTTGACAGTGTTACACTGGCCAAAAGCAACTGTGCCAGCTCTTCATGTTAAAGACTTTTGTTTGAACAGCAAGTCATTGAGACCAAGGCAGAGATGCCAGTTCCTGGAATGGCAGAGGAGTTCTGAGGTGGAAAGAGTAATTCATCCAAAGCTGTGTCACAGTCCCTGCCATTATTTCATGCCCTGGAGAAAAGAGTCATGACAGATAAAAAGAGCAATCCAAACTACTGAATGAATTGGTTTCTCTCATCAAGAGTTAAATATTTTGATCATTCATCACATCCAGGCTTCCCCTTTGTAGCAAAAGAGGTTTTGTGGTTACTCTGACACCACTGGTAAGTTTTACAGCTTTGCAAAGTAGTATTAACTTGTGTGCACAGTCCCAATAGTTAAAAATGCTTTTCAGCAGAGACTCATCATACTCAGCTGCACACACTGGAAGATTCTACACTTTCAATCCAACAAAGAGCCAAAAGCTGACTGAAAAAAAATCCAAGATACTCATTACCAAATTCCCTTATGATGCTGTCTTTCATGGAAGACAACTATTGTCCAAATACCACTTGCTTTATTTTTAAAGATACCCAAATATTTCAACTCACTAAATGGAATTGAAAATGTAAACTGTGAGTTAAGGGGTTTAGCTAAGGAAAAACTTCCAGGAATCTTGGAAAGGGAAAATGTGCAAGCACATGGCAGAGGAAATACTGCACAGGTACAAGGTCAAGCTGGCAGGGGTCCAGACACTATACACAGAAAGAGCAAAGGTCAGAACAAACTCTCTCTGTAGTTCTGAATTAATATATTAAGAACTAGAACATGCTAAGGAAAAAGAAAGAATGGACATGACTATTCTGTGACCCAAATGACACTATTTCATGGGAATGGCAGGGAGACTCCAAATAAAAAGAGGGAGGAAGGGACAGGCATTGTAGTCTTTATGGGACAAAAGCAGGTAGGCAGCATCCTTGGCTTTGAGCCAAAGAAGAGCAAGATTTTAATTTGAGATGGACTTTCTCATTTCCCTTCAGGAACTAGAGTACTGATCTGCTTTGGTTTTAGAGCTGACAGAGCACATCATCTCCTTTGCTAGTTCTGCCGTTTCCTTTAGGATACAGTAAGATTTCACTTTCAATGAGTTTCAGCACAATCTGTGTTCAGAAAGTGAAAGCAAAGGTAACAGAAGGAGGAAAAAAAAAAAGTAAAAAGTAAAGTTAGGACTCCACTAACCTCAGAATTCAGATTGCTAACCAGCAGAACAGGGTTCCCTGCCCCAGTGAGGCCGGGAATGGCAATCCGTCCTGCTGCAGCCGCTGCAGCTGCTGGGATAGCCAAAGGAGGTAGTGCTCCATGAACATTTGGGATTGTCAGGCCTGGAAATTAAAGAGTATTAACCAGTAGAGAAATTACCAGCACGTACTCTAGTGTATTTGCTGCACCAGAAGGGAGAACAGAATGTTTTCTGTAACGTGCACATCATCAGTCAGAACACAGTGACCACGTATGCCCAGAGGAGGCTCCGGTTCTGGTGCTGCAGGGAACGTTGTCGTCTCTCATTTTGCTCTTGCAGTGCCTGGTGCTTAGCAGGTGCCTTGCAGCACCTCATTTTAGACTACAATATTTTGCATGTTTCACAAGAAGCAGAATCAGCACAAAGCCTTGGCTCTGGTGGTGCAGGAAAGGTATCACAAACAGTGCATTTGTAAGGGTCTTTCAATCCGTGCATGCCAAAAATGCTGTTTTTAAACCATGCATGGTATGCTGCCATCAGTTACACCTCTTCTTGAACACAGAAACACTGAATTTTTATTTCTAGGCATGTCTAAGTTTCTCACAATAACAGCTGGCACCTGGCTGTACAAGCCCTCCAAAGGGAAGAGCTTGAAAGTTTAAGCAACAATTGCTAGCAATCAATTACATTAAATTCTTCCTATTTCCCAGACTGGACAGTAACAAAATATCACCAGTTCAACAGTTTGATCCCTGCTTGTTTGTCACAAGCAAGGAAATTCCAGAAAGTTACAAGGAAGTCAATATAGCTTGCTAGAATATGGAAAACAAAGCAAAAATTGTTTAGTCTAGCAGTCCAGGGAGTGTATTCAGCAGGAAAAAAACCAGTCTCTCATCTCAGGCACTTGGCTGCTTCTGTAAGTAGCAGTAAGTTGGTACCTGCAGGATGAGCTGTAACTTCACCCTGCAACTCTAACAGTGTAATTAATGAGGTGCATATCTAAATACTAGCTCTACTAAAAATATTTAGGGGAAATGGACAAAGATTCCTTGCTTTTGGCCACATTTGCAGCTGTCAACCTGAGTTCCCAACCTCTGCAACCACATGAGGAAATTCCAAAGAAAAAAAATTCTCCTACCCCAGTTATTTTAAATACTGCCCTTACTGGCTCTCCCATCCTGTACACCTATTTTCCTCTTGCCACTGGGACATTGCCCAGTTAGAGGTGCTACAGCTGCAAAGTCCCATTCCTAGCTGAGATTTCATAGTGAAAGATGAAATGTTTCCTCCCTTCTCTTCCTGAACACCATCATCTAGAAGCTATATGACTAACCCCAACAAAAATATCACCACTTAGCTTTAAAACATCAAGATTCTTCAGCAACAGAAAACCTATATAAAATTTCAACTTACGAAATACAGTACCTGCAGCCTGAGGAATTGCAAAGGTAGGAGGAAATCCAGCTCCTGCATATGGAGAAGGAGAGATTATTCCTGGGGCACCTGGGAAAGACAGATACATTATACAAAGACACTAGCAAAAAACCTCTGTGTTTAGCTGGAATGTCTTAATCTGTCCTTCAACATAAGCATTTAGTTGGAAGCTAAACCCTAAAACAAACAGTAATTAAAAAATGCATCTAAAGTAAGATTAAACTTCAGGAAATGACAAAAACTATTCCTCCTCTTATCTCTTGCTGTTCTGGAACCACCAGCAGAACACAGCTGTTGACCAGAACACAAGCCAGCAGCTTTTTAACCACTGAAGCTGTTTAACCACAGCTCAGTTTTCAAAGCACCACTTCCAACCCCCAGATGACAAGAGCCCACCCTGAGGGCAAGACAGCAGATGGCACCAGCAGCACAGCTGGAAACCTGCAGCAGCCCTCACCCAGCAGGAGGGGGACAACCCACAGCAACAGGCACCCACCTCCCCACCCTCTTTGCTAGGATTTTGCACCAGCCTGATTCAGTGGCTCCTCAATTTCTGCTAAGTCACATTGAATTCCAAAATTTTGTACAACCTGATTGCGTCCCACCCCGGCACACGCAGCAGATACTCGTCCTGCTTCCACTTCAAGAAATCTCACCAAAAGCAGCTGCCATGGTCTGATCCAGAGTGGGCTGGTTATCCCCAGAAGGTAGGTCAGGTCTGGTGTAATCTCTGCTCTTATCATTATTGTATTTTACATTGAGACTCGTGAGCTTTGAGAAATCAATGCGCAGCGTGCAGCAGGCGTTGTAGATGTTCTGCCCATCTAGAGACTGCAAGGAAACAAACCCCAGTTCACCCCCGAGGCATCCACACCAAGATCACAGCAACAAACCTCAGAGAAGGTGTGGCACAGCATCCCAGGTGCCAGCATGTACCTGGCAGATGCAGCAGAGAAGGAACTGCTTCCTTCTACCCCCTCAGCACTCGCCCACCTCAGCCACACTGCTCTGGGGGACAGATCCCACCCCACTGCACCTGGGAAACCCTCACCTGAGCCCAACACCACCACCAAATCCCCCAGCAGGCTGGAGTTTCTAAGCAAGCCTTAAAAGTTACACCAGTTCAGGTGTTCAGCACTGCAAGCACACTACTCACCAGTTTGGCATGCTGAGCACTCAGAGGGTCAGCATACTGTAACAGGGCCTGAAACTGGTGGTTCTTCGTGAACATAATTATTTTCAACACTGTACCAAATTTGGAAAAAATCTGCAAGATAATATTTATATATTTCGTTATTTCCAGTAAATTAATTTCTTCTTGATCTCCATTATTAGTAGCAGAAACAACAGAAGTTACCCTCTCCCCTTTTTAGCTTTCCAACTTAAAAGTTTCAGGTTTTAAACTTCACAGTGGGCACTGGTTAACTTGTGTCATGGCATCAGATGAGAAAAACATCAGGGTGACTGAACTGCCACCCCCTTAATGCAGTTTGTTATGAATTCTTACACAGGAAGATTCTCATGCACCTCCAAGAACTGGAGCCTTTCCAAGAATTTCAGGGATTCATAAACAGCTTGTATTTTAAACACAACAAAGATTAAGTTAAGCAGCCACAGCAGATAGCAGGAGCTTTCCAAACAGACTGCTGCCTAAAGGGCACCTGGACACTGTTGTGCTTCCTCCTACCCTTGCACAAGGACATGTGGCAGCTATGTCTGCTGAACCTTTATCAGATCTTGAAGAGCTGCCTTGAAAACAAGTATTTGTCCCTGGTACTGTATTAGAGTGTAATCCAACCACAATGGGTTGGCTATCAAATATTTGGAAATTAAACTCCAGCCAGACTGGGACCAAAACCAGAAATCATGTAGGTGTCAGGGTCTCCAGAAAGTAGAAATCTGACAGCTCTGTTCAGAACTTCCTCCAGGACAAACTTCCAGAAGTTGTCATGACATGTTTTACCTGATGCAGAACATCTAGAGCAACAGGATAGAAGAGATTCTCAATGATGATCCTCAGGACAGGGCTCTGGCCAGCCATGGCCATTCCTGCATCCACAGCTGCAGGGGCTGCATTCTGAACAGCAGTCACTGCTTGCAGAGCTGCTTGGGCACGCTGCAGAACCAAACCTTCTGTTAGACCCACACTTCTGCTTACAAAAATACACATTCAGCTTTTCTTGAGCTTCTTATCTGCAAACCACTACCAGAACTCAACAGTTAGCAGACCATGAGAAAGCAATTTAGTGCTCCTAAGGCTGGATGTGCAGCTCATTTAACAGTCTGCAAGACTTTGGAAAAAAGCCCTTCTAGGAGACTTTATTCCAAAAGTCAGAAGCTAGTGCTGAGCACTTTGATAGTTACACCAGATCTCAAAACCCTCCCAGACCTACACCAGCCCTGCAGTCAAAACTGCAGCAGAGAGCTGTCTGTCCCTCCCCACCAGTATGACCACGTGAAGAACAAAAACTAACTGCTTGGTTTGGAGAGTTGTCTGTCTTCAGCTCCTTGTGGTTGGAAAACTGGATGTAGATGGGCTGGTTCCGAAGGACTGGAGTGACTGTGGTGTAGTAGTTGACCATGGTGTTGGCTGCCTCCTCTGTGTTCATTTCTATGAAAGCCTGCACAAAGTCAACCCCAACAGTGACATTTTACCAAAGCAGCTGACATGAGGAGACAGCAAAAACACTGAACAGCACCCTGCAATCAAGACCCTCAGGAGGAACTTCCAGTTACACTGTAATTGTGTTTGGGTTTCATAACTGCTTTTACATGCAAGTTTTTAAACAAAGAATTAACCAAATGCACAAGTTAGGATCTTCCCTGTCCAGATGAAGTTAACACATGTACTATTTCAGTCCTGCCCCAAGATCTCCATGCTACATATATTTAGGAACCTTGCAGTGACAGAAGTGTCTGCAAGAACACAGCAATAATCCAGGTTCTTAACACAGGGATGAAGCAACTTCCCATACTTCTCCACTGAGCAGTGAGCCCACTTCCTCCTGCACCTTCACAGCCTCCTCTACTTCAAAACTAGAATGTAAGGGATTGTAACAAGCCAGGACATGAAGTACTTGCATATAATCACAGCATGCAATGTATCAGAGGCACATTTTCATATTAAGATTAAAGCCAAAGTATTTTAAGCAATGATTAAAGTTGGCTTGCTTTTTTTACTTCCTAATTTGCAAGACAATTTTAGTTACTGAATTAGTGCACACCTTCTCCATTGCCCAAGAGTGTTTCAGCTTTACACAGCTAATTTCTGGTATCTGCAAAGATGTCCTTAGCATGCAGAGTTACACTGGTGGTTACTCAACTGTCAAGCCAGCTTGAGTGAAAAAGGCCAACTCATGTCACTGCTGTCCAAATAATTTACCTGGTCTGTAATTTAAAAACCAGGCCTAATGCTAATTATAAGTGACAACCTATAATTATGGACTTAGCTCCTTGTAGAGCCTGAAAATAGTATTTTCTACAGCTCATGGGATAATCACAGAAAAGTAAAGTAATAGTATGCAGAAGTCATTGACTCCTAATACAGGGCAGTTGTTTAAACAACGTGGATCTTGTTTACTGATGACCAACTCATCAAGCCTTTGACATAATCCCTGCGTTCAATTACAGAAACAATACCTGATTTTTGCCTTTCAACATCAGAAGATTGGTGATCTTGCCAAAAGGTAAGCCCAAAGAAATGACCTCTGCCTCCGTGACGTCACTGGGGAGTTTACGGACATGGATCACTCGGGAGGTGACCCCAGCAATTCTATTATCACCTTTGAATTTTTTGCTGTCGTTTCCATTAGCTGGAAAAAAAAAATGAAGAGTTGCTGCTCATTAATAGTTTGAAGGGAAGCTTATTAGGGTTTGAAAGAATACACACACAACTTTTGACACACAATTTGTGCTCCCCATCCAGTTATTACTCTATTACAGAGAAATTCCATAGTCCAATTTTAAAGACACATGGTTTTACTCTTTTTTTTCCAAATTACACGTTGTGAGTGACGTAGCTGAATGCCACTGCAATGGAATCAACTCTCCAGTGGCCATTTCACAGCTTGTTTACAGCACACGTGTCCCCAGGTTTCTGCATTGTGTGGGTCTGAGCCACTAGTTTTAGATCACTGCTTGACTCCTTGTCACTTGGACTGGTGTTCCTGGCAATGGAGCAGCGTGAAGGGGACATCTTCATGCAGGCAGGATTAAAACAAAACCAAACCAACATGTAACTTTGGATGACATATGGCAAAGAGTGTCCCCAAAGACATGATCTGGCCCAGCCTGGCAAGGAGGCCACAGGCAGAACATGAAGGGATTCAGGACAGTGGTAACTCAAGAGACAATTTAAGGCACTGACAAGCACACCAAGGGCAAAATTCTGGCCTGAGCCCCCAAGGATGCCATCTTGGGTGGGATTACTAACCTCTAGATTCCCAAATAGCAGTAAACTGCTACATACAGCCAAAGTAAGCCCATATGAAGTTCAACTGTGTGTAACAGCTTACAGTATCCTGCATGTTGCAGGACAGTTGCTGAAATGACTTCACAGAAAATTTTACTCAGTCTACTCGACTTTTAAGGGTATAGGGCAGACATTTATTATTATTGACTCTTACAAAAAGGTCTATAAATACTAAAAACAAAGACGTTTTAAAAATTAAGACGTCCTCATAGTATTTGCCACACTTACAAAGAGGTATTCTTTTTTTTAAGCAACATTACCTGCAGAAGAGTTGCCGCTCATGATAAAGGGTCCGTTAGTAACACAAGCAGTGAAAAGCTCCTCAGCTCCCCGCTGGAAAAGAAAAGATGAAAGGTAAACTGACAACATATTTCCTAAATTCTATTCAGGTACTCCTAAAGCAGAATAATTGAGGTTAAGCTGTAAAGAAGCTGAACAGAAGTGTAAGTGAAAACATACTGCTGGTGGGCAGTGAACCTCACCTCCATAAATTAAATATCAGAAAGATCCAATTTAGTAATTGAGTAGCACTATGCAGTATCTCTTTTCAGCTAAGCATTAGGAATCTTAGGAGTTGAAGCATTGCTGAATTGCCTGAAGCCACTAAATGCAACATCGTGCATCCTGTTGGACCTCACAAAACTGATTTCTGACTCCTCACATCAGACAAAACTGTCATTCTTTCAGGTTAAGGTAAAACAATACTGCAGCTGATCATGAATAGCAAAACAGAAATGCATCCAGGCATGCACCAAGACAGATTATTTTACAGTGGGTTACCAGCAGCAAGGAAGTCTTAAGCAAAAGACGAGTTACCAGAAGCTGGTCAAAACTGTTAGTGTATGACTTGGTTATTACAAACCAAAGATGTTTATTTTCCAGGCACAAGTAGAGGATGTAACTTGAAGAAAATGAGACCAGAAATAAACTAAATCTCTCTTCCCCTCATTACTCTAAAAAAGGGCAGATGAGAAAGAAAACCTACTAGCAAAAAGCTACTTTTTAAACTTTACAGCAGAAATAGGTTCACATATAATTAGGATTCTAGCACAAAAGAGTCTGAACTGCTTTGCTGTCTTCTAGCCACAACCCCCAGAACGGCAGCAAGAGCTTCCAGGACAACAGTACCAGGAGGTCTCAGTAAATGCATTAAAGCCAAAAGATGTCTGTCTGCCTGTCTCTGCATCCTGAAGCAGAGAAACCCGAGCACCACCAGCACAAAACCTCTGTAATCCCATCCTCTGCTGCCTTCCACACGGCTTGTTCTACATTCAGACCAACACGGCTACTGGCAAAACAAGAAGCTGTGAGTAGCACAGCACAGCCCAACATCTTGATTCTTTTATTCTTCTTCCTGCAGCTCTGTGCATTTCCACTCTATGAAGGAAGAAAACACGACAGAAACTCTAAAATTAACTCCTATGAGAACTATCTAAACAAACTGGAATTGCAGAATTACAGAACTGCACCTATTCTAGGCTTTTTAGAAGCTGCAAGTATAATTCCACCTGTTCACACCAAGTCCCTGTACACAATGCATGTGTTTCAGGTCCACACAACATTCCCTGTAAAGTCACCCAAATCACCTCACCTGACCAAGACTAGTCTAATCCTAGTAGGAGGTACAAAAAACTACCAAGATAAAACAAGACAAGTTACTTCTCAGCTCTAACTATACTTAAATAAGACAGCTTAAAATCAGCACTTCTGATTTTCAAACAAGTTGAACACAGGACCTCAAATCCCACTGCAGACTGTGAGCAAAGATGATGACAGAAATTGAAAATATTAAAGCTCTTTCTCACCATCATCTGCACTGCTCTTACACTGAAATGCCACCCTGAAAGGCCTTTATCCACAGAAAAGAGAACAGAGCTCATCCCTGCCCTGGCTAACCACCCCCAGCCCCGATGGAAACATACCCAGCTCCACAGCGTGGCCACCAGAAACTCTACCTGCCACCACTCCTGGTATCTGGTGGCACCTGCAGAAACAGTATCTGCAGGACAACAAAAGCTCTCTGCTTGCTTCCCCAGCAAACAGGCTGGAAAAGTAGGTCACAGTGAGCCCCACCATGCTGAATTACAGACAGCTTCAGGTTTTTTTTTTTTCTTTCCCCGCTCAAATCTTGAATTTCTTGTTTGACTACTCACTGCTAGCTCTTCAAAGACGGGCTCAAGGACTTTGATGTTCTGAACAGGAGAAATGAGGGCAGGTTCCAAAGCTGGGGTTGGTGTGCTGCTGCTGGTCACCAGCAAACACTGACCAGGTCCAGGGGCTCCTCCTGACAGGGTGACTTAATTAGGAAAAGGCCTTTGAACAGCTGGTCTAATTAGCACTTGGATTCAAGTGCAGCAAGAGGCAAGCTAGTCTGGGAGGCTATTAGATTGTGATCCCATCCTTTGGATGACTCAAATTAATGCATAATTCCAAGGCTAAAAAAAAATAAAAATTTGAAAATCCACCAGTTTACTCTCGTGTTTGAGCTGCTGCAAAGACTCCAGCTCTGGGTGCTCTTCACCAAAGCCACCCACCAGCAAGCAACAGCCTGACCAATGCAGACAGGGGTTTATTGTCTCAGGAAACACCCTGCAGCCAGCCCTGGTGGGCCATAAGCTTTTCAAAGTGTTCTTAAATAGCAGGTTGTAAATCTGTGCACACAGAGCACTCCAGCACTCCCAGTAGGGATTGGTGTGCTGGTGCAAGCACACTTGGGCAGTCCTTGCACTCCATCATGGAAAGGCCTGAACAAGCCACATATTTGGCTCTCACGGAAATTATAAACTGGAAAAACAAACATTTATACTATTATGGAAAGAATTTAAATTCTCTGAATTTAACTTTCCTAATGGCTTGTTTAAAATAAACATTTTCTCACATATTTGAAAATTTACTTGCAGGGCAATTTGACAAGGAATGCTCAGGGCTGCTGGGATCCTTTAATGAGAGAGCAATTTCAAACCCACTCCCCTCTTATCTTGGAGCCAGTCTATAGTGCCAGCTGTGACCAGAGCCAGGAGGCAGAGGGGAATGACTGTTCCACATCAAAAGCAGCAGCAGTCAATTTGTGAGCTTCCCAGCTGGAAGTACGTGCAAACAAAGAGGGAAAACTGCAGCAGTTGGAAAACTCCAATGAATCAAGGTATTTTCTCTGAACAAGGAATTTTATAGACAGTACATACACAGTACTGTAGAGTTATACCAACAATTATTCCAGGCTGCCTTTAAAAGAATGGCTTTAAAGAACAAACCTAGGAGAAGCACACCAGGGCACAGACCACGCTGCCTCCAGCAGGAAGGAGCTTCATGCAGGGGGACTTCTCACCAGGGCTTGGGTTTTCTCCATTACTGTTGGAGCTGATTTTGGATGACCAGGAGAAAGGAGCCACCCAACCTGAGCCTTTGTCTGTCACCTGTCCTTAAGCTTGCAGTGATTCCCACCATCTCTTTCCTGACTTGTGACACATTTTCTTTCCATGCATGTTCTAAGCTATGAATAAGGTTTAAAATCCCATTATAAATTCCAAATTCTGCTCCATACCAACTAGCCTGATTCAACACAACCAGAGGAGCCAAAGCAAACCTGGTTGTTTTGAAGAGCTTCCCACCACGTACATTTTAAATTCTCCCATAAACCCCAGAAGAAGAGCTACTGATTCTGAAGTACTGCATTATTTTATTGAAGTTTCAAACTATGCAGACCCAGGGAAGGGGAGGAGGCAAGCACAGGGCTGTGTGGGTGCTCAGCTGCTGGTATCAACCCAGAACACTACTTTTCTACCTTTTTTATTCTCCGACCACCACGGGGAGGGCCCGGCTGTGCAGCGCTTCGTTCGAGACCGTTCTTCAGACTCTGAAGTTCACATCCCTGCTCACAAGAGGCATTAATTTACGTTGACATTTCTGTTGAGCTAATTCTTGTGCAGCTGTTTTTTTGTTTGTTTTTTGTTTTTTTGTTTTTTTATGACCAGATTAACAGAAGCAACAGTGTGCTAGTGGTAACCCAGCACTACAAAAAAAAAAAAAAATGTTGTTTCTTTTTACAAACAGATCTCCTCTTTCCTGTTAAGAGAAAACAAATACCACTTTTTGGAATGACACTGCCCAGACCCTGCCTAGACCAGGGTAAGGCTGTTTCTCTCACCAGGATCACCAGTCAGCACACACACTGCCAGGTGAAGCACTGCCTGGGAGTGTTTCTATGACAGCAGCCTCCTTCTGTCTGGCTACAAAAGGTCTGGTGCTCAAAGCTGCAGTCATTAATAAAACACCCATGCTTCCTGCCATCTTCCTATCAGTAATTCTTCAGTTCCCTTTTCTAAAAAGAGGGAGAGGAAGTTGAATTAGTCTAGGCTTTCAGAGCTTAAAAAGCAACTGCTAATATTTTGTACCATAACCCTAAATTGTCTCATTTTTTGCTGGGTTTAACCCCATACTTAGGAATGAAGCCAGAGATTCTCATCTTCTACCAGTACCCCTACAAATACTACAGAAATTCTCAGCTGCCCTCTGTAATCTTTTACCTACTTAAGAACCAGTCACTCATTTCAAATGGATTACAATAAATCAACTGCATTCTGCCTCTGCAAAAGGCTAGAAACAAACTAAATTGCCATAAAAATAGGAATTTCAGTGCAAATAGGTGATACTGCATGGTAACAAACAATTTTCAGAATGCAACAAGTGCTACAGGAGGAAAGCAAAAATTAAAGCAAAGGCAAAAAGGGCACCTGGGAAGGAAGAGCAGTATGAGAAAGGCCAGCAAGCTACAGGCTAGCCAAGCCTAAGAGCTGAGAAAAAACATTTTCTTCCCTGGCTCACAAGGGAAATCCCACAGAGCAGCAGCATTCTTTTTCCTTTGGATATGGAGCACCTTACACTGCTCTAACAATTTTACAAGGATGGCAGTGTCCCTCCTCTGTGAGAGGGAGAACTCTTTGGTCTGTTTCCAAGGAGAGATTAAAAAAAAAAAAAAAGAAAAAAAAACCCACCATGTCAGACATTCTTCTACTCCCCTCTGCCTACATTTGTAAAGGCATTTTGGACCCAGGAAAAGACCACCATAATATTTCACACACATACAGATCACTGAGAAGCTCAAAGCAGCAAAAATGTTCCTGGAGCACAGAAAGAACTGAGTGTCTCTGAAGTCTGGGTCAAGGGCTCTGTATGAGTTCAGGCCCAGAGGAATGGAAGAATGTGCTTTGATCCTTCAGCTCACAGCTCGAACCACTTTGTGAAGGAACCAGTAAGAGAAATCCAGTCTGATGACATCATCATTCAAGCTCATGTTACATTCCAACATTTTTCTGCTGAGAGATTCAAGAGCCAGAAATGGAACTGAATTCAAACTACTAGGAAGAGGGATGCCAGTTTTCCTTGTCTTCCACAGGAGGCCCAGCCCTCTGCTCCTCTCTGTTTGAGGCACAGCATTGACAATCTGATCAGAACCAACAGCAAGAGGTGGGGAATCTTTCTATTCACTGAACTGCTCACTGCACCCCTGTATCATTCATCAAATTAAGTCCAACCCAGGAGCCAGCATATTGCACTGAGAAAACAAACCTGTGGTGGAGGCATCAGCCTATTGGCAGGCTTAGAGAACACTTTTGATTTTAAACCATGCTCTGTTCAGCTGGGGCCAGCAAGCAACTGTCCCCACCACTTCAGGCTTTTAAAGTTGTTATAACCTCAGTCTTGCCTGGACAAGATTGGGTCTATTCTCTTTACAAAAGGACCAGCATGCTCAACTTCCCCCCAAGGTACACATGAGCACCCTGGGTACACACACACACACATTTTTTGAATCTTTGAAACTGGGTTAGTTGGTCAGAGCACTGCAAAGGGTTTGGTGTGCACTGGAAAAATCACCTTCCTACCATCCATGCTGCCACAAGAGCTGGTACTCTGTCTGTGGTATACAGATTTTTGGCTAAAAGACACTGTAAACTTCAGCTTTACAGTAACTGCTGACACATCCTGCTGGGAGGGTTTGCAGTGCAGCTCCAGCACAGGCTCCTCACCCACTCATCTCACCAGCCCCTCCCAGACTTTCTTTCTCAGTCTTTGCTGCTATGGAGACAGCCTGGGAAACAAACCTGCCCTTTGAGCAAATAAAAGGTGTGGCCATTCTAAATAGCCCAAAACTCCCAAACTCCCAAGTGCTGCAGTAATGCAGTCATTCTGGCTTTGTAGGGTAGCACACACCCAGCTTTATGATTCGCTGCTCCCAAGTTGCAACTTCACTAGAAGTCAACCTTGAGCTTTGCAAATCACTGCAGAGGAGCAGCCAGGTCCTTGGGAGAGCTGAATACAAACATTAGCAGCAAAAAAAAAAAACTACTACTGGGTGAGTCACTGGGAAAAAAATTGGAAGCTAGGAAAGAACATTTTGTGCCCAAATCTGTAAAATGGCAAACTGACCACACAGGTCTAGGAGGAACTCCATGATAATTCAATCTCATCTAAATTGCAGTTGTGTAATAACTGGAGTCTGCTTCAGCAAACATGGGGCAATTGTTACTCTGGGATTTCCAATACACACTTGCTGAACTCAGCACAGTATTCAACAAGTTCCCCTCCGAAGCTTGAAAGACAGCTATACTGGAACCAGGCACAACTGGAAGTGAAATAATGCTTGATCTGAGATGGCAGCAGCACACTGACACTGTATAATCTGCCCCTGGTTGAAATAGATGGAAGTGACCCAGAGACCAACGTGGGATTAAAAAGATAAAAGTTGAACATTTTAAAATGCAAGGAAGGCCTGGTACAGCATTTCCTACAACCATTTGATTGAGTGATTTCCATCTACAACAGGAGTCACAGCTTCTACAGTTTCCAAGTCCAAGTAATTTGAGCTCTCTTCCTCATCAAATTGGTGTAGATGTGATGGAGAAAAATCCTCTGAACAGATGTAAGAGCTGATAAGCCTCAGGCAGCAATCTTGCTGAGCACCTGTGCTTCCAGCAATACCTTGAATTCCTGTTTAGCTTCACACGTATTTAAACAGTTCTCATAATCCAAGCAGGGGCATTACCAACTGCCCAGCAAGGTTTTACCTACAAACTGGAGACAGGGGGTGCAGAAACCTGTGTGCAGCTCAGGTTAAGTTGGGGGATTCACTTCCCAAAAGCCACGCGTGTCCCTGGCTGCTGACATGTGTCTGACATGTGTGATCATGCCTCTTGCAGAGCCACAGGAGTCAGCTTGTTGCAGCCTCTCACTAAAGCCATAGGAGAGGACAGGAATTTCCTCACAACATTCTTGGCCTGCTGCCTGAAGCCATAATTACTGTTCCCATGGCAAAGATCCTGGCTTGATCACAAATCACTTCTATGCAGACAGCCCCTATCACACTCCAGCAACCCCTGTTTTAAAAATTAACTTCTCAAATGCCAGAAGTGTGGGGTTTTTTTTTTTTTCTTTCTCCTGGAAGCACTGCCTTTCAGAGTGCACAACCCAACCTAGAAACTACAGGACTTTAAACTACCCTGAGACTGCATCTATCACTTAAATGCCACTTTACAGAGTAACAACACAACTTCATGCTCTTTCTAGTAAGTCAGTCCTGCCCAGAGACCATTACAGCCTAGAGACTCAGTGGTATCCCAGCAAATTAAAGAAAGGGAAAGGAGGCAGAGTGGTCTTGATCAAATTACTTACAAGAGGCAACTGCAGGGGTCAGACAGAGTACCCTAAGAATTCAAATACAGTGCCTCCATCTTAAGGCCATGCTTCCTTCCTGGACAGACAGCTATGAAATTATGGGAAGAAATGTCTTAAATTATGTGTTTCTCATCTGCAGGACATTCCAGAAGGCTGTGCATCAAGAGCCTCATACCAGAATTGTGATGAGCTTCCTAAACAAGTTCACACATTTCAAACTGAAGAGCCTGTGGACCAGGTTGGATGTGAAGCCCAGGAACAGCCACTACAATTACCTGATTAAAAACAAGAGCATCAGGCAGCCCAGTGCTCCAGCAGCATGAGCCATGAGAACATCTTGGGGACTTAATTTACTGAAGGTCCCAAAGACCTCAGGACAATTACTAGAGCTGGGATGGAGCACCATTCCTACCTTCTCTGTACACACTGGCAAGAATGATTAAGTTTACACCTCTGATTATGAACATTTTTCCAGGTCAAATCTTCCTGCCAGCAGCTCAGCCAGCAAGCTCTCCTGCAAGCACACTTCTCAGAACAGACACATCTCCACCTGCACTCCTTTCTATGAATGTTTTATGAAGTCAGTTCATCACAAAACTGGAGCTCCACAGGATGAAGTTATCAAGCAATTATAGAGAATATCTGCTTCTGAAGGGGGGGACCAGTTAATCCTTGAAGTGAGCTGAGTGGTGCCCCAGGGATCAAACAAATGCTGATGGATGGATGGACAGAGCTCTATCACTGGAGTTATTTCAGCAAAGAGAAGACTGAAATGCTTCTGTGCTACTACAGAAACCTTCTGCAGTCCCTTCACACCACTTATTGGCAAACCAAAGGAGGGTAGATGGAAGTAACACACAGAAGCATCAACAAAACTTCAGAAGAGCTGCAGCCAACAAGAGTTTACACTCACCACAGAGATAAGTGGTTTTAAGAAGCCATCAGCTACAGTGTTTTGAAGCAGGGATGCCTGTACCCCTGTGCATGAGTTCTAGAGTCAGAGATCTCTAGTTCAGAAGCAGCAGAGAAGGGGGAAGCTGTCTGGATGTAGCTGCCCTGCACACAGCTACACAGTGCAGGCTAAGAGAAGCCTTTGTTGTGGTCCTAGCTGTGCAACAGGCAAGACTCTAACTTACTCAGCAAACCTACAACACGTGTACCATGTTACACCAGGACATTTTAAGAATGTACTTCTACTCCATGATCTACCCTGGCATACTCAATGTCTTATTTCAACATCATCAGGTAAATGGCTATGTCAGAAAGAATTTTTAAACTTACCTTCATCAAGATGATACAACCTCCCTTTTTGTTTCTGCCACTCTAAGTTTTGATTCCATTTTTTCAAGACCTGCCTCATCTGACTTGACAAGAAACCTCATTTCTGAGGCACACTTGTGTCTCACACTGCACAACTGGCAGAACTGTTGTTCCAGCTCTGTGCTAGGAGTGAAAGCACTTGCATGGGATTCCTCCCACCCTCAATTTAGACATCACACTGTACTGCTCTGAAATCACCCCCAAGATGAGGGTGCTGAGGCATGCAATACCACATCCTGAAGCTTTTCAAGACTCACTGAGAACTACAATTAGTTTTAGAAGCTTCCTGGTCAAGTTGTTATGTAAAACCACTTCTTAAAGCTGCAGAAAGGTAAAGTTGCAAATTACACACAGTTAAAATTGGGAAGACTTCTGCCTAGATCATCAGTGCACTAGATCTTGTATCAAACTACCCTACAGCAGCTAAGGGATGACTGACTCCACTTTTTATCATGGCTATGAACTAGTAACCAGCCTTATTGTCCAGGCCCAAGCCTTTTATCCTCCTCCTCTGAGGGCAGACTGAACTCCTTGCAGCAGACAGCATTCTCAAACAGAACCAGACACTATCATGGCACTGCAATTAAATCAAATATCAGATTCAATAGGAGGAAAGGTAGAATAACCTTTCCCCTACAGCCATTAACAGAGCTCTTCCATGCATTCAATGCTTCTCAGAAACCCCAGAGCACTAGCAAACATCCCTGTACTTAACAGCAGTGATCTCATTTTGTACTTCCAATAAAAAAAAAAAAAAAAAAATCTTTGCTGTCTAAGAGCAAATTCTCTCTTAATGTCCCTACTTTGTTTCTGTAGACCCAACAGAGCTCACACTACACAAGCCCAGCTCTGCTATCACACCCTGCATCACCTCACCAGCCTGCTCAAGTTGCCACATGCAACTCCATTTCTGAGTTAATAATGAAGACACTAACACCACCTCATTCAGGCTATTAAAAAAAAGCTGTTGGATTGCTCCTGAGGGCCACCATTCACACACACACACTACCTGCTAAAGGGAACTTGCAGGGCTGAACTTACTGTAATCCTGATTCTAGTAATATGAAAAAGCCCTTAACACATGCAGGAGTGCCAGTCCCTCCTGCACATCCCAGTTTAACATTTCACAGCTTTTACCCTGTGATCTCAGCAGCCCATTACCATGCACAGCAGATAAGGAGGCTCCTGTCAGCACTTTGAGTTTCAGGGCTAAGTCTGCACTTTCAAAACCTGAGACTAGAAGGATAAAGGTCATATTTACTGTACTTGCAAGAGATAAAAGTCAGCAGCTAAACACTCTTTTTTTTTTTTTGTGGTAGAGGATTTTTGACATATAACTGAACAGGAATTCATATAAACAAAGGAAATCAAGTTCTCAAAAGAAAAAGGCTCCATTTCTCCATTGAGAAGCATTGCCTAGCACAAATAACCAGTGTGGCTTGACATTTTAGTAGGGGTAAGGGCTGGTTCTAAATGCAATAAAGTTCTTTTCTGACAGTTGATAATCAGTATCCAAATGCCAAGAGCTAAATGCTGAGTCATAACAAAAGTCTTAAATTCACAGGAAACTACATTACCTTCTGGTTAAAACCAATTAACGTGGTACCAGAAATAACCCTTTAAAGCTAGAGATCTGCATTTGGTGAAGCTAAAACTAAGTCAGATGCTGAGCAGTGTAAAAAGAGAGAAAAAGTGAGAAGTGCCTACCTTTGTACCAACTGTTATATCTTGGACAATGCTGTAGAAAAAAGAAAGAAAAGGATTAAAAAAGTTAGATAGGTTTGCCACAAATATCCAGCATAGTTTACAGTAGTAAGAAAAAAAGCAAGTCAAAGTGCACAGTTGTCTTTGCAAGTGAGCCAAGGACAGTTTATACAAAGAAAAATTATTAGATGGTGATGGTGGAGACCCAAGACCCAGCAGTGCTAGAAAACTGCAGCTTTTCCACTCCCTACAGCAGAACTTGCTCTTTTTACAAAGGTACCATGGAGGGGGGGGGGG
>JAAWXA010000051.1:2550453-2586320 GCA_038090715.1 Florisuga fusca
GGGGCGGGGCCGAGCGCCGGTGCGCGGCGCGATTCGGTAGGCGAAGGGAGAGCGGTGGGAGGAGCCAGGCCGGGGAGCGGGAAGGGCGCCACACGGGGCCGCCATCTTGAGTGGGGGCAGGGCAGGAGCAGTGCGCCGGCCGCCATCTTGAATACGGGCAAAGGCCCCGGGCGGGCTCATTGTGCGGTCACCCGCGGGCGCCATGTTGGGTGCGGGCGGGGAAGCCGCTCGGCGGGGCCATCGCCAGTAAGGGAGAGCGGGAACCTCGCCGAAATTAGGTTAATTATTTAGCACCGCCAATCGGGGGCTTCTTAATGACGGTACTTAAAAGTTTTATTTAAGTTACATCAAAAAGGTTCATTTCAGTGAGTGCCTTAAGGATAAAGATTACCCAGTGGGTGAGAAACAGAGAATTTGTGAGGTAAGATGTGACACCTCCCGGCTCCCCTCAGGCATCAGGGTATTATCTTTCCTACGTTGTAGTCCTGGCACCGTTTGCTGGCCAAAACAGTTATTTTTGCAGTCAGGTGGACCTCGGTGGTTAATTAGATAAGCTTGTTTCACTCTTTAATGTGTGTCATTGCCTGTAGGCCTTGCTTCTGCAGAAATGCACAGGTTTCCTATCTTTGGGGATTTTCAAACCTCTAGAAGATTTCCTTTTCAGGTGCTGGGTGATTTATAGTAAATATAAGCTTCCTACAATGGACTTACCTGTGTTAGATGCTTCTTGTGGCTCCCTTCAAAATGATTGTCAAGCTCGTTCATGTGCTACAAGATGAAGGCCCCTAAAAAAAAATAAGGGAGAAGTGAGTGTTGGTCAGGTTCCTGCTGGTGCATTTACTTTGTTCCTGTGCAGGAACAGGCACAGGAGGACTGGGAAGCCTGATGGAAATCTTGGGATTTTCCTTTGGCTTCCATAGAGCAAATGCTGCATGGCTTGGTTTACATATAGACAATATTTGCTCACTGGGAATTCTACTAGCAATTAGTAATTTTCTTTGCCCTGCTTGTCATATCCCTCTCTGCTGAGTGCTGCACAAGAATTAATTGTCCCAGCCCTCCCTACCAGCCCCTTGTGTAGCACTGAATCAAATATCAAATGTCCAGTCCACATTGATCTTGGTTTCATTAGCTGCAACCTTGTTTTGAGAGTTTCTAGGCAACCTAATACTGGTCTTATTGTAGAAAGGATCCTTCCTACCTCTCCAGCACACCCACTTTTGACATTTTTGTGAAAACATTTGTACAGTTCTGCCAATCCCTCTCTGGTGGTGGTGGTAAACAGATCAGTGCCACTGGTGGGAATACCTGAGCTGTGTAGCACAGCCCTGTCAGTGGTACCTATAGGGAAGTCCAGAAAAAGGTTTTTTAACCCTGGTGCAAATGAAATTTGGAACCTTCTCCTTGGGCAGTGTTTCTGCTTAGTGTCAGGCAACTTTGACAGGTACAGACATGCATTGTCTCATTTCTTTCTGAAGCATAGAGTAGATGCATGAATATGGGGAAAAAAAAAAAAAAAAAAAAGTGAAACCTTCTGTTCTTTTTCCCCAAACACACACTCCAGTGATGGTTCCTAGAAGCCTTATTTCTCAGAGAGTGGGGCAATGCTCAGCTGTTTTGTTGGCTGGGACCAGACATCAAGTTAATGCCTCACTCTTGCCACCATTTGTAAAATGCCAGAGCTTCCAATGAGCTTTGACCTCAGTAATGAGCTGGTAACTCTTAATTTCTGTATCTCTGGTTGCTGGGGCTCCCTGGCCATTCCCTTGCTCCAGCACAGACATCTGTCTAAATGGAGAAAGAAACTTTCCTCTTGCCAGAGGCAACTGAAGGGCCAGAGATGAAACCAAAGTTATTTCACCAGGTACTGCATGTGAAAGCCTCAGCTTCTGCCACAGATAAGAGATTTACAACTTAGATTAGGCAAAGAATGGGAAAATGATGGGATTATGTGACCCACTTCAGAGCTGCTGAGCTGAGAGCCAGAGAGATAAAGTGATTTGATCAAAGCAGAGCAAGAATTTAACTCCCATCTCACAGTCCACAGTGCACTTTCTTGAACTGTATCTGCTCTAAACTCTGGTTCTCTGGTTCCCATGGAGGTGCTTCACTTCAGCTTCCCCTCTGAATAATCTGGTTGGGGTAATGTAAGTAAGAAATCCCTCCAGAATAGAGGATGGTATGGAGGCAGGATTTTTTTTTTTTTTTTTTAATATGGGATATTTCAGTCTACTTGTAAAGAAGGGCACCCTGAACACAATGCAAAGAATGTTTAAAAATCATGAATGCTAGATAGTGGTCACTTGGAAGAACAAAATCTGATTTTCTAGTGGTTTTTCACATGAGTCTCTTGCATGTGCAGACATTTCAACACAAACCATCCTATATCCCAGCTGCTTTTCTGGTACCTCTGGAAAAGCAAACACAGGTGGATGCCATCAAAGAATTACTCCTTTTCAAAGACCTCTTCTGTGCAATTTGTGGTCAAACTTGAAAGACTTTTTTAAGGTTGCTGCAAGCTCCCACAGGTTTTCTAGCAGGACTGCTGATGGTGCAACATTTTATCAGACATTTCCCTATAATATCAACAGAATTGTTTAGAAAGCATGTTTGTGGATGCTCTGGTAGCAAGCTGAGTAGTGACACTATTGGTCAGTGCAGAGTCTGTCCCTGGGCAAAACAGGGAAATGGACTTAAGAACAAAATAATACTTCAAACAAACAAACAAAAAAGCAGTGGAAAAAAAAAAAAAAAGAAAAAAAAGAAGAAGAAGAGGGAGAAGGGAACAACTATGAATCAGCTTCTTTTGTACAATCCAGCAAAATGGTCCCACCCTGCCCCGGGCTCTGGTTACTCACTTGCTAGAAAGGCTCTGGCAGGACACACCCAGCTGCTTCTCTTTTTAAACCCTTCCTGCCTGCGTTATCTCTTCACATTTAGCTTACCATGCAGGGAAGAAAAACCCTCTGAAATAAAAACGACCTTTTTCCTGCCTTTTTTTTTTTTCCCCTTTGCATTTGTGAAGTAGCTCTGCAGCCTGTGCTGCGTTCAGAGGACACTTCTCTAGAAACTACTGCCCCTTTGCAAACTACCGAAGTTTTTTTTCCCCTTCTTCCTCTTTCACCCGATGTTTCCATCAGCAACTGGAAAACAAGAACCCTCCTCAACTGCTGCCTCTGCTCAGGAGCCCGACCTGCTGTGCATAATCGTGTATCTTTGACAATTTTATGACAATTGTTTCCCTGCAACGTCTCCTCCTCCCCCATTGTTCTCAGGACCCTGCAAATCCTCAGCCAGGAAACTTCCATCCCTAACTTTGCTCCCGGTATAGTCCCAGTGAAACCTGGGGGCGTTTCAAAGAATTTTGCTTCTTTTTGTTGCTTAAGTTTAGAGTCCTTTCAATTAAGAGGGCTCTGTTGTTGTTTAAAAAGAGCATTTGCAGCTTTAGCAACGAATCTCGGGATGCCAGAACATTCCTTTGTGCATCACTCCTGGTGCCACATCACAGCTCTGGAAATGGTTAGTCTGGAGCTAGCAGAGAAGGAGCAAACTCATTGCAGCATTGCTGAGACCCAGGGGATTTCTGATGGGCCAGTCAGTCCACCAGAGCTCAGCAACTGTCCCTAAGAGTTTGGCAGTGTAAAGTATTATCACAAAGCATTCTGACAGGGAATTGATAAATAAAATAGTTTGTAATTCCCTTCCAAATAAATAAATATACCTTTAGCATTGAGTCAGGGTTTCTCACCAGTTTACACATTCCCTAAGCTGCATCCTTATGCCACCACAGCAACTTGAGGCCTTCCCTCCAGGCACAAAGTTGAAAAGCATTTTTCAAAAAAAGTGCTCAATAAAAGCAAGTTTATCTGCACTTGGAACTCTGTTATGTTGCCACTGTGCCTTTTAAGAGGACTGCCAAGCTGGGCAGGTACTTTTTGTGCTGCAAGTCGTTGTATCAACTCTAAATTTTACATATAATCACCAGAGCTCTTCCTTTCTTTCTAATCTGAGACAAAATGAAAGACTTATCTGTACACTGTATTCTGCTGCTATCAGCCCATGTTATTTCAGCACTTCCCTGTCTTCTCTGCTCCTCCCCATGCCTTCGGGTGACTCATTTCCTGTGGAGGATGAACCAGCCATTTCCTGGCTGTTCAACACTGGACTTTTTCTTCTTGGCTGTGTTGGTGAGGATTAACCTATGGTTAATCCATTATACCCCCTGCAGCTCATCTCTGCAGCCTTCTCAGATAATGCACTCTCAGCACCTGTTGCTTAGGGATCGTGGCTTGCCCCTGATCTGAGCCACAGTGATTTGGCTGTGTGGAATTAAAATAATTACATATCTAAGCCCAGGATTTTTGAATTAGCAAATAAGTGCTGCTGAAGTCCAGGAAATACCCATATTGGTCTGTGTTAGACACAGGTTACTGCCAGTGGCTCAGTCTCTGTGTTGATTCTGTGCCCCTGACTCCAGCTCTTTCCTCCAACCTGTGTTTCCAGTTATTTATTCACACTTCACATTAAGAGTCCAACTGCTGAGGACAACACACAGGCTGAAAGATTGCCTGCCCATTGTAATGCCAGCCTGAGTATCTCACATCTTTCAAGCAGCTTTTTACTGCTGTGGTCTAAATGACTCTTTTATCTTCGTTGCCATCATTTCATTTGAATATTTAGACTCATTAGCCTGTCACACATCTATAATGTTTGGGAAGAAACCCCCCACAATAGACACTGCCTCTCAATGTTGCACATGCTGTAAGGATGATCACTGAATAATTCATACCCTTCATGATTTATTCATGCCCCAAAGCTGGATACCTGCTCCCTGACTTTCCATTATCTCCAGGAGAACACAAGTTCCTGTTGAGCTCTGCTCACCGTGGCAGTGCCAGCAGCAGCCATGCACCAGGGCAAAGCAGAGCAGGTGGGCACCAGAAACCCCTCCCTCATGATGCTGCTGAAACATCCCTTCTCAGCCACAAATGGAAAACTTTTGCCATTCCCATGCCACAAGGCTCACCCTCGACACAGAAAATGAAATGCAGGTGCCTTTTTTTTTTTGCAGGTTCTTTGGAAAGGCAGGTGGGCAGGGAAGAGCTCAGCTCTTTCCCACTGGTGCACAGAGGGAGGGAGATGCTGCAGGATGTTCTGAGCATGGGAAGCAGCCAGGCAGGCCTTGACTCCCTGATTTGATACAGTACAGCTGAGCTTGTTCTCCACGAGATATTTCAATTTTATTTTCCCGTGAAAAGCTACAGATTCTGAGACAATTCACACAAACATAGCAAGACTGTTTCCTACCCTCTCAGGAAACCCTGCAGGAAAAGCCAGGACAATCAGCAGCAGACTCACCTCTTTCCTGTCTCATGAGGGCTATCTAAGATTACACCTTTGGCCAAAGATTGTAAGACCACAACCAGAGCCTCCTGACCTAGGTGAAGATTTTGCAAGATATTCAAATTCCATCTGTCTAGAAAGTATGAAAGATGATTCTGTGTTTTCAGCAAAGTCTCCAGACCCACAGGCAACACTACCCCTACCCGACTGGTGTGAAATTTCCTAACTATTTATCCTGTAATCCTGACTTCTTTTGTCCTTGGAATAGGCTCTACATCAGCATAATTAAAAATGTCCAACACGCTTGAGAAACTCCCCGAGTTGCTAAAAATGAATGTGAATTTCCTCCCCACAACCTTGCTCCATCTCTCCCTTTCTCTGGCCTCAGCTTTACAAAGTGGTCTGTTTCCAGCCCTTCAGCATACTTTGCATTCCACTGCCAAGAATGAACATTTATTTATACAAACAACCGCCCTTACAGGCACATCTCCCTGTGCTGTCCTAGGCCAGGGAAATAAACATCATTTCTCTTCTGTAGCCACAGCTCTATGTTTCTTTCCTTACTTTTCTTTCTTTATTCAGTGGCATTTTTTGCAATGAAAGATTAGCGTGGTTCAGTCACTTTCCCATGCCACAAATCTGCTCAGAAATGGACTGGAATGCTCTTTCATTTCCTTACAATGATTTTATTTTATTGCCCTCTAATGTTGGTTCCAGTTTCCTGATAAAACCCTGAGGGGGTCTTGGAGAGGTCTCGCTCAGCCTGGAGGGCTCTGCCAGGCTCTGCCAGGCTCCCAGGTGCCCATTTCTCTCCCAAACACACCAGTGTCCTGCTTTTCTCACACACCAATCCTTCCAGGAGTGCAGCTGCCCCTGTAAGAGAGATGGCTGCTAAAGGACAGGGCAGGGACACAGAGCTCCTGAATTATTGCTGAAGTGTCCCCGCTGCTCACCTGCCAGGCCTGGGATTACTCACTGAAACTCTGGCTCCTCACCTATGTGCTGTCCTCAGATTGTCTCCTGTTGCAGCTGCCATGTGAATGGGTAGAACACAGATGCTAGATGATTGCAGACAGGGGATATCATCAGCTGAGCTTGGTTGATTGAAAGGAAAAAAGAAAAGGGGCCCTAAAAGAGAGAGAGATGCACACAGAGCTTCTAAAATCCATCAGTGGATGTGTCTGTGTGTGGGTTCAGCTGTGTGCAGGCTGCCTTCCATTTCTCAGATGATATAATTTTTTATTATATTAATAATATTATTAAATATATTGATAAAGATAGTAACCACAATAATATGAAATATTATAGTAATCTAATATTTAGATTGATACTGTTTGCAATAAAGTGGTTTTGTTGGGAACTCTCTTACTTGCAACCTTCTAATAAATGAAGCATTTAAGTAGTTTTTGAAGGATCCAGGGGAATACTTAAAAAAAACCCCAACAAAACAGCAAGATGATATTTTAGCATATTGTCCCAGTGCTCTTTTTAGGATAAAACACAGCTTCTCTAACTGTACTGCCAAACCAAAGTCAGTGAACTACAGCAAATGAATGGATTAGGAACTTTTAGTGACTACTTTCCATGAATCATTACTGAATATTTTATGGTTCTCACTGCTTTCTCAGTAAGCCTACTGTTGCAAAGTTTGCAAAGGTATGTTTACTTCTGCCTCAGTGTAAGGTGTCAATCTTTCAATTTCTTCTTCAATCTGTCAATTTCTTTCCTGTGACACACAGCAGAGGGCTGATGTCCTTTAGGTGCATCCCATAACATGCCCATTATGTGCTCAGGTCTAAGGAGGTATTGCTATGTTCAGGAAGAGGAGCATAATTAAAATTAGGCCTTGCACTGATGAGTTTATACAGTATCATCACAACTAAGATCTAGCAGGAAAGAAAAACCTCACCCTGAAGATGCAGCTGACAACATTCAACTACCTCCCCCTTGCCAGGCCTCCATTCAGAGCAGGATTTATTCTGACCCTGCAGGTGACACTGTGCACACCTGGAGCACACCAAAATGTATCCAGACTGGAGTCCTCACACTGCTTTTCTTTGGGTATTTTTCAAAATTCTTCTGCCTCTCCTGGTAACTTCTTCCTGATGCCATGCATGCAGTCCATAGGTGCTTCAGCAGAGCAGGAGAATTAAACCCCTGGTTCCCAGACTGGGTCCAGAACAAATCTGTCCAGATGGATCCGAGGGAGCAGGAGGCTGGGACACCCACGTGCAGCCATGAGGGCACATTGTCACTCAGGCTAATAGAGACATCATTTTCCCAGGGCTTCAACTCTATTAAATACAAAGCTCCAAATGATTTCCTACTTGGATCAAAGATGTGTTTGTTCCAGTGCCACTTAAGTTTAAAAGGCAATACTGGGAATGAATGAAATCTCCCCAGTGGCAGCTGCTGAGGTTCAATTGGTTTGTCAGAGCCATAATTATGCAGCAGACGTCTTGTGTTTGCTGGCCCACATGTTCCTGAAGGATGTTCTGCAATGGAAACAGCACAGGGAAGCCTTGCTCCCAAACTGAGGGGCTTTGGCTTTTGTGGTGTTAAGACTTGCTTATGTTTCAGATGGTGGAAATGTTCAGAAATCTCATGTTCTCATCTCAGACTCAAAACCAGAGCTGCTCTTCTGTGATGAGATGTAGGAAAAGAAACGGTGGCCCACATCCAGCATCCCAGAACTGATGTTTTCCTGTGGAGACTGTCCACTTTTAAATATTCATTATATAGTCACAGCTTGCCTCAGAAGGTGAGTGTTCTCCCTGGCTAAGGTGAGGAGCTGGTGCTGATCAGTGGCAGAGTTTGGTGTGACCCTTGGTCCTCTCCAGCCAGTCATCCCTGTGCCCTTCCCCACAGCACTTCTCATCCTTGCAGCTCAGGGCCTGGGTGCTGGTGACACGTCTCTGCTCATTAAGTAGCTGTCTCCTTCTCTGCTAGATTGTACACCAAATTTTATGTGTAACAGACTTGAGTGTGTGGTAAGGACTCCAGAGTATTAAATTAAGCATTAAAAGAACATTAAGACATGAACCTGCAAAATGTGAAGTCAGGGAGAATTGAGAGCACTCCAGCTCTCAGTTGCCAGAGGAACAAAAGAAACACAATATCCTTTGGAGCCTTTAATATTTAATTTGTTAAGATGCTCAGATACTGGGGCAGCAAATGCAGAGGGTGATGACAGTGTGGAGGGTGTGAGGGTGCCTCATGTCAGCCACAGGGCCTCAATGGGTGTTCAAAGCACAGCCACAAAGAGCTCCTTGTTGGCACAACTGTCAGGGATGTGCAGAGCTACCTGGGCTGCACACACGTTGTGCAGTTTCTGAACACCATTTAATTCACACCTGATCCTGTGAGGAGCTCAGCATCAATGTTGTACCAAAGAGACTCCCAACAACTGGGCTGGTGAGGGAGGAAAGAGCCAGTGGCCCGTCTGACACACTGGAGACCTGTCACTGCTTGACCTGCTCTTCATGTCCTGCAAGCACCTAAAGCCAACAGGAGGATCTTCATAAACCCAAAGAGTCTTCTTCCAGGGCTAAGTTTCATTCCCAGGGGCATCTTTAGCTAAATTTCCTTGTTTTAAGGTCACGGCTTAAAGAATAAGTGATAATAAGTGATACTGCATTTACTGAGAAGATAACTTCATGCTGTGTGTTGACCAGTTTCTTCTGCAACAACCAGAAGCCAGCCAGCTTGTGAGGACTGAAGTGCAGATGTGGTCACCCAAGGAACAAAAGAGGATCTTGGGCAAACAGAACAGCTCAGCCCTGCACAGGTCACTGTTTTGAGAACCCAGCAGCCCTTGTGATTTTCTCAGGAGCATTCACTGGTGCCTCAGCCATCTGAGAGCTGGGAGGCCCAAGGAGGGACAGCTGGGTTGGTGGGGCAGGCTTGGAGGAAGTTTCCACAGGGTATTTTCAGATGTGCCTTTTGTGCACTCAGGACAATTTCAGTCGAGGATTCCAGTTCCCAACCCATTGCTGGCTCAAGTTTTGCTTGAATCTGTAGAGTGGGCTTAATTTTTGCTCTTGCTCACACGTTGGCAAGTGTGTTATCCCTGCTGTAGGACAGGGGCTGGCAGCCTCTTAGGGGTAGCTGTGCCAGAGGGTGTTTTTCTTTTCCAAACTAGCAGCTAGGTGTGCCAGTGCTGGGTTTTGCTGCCTCTCTGGGAGGCAAGATGCCATCCATCTGTGGTGTTTTCATTTATGAGGTCCTCAGCTCCTGCTGAATGCAGCACTCAAGATGTGAAAAACAAACTGGGAGCCACTGCCTCTTACTGGTGCCTCTGCAGATGCTGCCAGTTGCAGCTCTCCTCAAGCATGCCAATCAGAACCTGTAAAACTGAGGGCTCTCAGGGCAGAGAGCCCATACAAGGGATGTTCAGCCTGGTTTAAGGTCACTTTCCTAACTAACTCATGCCTTCTCTCTCTCCCTTCTCTCCTAGGCTTCCCTGTCCTCTAGGAACCAGTGGAATTCTATCCCTCCACAGACTGCTGTGCTCCTTGGGAGACTTCCTGAAGCATCTTACGTGAGCTTGGAGGAGGTAAGGGAGAAAGTGGTGCTTCAAAACAAGGGAAACAGTAGAACCTTAAAGAGGAGCAAAGGCTGCAAAGGTGGGAATCCTGCAAGGCTCCAAATGTCCTGTCAGGATGGGCAGGTATCATGACCTAATGAATTTGCCTGCAGCCAAAAACCTCAGGTGCTGCTGGGCAAGATGTGTCTGTGAGGGACAAGTCCCTTCCCTTTACACAGGCTGTGGGCACCTGCATCTGCCTGGGACACCCCAGTGGAAGCTGTAAAAGTAATCCCAACCCCACAGAGGGAACTTTCCCTCCTCTTTGCCTACCAACAAAGTTATTTCTTCTACCTCCAGGAGCCATTTCCCATCACATCCTCAGCAAACCTCGATAAACACAGGAGCTGTAAACACGGGAGCTCTCTGCCTGTTGCTAGCCAGGCTGACTTCTGCCTCCACCCCCAGGCTGAGTCACCACGGATTTAAAGTGCTTCTAAAAGGTGAAATCCTCAAGCCTGGCAATGAGTTGAGGTGTCAGTTGTTAAAATTGTTCTGAATTGTAGAAAAGTAGGTTACTACATCTCGTGGGGAACAATCATGTCTAATTACAAGTCAGGGATTCACCACAAATACTCTTTAATTTCTACCATGCCTCATCCAGAGTGTGTTACAGTGGCACGTTACCTCTGCTTTGGGGATAGGTGATGCAAGGAAAGAGTGTTTTGGGTCAGATCAAACAAAGAAGAATGGGTGCCAGGCCCTGACTCACAGTTCAGTGTTTGAAACGGTGAGTGATGTGGCCTCCAGCTCACAGCACTCCTTATTTCATTTCAGTTTAGCAGATGGCAGAAAACCCGGCGTGTGCCACACCATGACTCTACTGAAACTCTAAAAGGCTGCTCAGAAATACATAAAACTGCAATAAACACTTTGTCAGTACAATTAAACAAACAAGGCCTGCAACTTCCCCTGAGCAAACTCCCAAGCAGGATGTTAATTTTTGCTGTTTGGTATAAAAACAATTCCCTCCACAGAACAGAAATTGAAAGAACCGGAGACCCCGGGACAGCCTCCTCCCTGCTGCAGGGGCTGGGAAGGGAGGAGTTTCTCTGCTTGGCCTTATCAGTCAGCATTTTTATGCTGTATTTTTAGCAGTAAGATAGCAAGTTTCCTATAAAGTTGGCACATGGAGAGGTCAGTAAATCTGTGGTGAGAGTTCTGCACTGAGTTTTTGCTGTTTCCTTTCTCTGGAGGCACAAAGCTCTTGGGCAGGAATAAGGAAGTGCATTGGGATGGTGCTCCGCCGTAAATATAAATGTCAGAGGACCTTGACCCCTCTATTCAGAGTCATATTTATTCCGCCTTGGGTCAGGGGCAGGGCTGGGCACGGCGAGTGAACTCTGCTTTGGGCCAGCGCCGGCCCGGGGCGAGGGCTGCAGCTATCCGGGGGCCGAGCACCCTCTGCCGGGGAGCGGCCACAAACCAACACCCGCTGCGGGATCTGCAGTCCCCGTCCTCTGCCTGAGCCGGGTACAGCCCGGCTCCACGACACCCAGAGGATTAAAAGTGATTTTTATAGAAGATGGCGATGTTACCCCACCGCTGGCGATGCTTTATGAGAATACCACAAACAGCGAGAGAAGCAATTAAGAGCTGCAAACACTCCTACAAGTGCCTTCTTGCCAACATTCAGCTTCCATTAATTAAGTGAAAGAAGGTAATTTTAATACAAATGGCTCTTGGGGAGCAAAGTTCCCACAGTCGGGTCTGTGCTGATACAATTAAATACTCATCCATAGCATGGGACTGAAAATTAAAAATCCAAGGGTAAGTAAAGCAGCCTGTGAATAGAATTGTTAGAGAAAATAAGGGCACCAGCCCTAAGCAAGAAGCTGCTCACAAGCAGCAGCCTGAAGAGGGTAACTCACTTATTATTGATGTTGCACCATTTTCTGCCCAAGGAACAGATTTGCCCTTCACTAATTTCAGCTTTCCCATTTCTTCCCCAGGGAAGTAAAACACCAGGTCCTATTTATAGAAGTTCATGGTTTGGAATTGGTTATGTTTGGATTTTTTTTTTCCCTTTTTCCTTTACTACAGCTGGTTTTAGTGGTTGATTACTGTTTGTTGGACCAGACAACCCTTTGCCATCTGGCTGCAGCTTTTATTAGCTCTTGAAGGAAGACTTGATTTAGAGTTCACAGTGAACATTCCAGGGACAGCAGCTCTGCCACACAGACCCTGGAGAGAAGAGGGGCATTTGTCATTAAGACTCATGACAAAAATTGTGATTGATTCTTTGAACAAAAACGCTGTTGTTGAAGGAATGTGGTGCTGGAGGCTAATATTTAACAGCAGGCTCTCTCCTCTGGCCCAGGGCTGGTGAGTGCAATTAGAGCCTGCCCTCCATCAGATAGACTGGATGTAATTCTCTGGGAGCATCTCTCAAAATGGAGGAATGCTGCCCCGTGGCAAGTACAGAATGTGTCCTGGGGATTGTATTTCTGCAGGCAAGGCAGGGCGTGGTGAAGCAGGAAAAGAGATGAAGAGGTGCTGAGAAGGCTCTTGTAGAGGGGAGGGGGAGGAGAGAAACAAACATTGCAGAGAACAGGAAAAACGATGTGCTGGGAAATGATTAATCCACCCCAAAGGCCCTGGCTGAGAAGTGGTGGGGCAAGCTCGATGATTTTTGGCAGCCATGAGCTACTTCTGCTCTGCTTGCAACTCCTGTCTTGCAGCCAGATGCGTTCAAGTAGAGCTGCATCCCATTGCCCCCCCAGACACCACATCCCCCCAGTGCCCTCATTCCTGGCAGCTCCTGGGCAATCCCACCCCACTTATCTTTGTATTTTACCCCTGTCCCTTGTCCCTCCACCAAGTGTTTCTCACATGAATCCATGCTGGGGGAAGGGGGCAGGACACAAGTTTAAGAACTGCTGCTCTGTATCCTGTTGTTTTTCTGCCAGGATTGTTCCAGTTTCCTGCACTCTTATCTGGAGCTGAAAAGCCAAAGCTCTCCTATTTACATGCTTTGTGCATGCCTCAGGTTTTTAATCTGTGACACAGACATTATACCACTTCAGAGAAACGTAGGGAGGACTAGGAGAGGGTGGAGGAACAGGAACAAAGTGGTTGCAGGGCGTTCAGTGCCTATACAATTAGTGTCTTTATTTAGTTATCCTGCTCAAGGGTTTCAGAGAACCTTCAGCAGACCATAAAGCTGCACAGAGTCCACTGAAATGTAAAGAGAGGAAGACTCAGATGTTACATTCCCAGCTGTACATTCCAGGTACCTCTGTTTGACAGCCCTTACAGAAGAATCACTTTCAGAAAGTGCTGAGTGTGCTTTCTCCCAGCCCAAGGGCTCAAACGAGGCACAGCAAAGTCTTTAAAGAGAAAAAGCATTTCCAGGCTTCAGTCCTAGGAGCTTCACTCAAGTGCTGTAAAATTCTTTGAAATTATATAGCCACATTTTCCTGAATACAGAGGTAAAATAAGCATAAACTCTGCTGACATCTTGAAAGCTCACAATGTAGACCAGATGCATGAGAAAGCAAAAATCTTGTAGCTTATTAAAAAAAAAAAAAATCCAAACCTTGTTTTCCTGCAGTGAGCATGAATTCACTTGGCTATAGGTTCTCTTAGTCCACTAAATTCCCTATGGGCTAAAAAAAAAAAAAGAGAGAAAAAGAAAACGTTTACCATACAGCTTTGGAATGTCCTGTTTTTCTGCACAAAGGTGCAGGTCCTGCATGCACAGTGTCCATTATCAGATGGGAGCCTCTCCTGGAAAGATAATTAAAGCTCTGCATCAGTCACAACCAGGCAAATGCTGAACCAGGCACAAGGTTTCAAAACAAAACTCAGCCCCAGAACCCTCCCCCAGAGGGAGTCTGGTTTTGTTGGAAGCAGGTAAAATTGTGGGGATGATCAAGTTTTTATTAAGCAAAGAGATGAAAAATAATGCCAGTTCACGCTTTGTGGGTAAATACAGATATAATTTCTTTTTCTACTCAGTTGTAACTGGAAATTCAGACTAATCCCACTTGACAGCTTCTTTGGAGGTGGCTCTCAACTGATGTAAATACAAGAGCAGGAGTGGGCTGGAGACCTATCCTCAGCTGATTACTGGAGCCTTTATTTGGAATTAAATATCAAGAGAAAAATGGCTTTTTTTTTTTCAAAGAGATCAGGAAAAGGAAGACATGTGCTCAGAGATAAGGAAAGATAAAAGCATTCCATTTAAAGATGCCTGTGATAAAAATCAAGATGTTCATCTGCCAAGTCAGTGATTTTGTGGCCTTTTGACCACACAGACCTTCCGTTTCTCTTACCTCTTCCCACACTAACTGTAAGCACCAAATTATTGGCATGGAAGTTCCTTTTAGTTTGTCCAAGCAGCTCAGCCCTTTAGGGAGGAATTACACAGCTTGCAGATAAAACCCTCTTTGGCTTCAGAAGGGAAAAATGGTTCTCCCATAATTTATGTTCAGCTTTGAGGCCCAGGAACAGTCTGTGAGTTCCTGTCCTTCGAAGGTCTGGAGATAGGTTGACCCAACACCTCTGGAGAAGCTTGGGCAGAGCTGGTTGTTCTGTGAGGACAGCTGGCAGGGCTGTTTGATGTGACTTCCAACCCTGATTTCTGTGAGATCCTGGTGACAGATCCTGTCCAATGCCCAGATTAAGAGGTCAAGAGCTCAAAAGGCATTTGCTGCTTTAAAATAGGTGGGTTTGTCTGGTTTTTTGTTTAAAGCAAGCAATGATTTCAGTTAAAAAAAAAAAAATCTTTGCAAATCCTCTCTTTGCACGTTTCCCAGGGATGTTTAGTTCCCTGACCCATCTCCTGAGGTTAGATTGGGCTCTTCTGGGAGGTTTTGCTTTTGTTTGTTTCTTTTCCTCTTCCCCTTGTGCTCTGCCAGACTACCAAAGGCTGCTGGTTGTTTAATTGTTCTGGGGGTGTTGGTCTCTGCTCTCCTGGCCCAGCCTGGCTCAGGCTGCAGACTGGTGCTGGGCAGCCTGGAAGCCCACACCACTTGCACAGCTTTTTTGTTTTTTCCCCTTCCTGCTTGGAACAATTCAAGTTTTGTTTGAGGATTTTGCATGCATTGGGGGTTGAGGGTAGGGGCTTTCCACATCCCCACCTCATGTCACAGCCTTCAGCCAGAACTGCTCAAAAAACAAGTTCAGGCAACATTCCTGTGGCCTGTGTTTCCACTGCCATCTTCTACCACCACTAAATGCAAAGCTTCTAATTAATAATAGAGAAAGCTGCCCATGGCACAGGCTGCCATTTCCAGCTGTACACACAGGGGGTGTCAGTCTTTAAGACTTTTCAGCTCTTGCATTGTGCACAGAGACAGTAAGTTATGTGACTGGTGGTTCTCTGACCTCTTAGGCACTAATGGTGGTGACTTCTTAGGCTACTGCATAGAATATTTCCAACAAGATGGGAGAATTTCCCTAGAAATTCTCTAGAGTTAGTCCCTAGAAAATATAATTTACCCATGCAAGTACTGCTTCAGTTTGGAAACTTATTTGAAAAGTCAGAAGATGTCAGAATCTGAACTCACTATTTCTGGTACTTCTGTTTCTGCAGTTGACTATGTGGAGAACTAAAGATTGCTAACCACAGCCTGCATTCAGTGCCAGTGCTGGAAGGAACACCTCACTGAGTCTGGTTTGCAAAATTCTATTTCCAATATTTATATTTTGTTTCAGCCTTGATTGGTGCAGTGTAGAGGCTAATCCTGCAAATATTTACACAAGTCAAGCTTTCTCTGTGTAGTTCATCAGAGCTCCAAAGGAGTCCACCTTAATGAGAGCACATGTCCTGCAGGACCATTTATTTTGGACTGATCATTGAAAAATGTAGTTGCATCTGCTAACCAGATTTTTTTAAAGACATATATATATATATATATATACATAGACACCCACATGTATGATGATTATTTTAGGTTCTGAGAGAGAAAGAAGGGACATTCAAACAGTCACATATTGATCCCCACCTGAGAGAAGGCTCAGTGAGACAGAAAACAGCAACATGGTGAGTATTCTTTTACAGCATAAATGATACCACAGTTGTTTCTAACAGAAGCAATTCTAGCATTAAAAATTGTAGATTTTTTAAGAACAAGTTTTAGCTATGTGGATGCAAGGTCCATTTTTTTAGTTTCTGAAAAGCATCCCACAAACAACTTCATATATCAAATGACCCTCTGAGGCAGGGGGCTCTGAGCCATTCTGGGGCTAGAAGCAGCCCCCAGGACTATTTTATGCACATCCTCTCACTTATCTCCAACACATTTTTCCAGAGTGAGGGTGCTGGTGATGGGAGGTGCAGTGATGCCAGCTCACTGTGCAGGGATCTCTCCAACCTCGTGACCTGGGCACACAGTCATGGCACCATATGTCACCAAATCCCAGCCCTGGATATGGTGCAGAACACAGGTCAGCCTAGCAGGGACAATTCTCTTCTGTGGATATGTGGAGCTGGACATGCCTACCACTGGCACTGTGGAAAACTGGACCTCAGAAGCAGAGCAGAGAATGAAGTTGTAGAAAAGAGGAAGAGGTTGGTCTCATCTGAGGCTTCACCACGGGAGGATAATTCGGGTGAAAAGAGGAACAGGATGACCAAATCCTTTGAGAGGTCTAAAGCAGACACTGTTAGCACAGGATCACATAGCAGATCCTCAGGGGTCACTCAGCAGAAAGACAGAGTCTACATAATGCATAGTGACCCCAGAGAACATCAGCACAACAGCAGACCCATGAAATCAGGTCTTGCAGCAGAGCAGCATTTGTCAGTGTCTGGTGGTGAAGTCAAAACTGACAGACACCAGGTGAAGAGAGAAAGGGATGAAGATCTACTCATCATCTCTGATGAAGAGCAGTGCATATCAGATGAAGATGCCCAAGGAGACAGGCTCAACCAGAATGTGCTGTCAGAATCACTCACTGGAGCTGCAGCTGCTGAGGAGGATTTGCAAACGCAGCACAGTCAGAAGATGGCATTTAACAAGCTGACAGCCACTCAAGCATCTGGCTTTGCCCCCACAGGAAAGCCACCCCTGACTCTTTCCTGGGAGATTCCAGAATCCCCCATCAGCCATCACGAGAGCCTGGACAGCAGCTTCTTGAAGTTAAATCCTGCTGAGTCCATAACAGAAACTTCTAGAGCAAGAAATTCCTTCGGCTCAGCAATACCCAAACAACATCTAAAACCTGTTCCTGCCTCCAGCATTGAACAAAAGGCCCAACCTGAGTCATCCACCCCTGTGACTTTCTTTGAATTGGAAGCCAGTGTAGATGACCAGTTTCAATTCCAGCTGAGCCCTCCTGAGCATGGCACAACAGGAATGGGCTTGAGTGTGAATGTGACTGAAAATTCTCTCGAGGAGAGAGAACTGTCAAAGTCTGGGCATCCTTCAGCCTCCCCAAGTCCAGAGAGTGAGAACACAGACCATCCATCTGCACCCTCAAACCAATGTAAGTCTGGAGTTTTATTCCTGGTGGATGTGTGGGTATGTTCTGTTAATCACTTTCCCAATATATCAAAGCTGGCTGTGTTCATACAGCTGCCAAAATCCGTGTTGTAAATAAATGCCTCTGATTTGGGGTGCTCTGTTTCCTCTAAAAGGAGGAAAAAGGTTCCTACCTGAGGCCATCAGCTGGAGCTCTGGCTGCACCAGAGTTGGTTTTCATCCAGTGGATTAATATGTGGGCTCCATCTGACTGAGAAGCAGCTCCCCACAACGTGTCTCCCTTCCACACACTCAGTCTGAGAATCCCATTTCACATTCCCCAAATCCTCTCATCTTCTCTCAGTCCAGCCCCATGGCCTCATGGCACCCAGCCTGGCAGAGCTGCTGCAGTGCTGCCCCGTGCCATGCAGGATGCTTCAAACCACCCCAGTTGGGTTTGGTGAACATTGTTCTACTATTTTTGTAACTGACAACGTTCATCATCAGAAGGGGCTGGGAATTCACCTGGGGGTGTCTGGGCAGGAGCCACTTCTGCCAAGACAAATGGCTCATGGTTCAAGTGAGGCCTCTGTGTGTGTTTATTACAAACCATCCATCTCCCCACTTGGAGCAGGCAGTAACAAAACAAGCAAAAAAAAAAGAAAACAGCAGCACACTGATTAGTGGTGTCCACCTCAATCCAGCCACAGCATTTTAAGGTAACAACTGAGTGTGTATAAAATAACTCTGTGCAGGAAAGGGGATCTCTGGAGCCCTTTCCTATCTGCCCCTCTCCAGCCCTGGAAAAGTCACAGGAGAGCAGATGGAGCTTTTCAGCAATCCAAAGAATTAATTTCTCATGCTAGATCAAACTAGGTAGAGGTGGAATTGCCATAGCAACTTGAGAGAGAACCCAACTGGAATCTTGGCAATCCTTTTAAAAAAAAAAAAAACAACACAACTCCCCCCCCCAAAAAAAAAACACAAAACCCCCTTTTACTCCTCTTTTTTTCCTTCCTCACTATCCACCCCTAGCTCTCAGTTAATGTTTTTATTTCACAACAAACGTTCTCCTGCCTGAAGAAATTTTTGTAAAGAAGAAGAATGCTTTGAAATACATTTTGCATCATTAGGTGTTGTATTGTACAACACTTTCAACTTAGGAAGTGGATGCAGAGGCCCACCTACAAAACTCCCATCTCTTCTCACAGAGTGGAGTCTGGCCCCTGGAAGTCACCAGAGTGGCTGCACATTGGTGAAGGTGTCTCCAGTCCTGCTGCAGTTGCTGGAGCCAGCACTGCTCACACAGTTGGTTCCACCAGCATGGTCCTACGAGTGAGGAGGGGCCAGAAAGGAGAGAGGGAGCCTTTTCCCTGCCAGGTGGTTGTGGGCAGAGATCTAAACCAAGGGGAGGGGTTTGTGAAAGTTCCATCCTCTGATTTACCTTCAGAAGGAAGGTGAACATTATTCTCTATCTCCTTGTATTTCACTGATCTCCTTGTACGTTCTTGCTGCCCACAAAGCTGTCTTGTTTTTCAGATGTGTTGAAGAAGTGGGAGAAAAAGAGAAACCGTAACCCTGGTGATATAAAGGTTTTAAAAGACTGGCTGGTCTCACATTACCCCTCTGAAACACGGGAGATCTACGAGCTGCCACCTGAAGACCTCGATCATTACCTGACCTCCTTCTACAGCTCTGCAAAGAGACAGGATGGCAGGGAGTTTTCTGCCACTTCTTTTCACTTCTTTCAGGGCAACATAGAGCGGTACCTCAAGGGTCACAATTATGAGTACAGCGTGGTTAGAGGCTTGGAATTCAGAGGGTCCCAGGAAGCTTTGAAGTCAAAGCATCACCAGCTAGCTCAAAAGGAGAGAGAGGAAGAGTGGAGTATTTTGGAGAACTTGACAGATGAAGATGTGGCAAATCTTCGTAAGAGTGGAGTGTTGAGCAGGAGTAACCCTCAGGGCTTTTTGCACCTCATTTTCATAAATATAATCAGGGGGTTTGGGGCAAGGACACACAGTCAGAGCCACAGTCTGTACTGGGGGCAGCTTGTGCTGAAAGAGACCGAGGAAGAGCTGGAGTACTTGGAGTGGGTGGATGATCTCAGAGCAGAGGGAGGCACAGGGGCACCAGGTCCACGGCTCTTTGCCCAGCCTGGCAGCCCAGAGACCTGCCCAGTGGAGGACTACAAGGAGTACACCAGGAGGAGGCCACCAGACACCCTGCACGACTGCAACCCACTGTACCTGGCTCCCAA
This sequence comes from Florisuga fusca, assembly GCA_038090715.1. Taxonomy (NCBI): domain Eukaryota; kingdom Metazoa; phylum Chordata; class Aves; order Apodiformes; family Trochilidae; genus Florisuga; species Florisuga fusca. The sequence continues at coordinate 2,570,051 of JAAWXA010000051.1, forward strand.
ACCTCAGTTCTCCATCTGGGACCAGGTATGGTTCTGCCGAAAGTCACTGGCCAAAGCCAAAGTAGAAAAGATGTTGAAAGTTACCATCCATCAACTCAAAATACACATGAAGAATTCCAAGCAGTAAAGGGATCCATTTCATTCCTGCTGCACCACGTTTTGTTAGGAGTGTGTTTCAAAGCAGGCTTTGGAAGGTTTACATGGCAATAGTACAGGTTGAGAACATTCTCTTTGGTTGCACCTTAGAAGGTCAACAGGTTTGCACCACCTTCAGGTGAAGTGCAGAAATTTCTTGTTCTTTTCTGTTAGTGGAATTGCTAGTTCAGCAAGTTAAATAAATATGAGAACCCTGAGTTTCACATTTTAAAAACAAGTTAATATTCTATTGTATTATTAAAGACATGATAAAATAGATAATGCTATCACAGAGAGGGCTTGGCAGCTGCATGGCTCCTCTGCACTCACAGTTAGGGAGCTGACACCTGTGAACAGCCTTCAGTCTATGGGATAAGCCTGTTGTAAAAAGATAAGTAAAGTAAAAAGATAAGGTAACAGGAGTTAGGAGTTAGTTCTGGGTTGGAAGGAGAACAACAAAATGCCATCTTCATCAAGGGCTAACCCCTGCCTCACAGGCACAAGGTCCTCAAGGTTTCTCTCATTCTTCTTAGTGAAAGGTTTGTAGATTTAAGAAGTTGTGACCACGTTTTAAAAAGTTGTGTAAAATGGCTGATATCGTTGAAAGATTTTATGGAAACTGTTTTCCCCAGAGTGCTAAATACAGCCCCAGAAATCCCCTTTGGTTCACGTTGTTCACTTTGTTCAGCTGTTGGAGCACTACACAGTCAGTCACAGCACACACCCCTCTGTGCTCAAACCCTTTGCCAGAATCAGTCCCAATTAAGCAACATTTAAAATCATCGAATAACTTATAGATGTTTAAAGAGCCATAAAAAAAAATAAAAAAAAAAATGAAAACTCACTTACTCGAGTGCTTGTTGCAGGTTTCCTCACACTGCACACGGATGGTGTTTGGGATCCAGCCCCCAAGCCCCACAGCAATCCCCGGGGAGGGGGGGGTGGCTCTGCTCTCTGCTCATCCCTTTCTCCCAGAGCTCGGTAAGGACACTCAGGTGGGACCCTGAGCCCCAGCGAGAGCCGCTCCTGGTGGCAGCACTTGAGCACCTCCTGCTTGATAGCTCCGTTCCGAGCTCATTGCGCTTCACGCAAACGAGCAGCACCCGGGGCAAGGGCTGAGAGCTCCCACCGACTCCTGCTCAGGGTGTTCGGAGAGCCCCGGGGCAGTGGGTGCTGCCCGGGCCCCTCCCGGTGGGGGTGGGGACGGTTCCCCGGGGTCCATTCGGGGGCGAGGGAGCGTCGGGAGAGCCGAGGAGCGGCTGCAAAACCCTTTTCTTGCCTCTTTTTGCACGGGGTATGCGTGGCGGTGCCGGCCCGGGGGGGGCTCTGCCGCTCGCCATCGTCCCGGTGCTGCTGGCCCCGCTGCTGTGCGCTCGCCGGGAGCCACCTAGCGACAGCGGGGGGGTTGGGGGGGGGGGNCTGAGGGGGCTGGGCAGGCCTGGGCCAGGTGTCCTTGTCCTCGGGTGATGTGGGTGGCAGTGGCAGTGAGGGGGGGGGAGCCGGGGCCTCCCCTGCTGCCCCCGGCCAAGGAGCAGCCCCGGGAACCGCGTCCGTTCCCCCCCACCCAGGGGTTCGCCCCGGAGATGAGCCCTAGGGCTCACCTGAATCTCCTGCTGCAAACAAAACAGAGCAGGCAGCTTGGTGGGAGAGCAAGGACTCTTTTAATAAATTAGCAAAATAAACAGCATTTATATATAATATATGTTCCATTGCTGCATCTCTGCAGGCCACAGGAGTTAAGCAGAAACGTTGATTTCCCGGCTTGGTGCTGATGCTGATCCCAGCCCAGGTTCCCTCCCGGGCCGTGCCTGAGGTTGTGGAACTTAGAAACCTAAACCCACTTAGAAATAAAATAGCTTTTTGTAAGCCAGAGACACAGCTTCCAATAGGAAAGAAGTGAAATTACCGTATGATTTCATCTAGCTCTCTCCTCACAGAAGTGATTGAAAGTGATCCAAATTTTTCCCTACTCTTAAGGCAAAAAAAGTATTTCCTCACCTGGCAGGGAGGGGGAAGGACTGAGCTCACCTGCTGCATGGGGAGGATCATCTATTACATTAAAATCAGGTGTGATTTGCAGTTTATGAGTCTGATTCTGCTGGTAACTGGTACCAGGAGCTGAGCTGGCCTGGTACTCGGGTCGTGTGTCAGTCAGTCCCAAAGAGGGCAAGGACATACCCAAGGCCAGTGGCCCCATCCTCCTCAGTCCTCATCCCTGACGTACTGCCCGGCCTCCCAGCGCTGGGCCATGGTGCTCTTGTGGCGAATCACTCTGGTGCTTTCCACAACCTAAGCACACCCAAGGCACAGCAGCTTCTTAGAAAGATGATATTTGCACAAACAATCCTTTTTGCACCACTTGCCCACCCAGACAGAAGCTGTCATTCGTCCCTCCGTCCTCCCTGTCCCCCCCCTCTGCTATTTTGGGGTTAAATACACCTGGCAGCACCCACAGCACCTGCTGCCCAACACAACACTCACCCCCACCCTGCCCATGGCCCTGCAGGAGTCCAGACCCCCACCCATCCCATCCCCTCNAGACAGGGGCTGGGCAGGCCTGGGCCAGGTGTCCTTGTCCTCGGGTGATCCCCTCACCCCCCAGGACTGGGGGGAGCCCAGCAGGGAGCAAAGTCAGGGCAGTGCAAGCAGAGCTCCCAAGTTCCCAAACCTTTACCTCTGTGTTGATCCTGTCAACGGGTTCAATGCCAGCATACTGCGGGAATGGGAGAGAAAAGGGTTCAGATATTGGCAACCTCACAGGGAAATATCCAGAGGCAGCTGGATTGGGGAATGCGGAGGGGTCAGGCTGCCAGACAGTGAGGAGACAGTGCATGGAGTCCTGCCCTCCCCACAGTCTGGGACAGGACCCCTCTTCCAGGAGGAAGCTGCAGCTCCTCTCCAGGCCCACCCAGCATCAGGGCCCTTGCTGGAGCCTCCGCTCCAGATCTGCCACTGAGCCCAGAAACTGGACCTCCAGCCCTGGGTGGGAGCAGGGCACAGCCACCTCCTCTCCCGACCCCCATGTCCCCAGCACGGTCACCTTTCCATCCTCCTTCACCCTCTTCCTCTGCTCCTCGAAGGGACTGGAACGTGCAGAGTTGGGGGTGAGGGTCTCGGCGCTGCTCTGGGAGGGACCACCCACTCGCAGCGGGGTGAAGGACGACATCAGCCCCAGGACCCCAGCCCGGTGCGGGGCAGGAGTGGAATCTGGAGACCTGGACACCGAGTAGCTGCCACTGACACCTGAGGCAGCTTCAAGAGAAAGAGGGTCAGGGGGTCAGGGGGGTGAGGGACACCAGGGCTGCTCCCAGGGGTGGGTGCCCACAGGAGAGCAAGGCTCCTGCCCCACACCAGCCGCCTCCTGCAGGGTCAGAGGATTTGGCGGTGCTGGGACCCTATGTCTGGGTCAGCCAGGGATTGTCAGGAGCAATGGGAGGGAAACCCACAAGTTGTGCATTTCTAGGCCCTTCCAGCACCAGTTTCTGCAGTACTGTGACACAAAATCACCAAAATCTGACCAGCACTGGAATCAGAAGCTGTGCTGCTCTCTGGGCAGTTCCCATAGGTGGGGGCAGCACCCATCTGCCTGAGCTGCATGGTCCTTGGGGACAGGCACCCCACGGTGCCACCTCTGTCCCCTCTGATGTCTCCTGCTGACACCCAGAGCCACCAGCAACAGGAGGGCAGGAGCGATGGCCCCGGGACTGACCCCTGACCCAGCCCACCGTCCTCCTGTCCTTACCAGAGCTGTGCCGGGAGCGGGAGCTCTCCTGGGGAACGCCATCGCTGCTGACCAGGGAGCAGCCGTCCATCAGCTGCCGCTGCCGGCGCCTCTGCTCCTGCAGCTCCTCTTCCCTCTGCAGGTCGCTCCGGATCTCCTCCTCAATCAGGGACGACGTCTGGGGCTTCCAGGTCCTCAGCTTGTACTGCTCCTCCCGGCCATCCTCCCTCCTCAGAGGGCTCTGCGTCCCCATCTCGTCTACGAAAGAGACTTTGGGCTTCCAGAAGGGCAAGGAGAAGTACTCTCTGGGCACGACAGCCGAGTGGTCGGGGCTCGGGGTGGAGCCGGGAAGCCTCGTTTCCCCCCAGGGATCCTCACTCCCCCATTTGCTGGCGCTGACGGAAACGCGCTGGGACACCCGGGTCTGGTCTTGGCTCTTGGCGCTGGTGACGAAGCGTGGGGTGGGCAGCTGGAAGGTGCTGATGCTCGTGTAGGTGGGAAGGCTCCCCCCACTCCTGGTGTCTTCTGTGGGGTGAGGGCTGTGGTTCACGGGCTGCTCCGTCAGGAACTCGTTGGCCCAGCTCCTCCGCTCATCCCCCTTCCTCACAGGGGGCTTCTGTGGGGGAGGCTCCTCCCGCTCAAACACCCTCCGGCGCTCGTCCAGCTCCTGCTGTGTCCCCTTGTCGTAGGTCCCCAGCAGCCTCCCTTGCCTCTTCAGATCCTCCTCGCGCTTGGTTTCCTGCTCAATTTCCCTCTGGACGTAAAGGGAAGCGCGGCCTTTGTCCTTTCCTTTCCTGCCCGGGCCGGGAGAGGTGTGCATGGAGAGGAGAGGCTTGGTCTGGATCTCCACCAGCTCGCTGCTGGAGGTCAGCCGCTGGATCCCTCTCTCTTTCCAGAGGTTCTCCTCCCTCTCCATCGCCATGCGGATCTCCCGCTCGATGGGAGTCTCGTTGCTGACCTTCGTCTCCTTGCCCAGGCCATTGCTGCTGGTCCTCAGCTCCACGAGGCCGTTGAAGATCTCGTTAGATGTGCTTCCATCACTGGCATAGCCTGCGCTGGCTTCGTTATACATCTCACCCAAGCCAGAGTCCAGGTCCTCTCTGGAAGATGCTTTAGTCAAGCTGGACATTTTCCCAGTGGGATATGATCTTTCCGTATCAGCCCTTCTGTGAGCATAAATCTCCTCCTTCACAGGCATCTTGTAGGACACATTATAAACCTGGTAAATGCTCTTGTCCGTCCTGCCCTGGCTGGGTGCACTGGAATTACTGTAACCTCTCACAGCCTTCGTGGACATCTCAGGACTGTGCCAGTCTTGCTGAGAGACTTTTGTCATTGGCTCTGGCTTTGGAGACACGACCTGTTGTTCTGGGCTGAAAAAAGAGCCCGGGTTGGTCTTCTCCAGCATCAGGAACTGCTGCCGAGCAGCTGAGAAGTTGATCTGCTCCGTGTCGATATTTTCAGGGTCAACTGGTGTCACTGCACCCCCTGAGGAAGGTTTGTCAAAGGATATGGCAAAACTGGTGGAGAAGCTGCTTGTTCTGCTCTCCCCTGGGCTGCCTCTGCTGGTGTTTATGGAGCTGAGCTCATCCATGGAGCTCCACCGCTCCGCTATGGTGGAGCTCTTCCTCATCACCTGGCTCCGGATGACCTCCCTTCTCTCATCCTCCAGCTCCCTGGCTTTCTCTGGTGAGATGTGTGGTGGAGGGACTCTGAGTTGTTCCTCCTCATCCTCATCGTAGAGCTTCGAGGGTTTCCTCTCGCCTTTGTAAGCCCTGAGGTCATACAGACTGCCCGACCTCACCACCTCCAGCTTGGACTCTCTGTCTGGGGGTGGGGTCCAGATATCTTTTCCACCATCAGGGAAACATGAGGGTGACTTTGACCTTGTTCTCCATCCATAGCCATATTCCACTCTCTGGCTGCTGTGCTGAGCCAAGCCAAACACATCCTCATCACTGTCAGCCCTCTTCTCTGCCAGCGAGCTGCCCTGCTGAGCCTCGTGATAGTCGTGCTTGTGCGAGGTCTGTGGGAGCTGGAAGACCAGGTGCCTGGTGACCCTGTCCATGTCCAGGGAAGAATCAGCACTTGGCCTGGTGACTCTGCTTGGGTTTGTGCTCAGGCTCTGGCTCACCTGGGGCAGAACCTGGCTGGCCCTGCAGGAGGGAGAGCAGTTGTTAGGAGCAGCAGCAGGAGCAGGGCTGGGACGTGCAGCTCCTGTCCTAACCTGGCACAATTTTCCTTGCTTGGCCAGTGACCAAGAGGGGCCCGGACCCCAGGGACAGACACTAACACCAACCAGCTGTGTCATTCACTCCCAAAAACCACCAGGTTGTGGGGCTGAAGCAGTCAGAGCACCAAGCACCACTCCCAACAGGAGCTGCCCTGAAGCCAATGCCCCCCTTCCACCCCCATCCCAGCCCTATTGTGTCCTGAGCCTAAAGCAAAGCCCAGCCTGCTACAAGCTACCAGCATCACCCACACTGATGAGGGCAGTGCCCCAGAACAGCCACCCTCGTGCCTCACCACACACTGGGACCACCAGGAGGGGTGCCTGGCCACCAGGGCCACCACCTCAGGACAGGAAGAGGCGGTGGCAGGTCCAGGCCCAGCTCTGCCTGGAATTACTCCTTGCAGGCTTATGGGAAAGAGGCTCCAAAGAGCCAAGCTATTGAAACAGCAGGGACCATAAATGTGGTTTCATGTCCCATAAAAAGGAGAGGACTTTAACCCCAGTGTGACGCAAACGGGAGTGAACCTCCCCCATCTCCTGTGCCAGCTGGGCCATAACTGGGTGGGATGGCAGCACCAGGGCCGGGAGGGGCAGCATCTCCCCCCACACCACAAACACCATCCCCAGCCCAGCCTGGAGACAGACAGACAGACAGACATAACCCTGTGTGTGCCCACGGGCACCTCCTCAACCTTCTGTTTGCTGAGGCAGAGCCACAACCCTGCCAGCACCACTCCTGGCCCGCTGAGCCCCACCAGGTCAGGGCTGCCCCAGCACCAGGCACCACTCCAGCGAGTGGGAGAAACTGGGAACGGGGCCACAGAGACTCTGGGGCAACCAGGGCCTGGGTGATGCCCAGGGGTCAGGTTCCCCTGGATGCAGGACCCTGTGTCCAGAGCACCCCAACTCCTCCCTAAGGCTGTGACCTGGTGACAGCCCCTGCACTCACCTCCTTCTTCCAGGGGCAAAACCGCAGCTGCGGAGACATTAAAGCCTTCCCTGGGATGGGGACAGTTTGGGCTCATTGGGGGTAGCTGTGGCTTGTTGGATGCAATTAGGGCTCACTGGGGGCAGCTGGGTGGTCCCTGGGCAATGTCCAGCTGTGGTGGTGCCAGCTCCCAGCTCCCAGCCCAGCTGTGGTGGTACCAGCTCCCAGCCCAGCCGGGTGGTTCAGCTCCTCTGCCCGTCTCTGCCGAATCCCCATAACCTCTTCCTGCTCCTACCTGGAATTCATTCCTGCTCTTTTATAGTCCCCGATGACCCAGGCAGAGAAAACTCTCTGCCCACCCACCCCTCTTATCACGCTGGGAGGGGTCAGAGGTTCCTCTCTGGAGATCCCTGGAGCGGGATCCGGGAAACCAGCCGGGCTCTTATCGGGGCTCACGGCCCCACGCCGCGCAACGCGGCCCCTCCCAGCACAGCACCCAAACCCATCCCGCTGGGCCTGGGCCTGGCTGCCTGACCTCCAGGGGTGCGGGGGTCCCGGGCTCACCCCCCCCTGTCCCAGGCTGCCCCCAGCCCAGCGCCGCGGGGAGTTGCTGGGCAGAGCCAGTGGTTGGCAGCATCCTCCAGCCTGGCTGGGCCCTCCACACACAGGGAAGTGGGTAGGGAGTTTTCCAGGGTCCCCTCTGTCCCGGGGGTCCAGCAGCCCCGCAGTGCACCCACCCCCCACGCAAGCAGCCGCGGGTGCTCCCCGACTTGCCAACCTGCGAGGTGTGTGCTGGCTGCCAGTGTGCCACCACCCTGCCACCACCACCCTGCCACCACCACCCTGCCACCGCCAGCGACAGAGCCAGCACCGCCCTCGCTGCATCCAGACCCCGCGTGGGCTCCTCCGGACCCTCGGGGGCTCTGGGGGGATCAGCCCTCGCCCCAGCCCCAACCGCGCGGCACTTACTGTCCAGGGAGCCGTCGGGGTGGGGGTCCCCTGGGGGCTCCCAGCTGAGCCGTGTCTGCTGGGGTGCAGTGGGGCGGGCTATGGTGGGGCGTGGGGGCCGTGGGGCAGGCAGGGCTGCAGGGCCCTGATAAGGGCTCAGCTGGAGCCTGCGGGGAATTCCAAGAACCGTGCTGGGCTCAGCGCTGGCGGCGGTTCAATGGCCCATTCCCGACCCCCCCCCGCACCCCCGTCACACTGCTCCCACGGGGGAGGGCTGCCCTTGGCCCCTGGCCCACGGCACGTGCCCGTCCCCCGGCGTGCTGATGCACCAAAGGGCCAAGGAGCTGATGCACCAACGTGCTGGAACATCCACCAGTGCCCTCTGGCTCTTCCCCAGTTCTGCCCCTCAGGGCAGCCTGTCACCTACACGGAGCCCAAACAAGGTCATGGCAACCCCTGGAAAAGGCTGGAGCTTCCCTAGGGCTAGTGGTCAGCCCAGGGGGGCACAGCCAGTTGTCCCCCCCTGTCCTTGCAGTCCCCCAAGTCTGCACCAGGCAGCCCAGGGCTGAGCCCCTATCCCCAGGGACACAATGGTGCCACTGGGGACCCTGTGGGGCTTGAGGCAACACGCGGCAGCATCTGTGCCAGTCCCTGGACTCCTGGTTACACCTCGAGGCCTCTCCTGGCCCAGCTGCTCCATAATCCAGTGTTTGCACAGGCAGGGCCGGGGTGGGGGGCAGCTGCTGTGGCAGCCTTGGCTCTGCCGTGACCACCACAGTGGCCATGGGGACCCCCTGGTGCTGCCCAGCACAGACCATGGCAAAGTGGCCATGATGCCCATGGCTGTGGCTGCTGGACCTGGCAGAGCGGGCAGCACTGCCGGCACCCAGAACCGCTTTCCCGCCTCATGCCACGGGCAATGCTGCGGGGCAGGAGGTCCCTGTCCTCCTCCTGTGACAGTCCGTGTCCCTGCAGCCCACTCCTGCCCCACAGCCCCCTGCCACTTGCCGTGGCCCCAGCCCGGTGACCGTGCCAGATCCCAGCTGGCCCCACGGGGTCCCACTTACCCCCTGCCTGGCCCTTGGTGCCCCAGGCCCTGCTCTGGCTGCCGGCTCCGGCGCTCCCTGGCGTGGGGACAGTGGCTTCACTGTGGTTACCAGGTGGCTCTGTGGTTTCGGGCAGGTACACGGAGCCGGTTTTACCGCAGGGCTGAGACAAAGTCCACGGGCGATGCCGGGAGCTCACCACGCCCGCTGCAGGGTGTGGGCTCAGATCCCAAGGCTGGCACTGGGAAGAGCCAGGGCCCCCCAGGAAGGATCCATCAGTGGTGATGGGGCCTGGGCAGGAGCACGGGGCAGCGTGGGAAACCTGCCAGCCCTGTCACCACCAGTGACACCACAAATGCCCCTACACGTGGATCTCGGGCACATCCCCATCACCCCCAGCATCCCCCTTCTTATCCCACTCCCTCCCCCCTGCCGGTCGGAGGCTCCAGGCTGGTCGGTCACACGGTTTATTTGCTCGGTTCGGGTCTTACAAACAACGGAGTGGGGGGTTCGGGGAGGGAGAAAACTTCAAACGNGGGGGGCAACTGGGATGTCCCAGGTGGTGGTCACGGCTCACACGAAAGGGGCTGGGGGGCACGGGAAGGCAATGGGGGAGATGTGCCAGCTGCTGCGGCAGAAGCACCCCGGGGTTGAGCAGGGCTCAGCACCCATGGGTCCTGCTGAGGGGTCCCCACACTCCCCACTGCCCCGGCGGGTCTCAGTGGGGATGAAACGCTGGTGCTGGTGGTGAAACCCCGGCTGAAGGGCCAGGGCATGGGGTGGGGGAGCGGGGAAGATGCTGGCAGTCCTGGAATGGACACAGTGTCATGGGGACACCCTCCCTGGGCCACTGGACCCTCAGCAACTCCCAGTCCCAATGCTGGGGGTGACCTGGGCTGCCCCACTCACCTGGGGGACCTGATGCTGCAGCCTGGGGTCCCAAAAAGCGGCTCTGCAAAGGTGTGAGCACAGGCACAGGGGAGGCCCCAGCTCCCCCCACCTCACTGCCACTGCCACCCACATCACCCGAGGACAAGGACACCTGGCCCAGGCCTGCCCAGCCCCCTCAGCTGGCAGACCCCGTGATGCTGTTGTGGCAGCTGAGAGGAGGAACAGCCGTGCCAGAGCCTGTGGCAGCCACCAGTGCCAGAGCCTGGGCACGGGGTCCCACACAGGGGGCCGGGCAGGGTCTCCCACTCGCAGCCGTGGGGACAGGCTGGGGCTGACCCCACGGAGCAGACGTGGCCCACAGCTCCCTTGGAGCTCCCGACGGTGGCTGAGCACCAAGAGGGGAGTACTGCCCTCGAGGCCCTTCCCTCACCCTGATATGCTCCATCCCCGAGGGACTCATGGCTTGGGGAGCCCGGGGGGCACGGGATGGAGACGGGACATCTGTGGGCAGCCGGGGAGGGACAGCCCAGGGCCGTTTCCCGCAGGACAAGCGGATGATGGAGGCGTGGAGAGGGACTGGCTCCGTGCCTGCCACCAGCTGGGCCAGGCATGGGTCCCACTGACCGCCGGCGCCCCCGGACTCCTCTACAGACACAGCGGAGTCCCCCGATCCCCGGCCTGGCCAGCTCTGTCCCGGGGGAGGGTGTGAAGTTGCCGGTGAGAGGAGGGAAAGGCTCCAGCATCGGCTGCAGGAGGGTTCCAGCACAGGGCGGGGGTGGGCAGGCCGTGGGGCGAGGNGGGGCAGTCGGTGGGGCTCACATCACCGTGCAGCACTTGCAGCGCTGCTTCTTCGTGTCTGTCTCCTGCTCGGCCTCCTTGGTGTCCGCGGCATTGCCGCTTGGCTTCTGCCCACCCGGGGTCTCCTCTGCCGGGGCCGGGGCAGCCACGGGCTCCAGCGCCGTGCCGTTGGGTGGAGCGTGGTCCTTGCGCGCCAGCTCCGCCTTGTTCTCGGCATCCTCGATCACCACCAGCTCGGCCTTGATGGTGCCCTCCAGCCCCAGCACCTTCTTGGTCTCATCCTCATCCTCCACGTTCTGGTAGCCCATGAAGATCATGGTGACGGGCTGCTCCCGGCTTGGCTCCGTCCCCTCTCCCGGTGCCGTGCTGCTTTCCCGTGCCTTGGCTTGCAGCCCCGTGATCTCCCGCCGCGGCGTTGGCTTCTGGCTGCCCGGGGTACTGCCGGGCTCCTTGCCAGCCTTGGCCGGGGTCTCTCGCCCGGCACCTTCGCTCAGGGTAGCCTCGTCCGCCTTGTGCAGGAGCTCGTCGACCTCGGAGGAGCTGAGGGGGTGGGCTCCGTTCTGCAGGGCCCCATCCTCAGCGCTCACCGCATGCACCACTGCGGAGATAAGAGGAGGGAGGTGAGGGGGGCTCAGCACAGGGGGGGACAATCCGACCTGGGAAAGCTCCTGGTGGCACAGCCCACTCGGACTTCACTCCTGTGAGGATGGGAGCTGCAGCTTCCCCTCCCCAGAGGTGCTGGCACCATGATCACAGCCCCCCGGCAGCACCCTGAGACCCCCCTCAGCCGGAACCCCCAGCCCTGCCCAACAGCAGACAGGGAGGCTGGAAAAAAAGCACAATGTGAAGAGCCATTCCCGGCCCTTGGCACCTCCAGCACCTCAAACTGTGAGCCCTTTGGGAGCTGCAGCCATCTGCCAAGTCACTGACAGCTTGCCAAGCTGGCCACGCTGGCCACAGCAGGCTGGCACCCAGCTCAGCAGGCCAGCACGATGCTCTGCAGCAGATGACTGCTGCCATCTGCAAGACCCCAGTGAGGGCTCAGCAGGTGCTGTCACACAACATCCCACCATGTCCTGCTGCCCATGGCACCCCACGGCCCTGTGCTGGGAGGGCACAGGACTCTTCTGCTGCTGCTTTGCCTCCAGCTCATCACGTTTTCCACTTGCCCTGGGGGCATCCCACGATGATCAGTCTCCATGGCCAGCCAGCCCAGGCAGGGCCAGCAGGCCCAGGACCAACAACACTCTGCCCCAGGCCAGGTGCTGCTGCGGTGGCTCCTTGGACCATCCATGGTGACAGGGGTCCCAGAGCAGATGGGGGTGAGCCAGGCAGCTGGTGGTGGTGAAGCCCAGCCTGCCCTGGCATGGCCATGGGTGTTGGATGGCACCGGCTGCCAGTGCAGCACCATTTCTTTGGAAAGTTGGTCCACTCAGCCACCAATCGGCTCCACATCTTCTCTGCTCTCCAGCACGATGTGCAAACCAGGGACCGTCTGCCCCAGGCTGCAGGGGGCCCTGTGGGCAGGGCCAGGCCGTACCTTTCAGCTCATCCTCGTACACTTTGACCCCCTGTGGACAGTGGGTCTGGGGGAGCAGTGTGGTGCTGGACAGGACCTTGGTCTCCCCAGTCACTCTGTCCTTCTCCACCGTGATCTCCACCGAGTACATGGCTGGGACACAAACACAGCGCGTTACGGCAGCCCTGGCCCTCCCCAGCCCCTGCTCGGCGGGCAGGTGCGGTGCAGCACGGCGCGGTGGCAGCGGTGCGGTGCTCAGCGGTGTTAGCGAGGCAGCAGCGGTCAGTGGCGAATGGCAGAGGTGGGTGTGACATCCCGGGCACAGCCCTACTGGGACCCGTGGGGCCGTCACCGTCCCAGCGCTGCCAGCAGCACCTCACCCCCACGGCTTCTGCCTCCCCCGGGCACCCTGGCAAGCGTCCGTCTGTCTGTCTGGTCAGCAGTGCCGGCCACGGGCCACTGGGCTGGAGCCAGGCTGATGGCTGCAGGAGGTGGCATCCTCCAGTGAGGGTCCTGGCGCTGGAGCAGCCCCCTTGGGGGGGGTTGGTCCTCGGCATCTCTGTCACTCCCGGCCAGTCCCCGCCAGCACCGGGGTCGCCTCAGCCCGGTGTCACTTTGCTCCAAGGACCCACGGCAGGCTCCGGGATCAGCCACGCCGCGGCCGGCGCTCTGCTCCCCTCCCGTGTGCTGAGAAGCCGCAAACAGAGCGAGAGGAGAAGGATGAACCAGAGCAGAGACACGGAATGGGGGTAGCCCCCTAACCAGCCATGGGGGCCAAAGCGCAAACAAACCCTCTGACTGCAAATAAATGATCCGTGCCTTGGGCCTGGAAAGCCATCGAGCGGCGGAGCGGTGGCGGCAGAGCTGCGGGGGCAGCGAGCCAGGGGGAGGGGGAAGCCAGCGGGGAGGAGGGAGCAAAAGCTCCTCCAGGCAGCACCTACCTGCCTTCAGCATGTCAGTGCCCTCCACCACCTTCATGGGGCTGCCGGAGACTCTCTTCTCAGCTGGGGACAGAGAAGAGAGGAGACTGCCTGAGCCAGGAGAGAAGCTCCCCCCACCATTGCCTGGGGGGACAGGGATGTGGGGATGTGGCTGCCCCGGCTCCCCCCACCCATCCACCCCAGCCCCGGGGCAGCAGGAGGGGCTGGGAGGTCACCATGGCTGAGCTGAGGGTCACCTACCCTTGACTGTGCCCAGGGGACTCTGCAAAACAGAAGGGAGAGGTTAGGAGCTGCCAAGCACCCACCACCCCCCCAGGACCCGCTGGCACAGGGTGTGCAGGGCAGAGGCTCTGGAGGTGGCAGGAAGACACAGGTGGCCAACTTGAGCACTGCAGCTGTGCCGGTGCCCTGGTGTCACCCCGTCACCCCCGCAGCCCCCCTCTGCAGGCAGTGGCTGTGCCCACCTTCTGTGTGTTGGGGACAGCCTCGGGCTTCTCCTCCTTGGCCAGTGCTGCCACCTCCACCAGGTTCTCCTTGGTGGAAGCTGCTGAGCTGCTGTTCTCCAGCGTCTCCAGCTCTTTCTCCAGCCTGCAGGGAGAGACTGGGCTGAGAGGCCGTGGGCAGCCCTGGGGCAGCAACATGGCACAGGGGCAGGGGGAGGCTCAAATCAGCTCTGGGGTTCAGGAGGCAGAGGGATGGACAGGCAGACCTCAGCCAGGGGGATGGGAGAAGATCCCCCACAGACACTGGGACAAACCCCACACATGATCCCCCCCAGCTCACTGTCCCCATGCAGTGGCCCCTGGGCCTGCCACACACTGGCCAGTGCCCTGGCTTGGTGGCACAGAGCCAGGCTGTGCCACCACTGCTCTGCTCCTGTGCATCCCAGGGGTCGGTGTCAGGGATGGCCCCCGGTCGGCGCGGTGCCCCCCGGCAGAGCCCCCATCGCTGCCGAGCCCCGCCAGGCGCCAGCAGAGGAATGCACCGCGCCATTAGGCTCACACAAAGGCCCCTTCGTGCCTGACCCCTCTCTGCACCAGCACTCGGCAATTAACGGCACAGCCATGACTGATGGCATTCCTGCCGGCTGGGAGGGCTGCCGGGACACCTCCCTGGTGCCCCCAGCCCCCTCCCACCTTCGGCAGCCCCAGCACAAGGGGGCTGGGCAGGGGCTGATGCGTCTCCCCCCGACCCATCTCCTGCCTGCTCAGGGGTCTCTGGGGAAACTCAGGTGCCCCCCGAGCACGCCCCAGCCCCACATGTCCCTGTTACCTCTGGATGGTCTCCTCCAGCTCCTTGGTCTTCACCTCATCCTCCTGCATCTGCTTCTTCATGGCCTCATCCTCCTCGGAGCCAGAGGCCGGGGCCCCCTCCAGCAGCCATCTCTCCCGCAGCGCCTTGGACTGGGGAGCAGGGGCAGGGGTGTGTGTGCCTGTCATGTTCTGCCATCCCGCAGCCCCGGGAAGGAGGGGGTCCCGGAGCAGGGGCAGCCTGGGGGGGAGGGTCGGGGGACCCTCACCTTGAGATGCTGGAGCTGCCTCCTGTCATCCTCCAGCTGCCGTCTTTTGTTCTCGATCTCCGTCTGACGTTTCCGCTTCTCCTGGAGGGACAGAGCTGGGGTCGGTGTGGGGAGGGGGTGGGTGCCGGGCACTGCCAGGGTGGGGGCACCTCCCTCCCGGCTAGGGCAGCATCCCCGAAGGGTGGGGGAGCAAGGCCTGGGGCGAGGGGCTCCCATGGGGTCTGACACAGGGACAGGAGCCATGCTGCAGGCTGCAAGAGAGGCCTGGGAGACAGCCGCCTCCTGGGAGCTCCCCAGCCCCACGTCACGTCCCTGCCCTCACTGAGGGAAACTGAGGCACGGAGAGTGCAGAGAAATCAGGGCAGAGCCTGGACTCTGCTCACCGTCTCAAATTGTCACCGTCCCCTTGGCCGGCCCCGCTTAGCGAGCTGCCAGCGAGGGAGGAACCGGTCCCCCCGGGGGAAACCAACACCCCCCCCGGCGCAGGTTCTGGGGCCGCTCCAGATCGGTCCCGGCCCGGGAACAATTCGCTCTTTGTGCGGCAGCGATCGGCGGCAGCGGGAGTTGAGGTTTAAAACCAGCCCGATGCCCGCGCCGCCCCCCCCCGATCACTAATTAATATAATTACTAGTGCCCATAGCGGGCAGGGACAGATCCTGCACCCTCCCTTTCCCTGGGAAAGGTTAGGGGGGAATCATCACTCACTTCCCTCTCACTCGGGGCTCATTAAGTCACTGCTTCGTTAATTAAACCTCCCGGCCCCGCCCCTCTTCCAGCAACGCGGCCAAACCCCGACGCCGCCGCGGGGCCGGGCACCCCGGCACGACTCCCGCCGGTCCTTGTCCGGCTGATGGAGACCCTCCGGCGCGGAGACAGGGGGACATGGGGACATGGGGACACGGCTCCGGGTCCGGTGCACGCCGGGGACTCACCGCGATGGCCTGGAGCCGCTCCTGCTGAAGGGTGGTGGCTTCCACAGCCCTGCAAGAGAGCAGGGAGAGATGTGAGGAGCTCAGCTGCGGCTCAGCGGGGACCTGGTGCCACCAGCACCGAGCCGGACACCCCGCTGGGTCACCTCCCAATGCCCTGCCCCTCGCTGCCCCGGAGACGGGTGCCCCCCACCCGCCGCAGAGCTCCTTCAGGTGCCCCCCAGCCCCCAAATCCCCAGGGACAGACACCCTGCCCCAGGCCGGAGGTGACCCTGCGCGACCGGACCCGCTTCTCCCGCCGCGCAGATGGAACCGGTGACCACGGAGGGGCTGGAGTGGGACGGTTCTGTCTCCCCTGAGGTTCCGTCTGGCTCACACTTCCCATTCCAAGCCCATTCCTTGGCTGCAGACGCTTTTCCCAGACAGTGACCTTTTGGGCTGCGCGCAGGCACACGCACGGACACGTGCACGGACACACGGACACACGGACACACAGACACGCACAGACATCTCTGCCCTGGCCGAGGTTCGTGCTCCCGGGCCCGGATCCAGGCCCCGAACCACCGCCCCCAGCCTGCGGATGCTGGACCCCGGTGTGCTGCGAGGAGGAGGTGCCCCCACCACCCCCATCCCCGGTTTTCCCCGTCCCACCCCGCCCCAGG
>JAAWXA010000051.1:2592556-2603369 GCA_038090715.1 Florisuga fusca
CCCCAGGACACCCCGGGGGATGCAGACCAGGGGGAGCAAACTGCCCCTCACCAGCAGCACTGTTGTAGAGCCAGGGGGAACTCTGGAGGGGCCAAAAGAGATTCGTGTCCCAACACATCACAGTCCCAGCCCCAGGGACACTGACACAGCCTGCGATGTGGTAGGGCCCTGCTGCTCCCATGTCTCTGCCAAGAGGAGATGGGTTCGTCCTGCACAGGAGGAGCCGGGCCTGCTTTCTCCCTTCCCCAATCCATTTCCCGCTCCGCTCCAGGAGAAGCCACAACGCTGCACATACCCCTGTGCCACCCGTGCCCCCCACCCACAGGAATTGCAAAAGACAGCAACACCCAGAGAGCAGGAAGGAGGAGGAGGGCGATACCCACCAGCAGGGCCTCAGCACCCCCCTGTGCTATTTAAGCACCCCCAGCCTGAGCGGCTGTGGGGGAGGTGGCAGTGTCCTGCTCTGCGACAGCATGGTCACAGCTGGGCTGTTCATCCTCAGCGTGGGGGGCATCGTCCTGCTCCCAGCACTGGCCCCAACAGGTAACGGGAGAGGGGATCGGGTCCCCACAGCTGGGGTGGGAGAGGGAGAGCCCGGGCTGCAGCACCGCTGGGCACAGGGGGCTTTGCCCTGACACCCTCAGCCCCCCTCAGCCAGAGCCAATGCTCAGCTGCTCCCCGGGACTCATGGGTGCTGCTGGGAAGCTTGGGACACACAGCCAGGAGCAGGAAAGATACAGGCAAGGGCTGTGCCCGGGGTCTGTGGCAACTGGTGACCACCTGCACCCACCCACCAGGCACCCAGGGCAGCCGGATCATCGGGGGGAAGGCAGTGGCACCCCACTCCCGGCCCTTCATTGCCTCCATCCAGATGAACGGGCAGCACATCTGTGGGGGCTTCCTGGTGTGGCCCAAGTGGGTGATGACAGCAGCCCACTGCCCCATTCCCAGGTGAGCCAGGCTCCCTCAGGTGGTATATTCCCCCCCACCTGCGGGACACGGCACCCCTTCAAACAGTTACCCCTATCCCAGGGGTTACACAGTCCTGGAGTACCCCCCTTTGCCCACCCGTACTTCTCCTGAGCCCACCTGGCCAGGCCCCTCCTCCTCCTCTCCAGTTGCCCCCGACAGGACCCTCTCAGGGCCCCCATTCCCGCAGGCGCAGCCCCTCGGTGCGCGTGGTGCTGGGCGCCCACCGCCTGGAGGAGCCCGAGGGGTCCCAGCAGATCTTCAGCGTCACTGAATCCATCGCCCACCCGCACTACAGCCCCATCTTGGTGGACAACGACATCCGCCTGCTCAGGGTGAGACCACCACCAGGACGGGAAGGAAATGGGGCTCCCGCCACCCTGTGGGGTGCAGGAGGGCGGTGGGGTGCTCCAGGCCGGCCAAGCAGACACTAGGTGTCAGTGCTTCTCCGGAGAAGCAGGACTGGCCGTGGGGTGTGATGGAGGCGGCCGAGGACACAGCAGCCCAGGCAGGCCAGTCTCCAGAGCAGACTGGGACCAGTACCAGAACGGCAGGGGGTCCCGGCCTCTGGAGAGGGAAGGGCAGGGCTGGGCGGGGTTGGCAGCGGGGAGGTGGGCAGGAGGTGATGGGGCACAGGGGGGGTCAGGATGCCAGGCAGAAGCAGCTTGTGAGGAGGCTCAGCCCCACAGCGAAGCCCCCCGCACCTCGGCCCTCCCCCCAGCTCAACAGGTCGGCCACCCTGAACAAGTTTGTGAAACGGATCCGCCTGCCCTGGCCCGGTGTTGACCTGAAGCCCGGCACCATCTGCCACGTGGTGGGCTGGGGGGACACCTCCAACTATGGTGACCGGCCCACTGAGCTGATGGAGACCAGCACCACCATCGTCAAGAGGAGCCTCTGCCGAACGCTGTGGAGGGGCAAGGTCTCCCCCAACATGCTGTGCGGGGCCAGCCCCAACACCACGCTGCAGGGCGTCTGTGCCGTGAGTGTCCGCCCTGACCCCTGCCCCCAGCCACCCCCCAGGAGACCTCCCTCCCACTTCCTTGATTTGAAGGGTGACTCCGGGGGACCCCTGATCTTCAAGGGAAAGGTCTACGGCATCGTCTCTTTCTCCGGGGAGAGGTGTGGGGACCGCCGGTACCCCGACATCTACACCAAGATCTCCAACTACATCGCCTGGGTGCACCACACCCTGCGAAGGCAGCACCAGCAGAAGGGGCTGCCAAAGCCCTCGCCGGGGCTTGGAGGGGGTCCTGGGGGCAGGTGGGCTCTGGGGAGAGGGGCTGAGGTGCCTTAGCAGCCCCAGGAGGGGGAGAGGGCAATAGCTTCCAGGTCCTCCCAGCTGTGGGGGTTTGGGAGCTGGTGCTCAGGGCTCCTCACCCCCAGGGCAGGGCAGGAGAGCGGCTGCAGGCTGGGGGTGGGAGGTGTATCCCCCCAGGCTCTAACATCTCTCTCAGCTGCTTGCAGCAGCAGCTCTTTCCTTCCTCAATAAAACTTCTGTCCTAGACCTCTGTCCATTCACTTTCCTTCTGCCCACCCTGCTCCCCTCTTTCAGGGGGGCTGCAGTCCCCCAGCTCTGGGGCAGCTACGAGTTCCAGGGACCTTCACCACCCACCAGCCCCTGCCCACCCTGATCCCCCTCTCTGGCTGTCCCACTGTGCTGGGGTCCCAGCCAGACCCCCGGTGTGGGTGGATTGAGCCGGGGTGCAGGGACAGGGGGGGAAAGAGCCAGCCCCTACTCAGGACCAGGCCCTGTCCCGGGGAGCTGGCATCCACATCCAGGTGCTGCCACCCCTGAGCATCCCCAGGAGCACTGGAGCTGCCTTCCCAACGGGGTGGGTCTCCCCGTTATCCCACCCCATCGCGCCTAGTCCCGTCCCATACAATTCTACACCGCACCCCGCTCTTCAGGACCTCCCAAACTGGGCCACCCCAGCCGCCGGTCGAGGCCTCCGCCGTCTCCTTGCAGGGACCAGGGTGGCTGCATTACAT
Organism: Florisuga fusca; assembly: GCA_038090715.1. Lineage (NCBI taxonomy): Eukaryota > Metazoa > Chordata > Aves > Apodiformes > Trochilidae > Florisuga > Florisuga fusca. The sequence goes on from JAAWXA010000051.1 coordinate 2,595,518, forward strand.
GTGCTGAGCTGCTGCTGGGTCTCAGCTGGGGCGTGCACACTGCCTGCGGCTTTGCCCGGCGTCGCCTCCGTCTCTGGGGACAGACCCAGACGTAACCGGCTCCTGCTTGTTTGTTTTATCTGCAAATTGCCGCACGCCGCGGGGGCAGCCACTTCCTCCCCCCCCTAAGACCAGCAGCTGACCGCGGCATCCGGCACGGGCCATCTCCAGGGGCACAAAGGCCAGTGCCAGGCCAGCACGCCCAGAGTCACCCTCACCTCTGCGGTCCCCGCGCTGGGGACCCCGGNGGGGGGGGCTTCGTACATCGGGACCCAATTAAAGGCAGGAATTGTTTTGTGAAATTCCAAACTCTCGTGGCACGGCCCGATATTGGGAACAGATTCATCCGCGCCGCTGTTCGCTCTTCCCCACTCTCCCCATTCCTCCCGCTGCTCAGAGTGGCTTCAGCCGGGCTGGAAAAACCCCAGAGCGGAGCCCAGGAGCGGGCCCGAGCCCCCACCTGCCCAGGTGTCCCCCGACCCCCTGCCCACGCCTGCCTGGAGCCCTCGACCACGAGGCGGGGGTGCTGAGCAGTGATGCTGCAGGAGCCAGCCCACGGGGACACAGCCACCTCCAGAACCTGCGGAACAAAACCCGACCCGCAGCATTGTTTATTTGTTTGGGTGGTTTTTTGTTTGTTGTTGTGGTTTTGTTGTTGTTTGTTTGTTTTTAATTATAATCCAAATAGTAACACAGCTGTAAAATGCCCCTAACAATACCAAAGAGGAAATATAGGTGTTCCCAGAGCATCTGCCTCAGGAATCAGAAGGCAATCATACAAAAATAGAAAATAGGTTATTTTTATACATATATTATATATGATATTTATATAAAGGCAATAACTTCTTGGTGTCAGAGATGAGATGGTATTTACAGAGGTGACAACACACAAAATAAGAAAAGTAAAAATAACAGAGGGGGTGGGAGGTGGGAGGGTGGAGGATGCAGAGCTGAGGGGGAGCCAGGCTGGGGGTCCCCAGGGGGCAGCAGGGCTATCACCCACCTCCTGTCCCCCTCCCCACAGCCACCTCAGGGTACTGCATGGATGCTGCACCCAGCAATGGCCCTGGAAATGCCCTGGGGGGCCACAGACCTCTCCTATGTCCTGGCTGCTTTAAAGTGGTTTTGGCAAAGAGGGTGCGGAGGGCACTGGGTGGTGGGCACTGGGTTCAGCTGGCCTGGAGGGGATGGTTGTGCCCCCCATCAGGGGCTGCCATGGCCCGTGGTGGCCAGCGGTGCCTCCCAAGGCAGGTGGGGATCTGGTCTGAATGGGCCTGGGAAAACCCAAACTGAAATCTGTTTCAACATCCACATGCTAAAAATTGAGGAGAAAATAACATACACTTATATATGCATATATATATATATATAAAAAAATATATCTCTCTTGTCTCCAATCCCATGCAGAGCTGTGTTGCCTTTCCTGCTGCTGGCAGCTGGGGCTGAGCCCCTCCGGGGAAGGCGAACGCACCGATTCCCTCCAGACCTCGGGGTCCCGGCCAGAAACGTCAGCAGAGTACCGAGAATTCAATCCAAAAATAAATAGGCCCAGGGCTGCCGGCCAAGGACACGTGTGGGGGCCCGAGGCACAGCAGCATGGACACCCCCTCATCACTGGCCGAGAGCTCTGCCGGGCACCAGAGCCTCCCCAGGGCACTCGGAATTGCGTGGGCTGGGATCACCTTCCCCTGTTCCCCGGCCAGCAGGACCCAGAGCCGGGCCCCCTGTGGCTGCCTAACATACATGGGTATAAATAAGGATCTTTTTATCTTAATAAATATCAGGTATATGGTTTGTACAATATACACATAATGCCCCTGTCTCCTGGGTCTGGCCCCGCGCCGGGGGAGGATTCACACGTAGTTCTCTTCCGCGTTGTCTGTCTCCGAAGAGAATTTGGCTGCAGCTGGAATTGGAGCAGGAGAGGGGGAGAAGAGGTGAGAAGGGTGTGAGGAGGGGGTGGGATGCCGTGGGTCCCAGCCCACACAACCCCTGGGCCACCCCACTCACCCGTGCAGCTCCCGTAGTGGCGCACCCCGATGGAGCGGCCGCGGTGGCAGGTGGCCCTCCGGAGGTGGCACGCCGAGGGGTAGGTGATGTTATTGTTGCCACAGAGAGCGTGGTCCAGGCTGGTGGGCTCAGGGCAGGGGGCTGTCCGGCACATCACGCAGTGGGCGCTGCCCGTCTGGTCCACCACGCAGGTGTGGGTGCCGGGGCAAACCACGCTGGAGCAGGACTCTGCGGGGAAGCACAGGTTGAGCACCCCGGCTGGGGTGACCCTGCAACACCAGCATCATCCCAGCAATACTTGGGCAGCTCTGCAACCCCCCTATCCCCAGAAAAACCCCAGGGTCTGTGCAGCCTGCACCCCAGCACAGCCCCCCCAAGCAGCGATGGGGGCACGGCTGGACCTGCTGTGCTCTCCCCAGACACAGTAAACACTTTGCAAGGCCATCCCTCCACCTCCCTCTCCTTCCCTCCGCATTGGAAGGAGTTTTGGCATCTGCAACTCCCCACTCACAGCTCCCATCTCCTGCCCCACGTTTCCTTGCACAGTCCAGAGCCTGACAGGCAAAGCCTTTCAGAGCAGAGGGCTGGCAAAAATAATCATAATAATTCTGACAGTTCTTGGCAGGGCGAGGAGGATTGCTGCTCTTTTAACAAAACAACAAAAAAAAGGGGCTTGATGTTTGTAAGTGACATTTTATGGACTGTTATTCTGCAGCCCACGGTGAGGCTGAGCCCCCGTGGCATTGGCAGCTGTGCCATGTCCCTGTCGGGGTGGCAGGGCCATGGGTGGCCAGTGGCTGACAGCAGGCATGTGCCAGCTCCAAAGGAGATGCTGAGGGAGGTGACGCCACGTGTGCTGGGAGCAATGTCTGCTCACTGGGCAGAGGCTCGGGACAGACCTTCCCTCTGTGCCGTGGCCGTGCTGGCGGAGCCAGTGGTGCTCAGGGCAGGGACACACTGCCTGTGGGGTAAACAGGGGTAGCAGAGGGGGGGACATGCTGGCATGGGGACCTGTCCTCTGCACACAACAGTGGCTCAAGGTGAACTGGGGGCTGGTGTCCTATGCTGCTGTCTGGACTGGTCCCACAAGGAACTGGGAGCATGCGACAGGGACACAGGACAGGGTCTGGGCACGCCTGGACCTACTTTTGCATTTTCCCTGGTACATGACTTCCAGGTCGGGGTGGTCTCTGCACTTGGCTGTCAGCAGGTCGCACTCGTCGCGGTAGGTGAAGCCGTCAGAGCCGCAGACCTGCAGCTTGCGGGGCAGGCTGGAGCAGTCCGGGGCACAGGCACACTGGGGACGCCCGTGCTTCATCTTGCAGACCTTGTCAGGGCCACAGACCACACCCTCGCAGCTCTCTGGGGACAGAGGGGATCAGCACGTGAGGACACCAGGGAAGCACCAGTCCCGGCCAGCCCGGCTGGCACCCACCAGCACGGGGCCAGCATCGGCCCTCGGCGTCCCCAGTCCCTCCAGGGTCACAACCCGCGTGCTGAGGCCAAGCTGCCCCAAGCAGCATCTGGATCTGCTCAGCTCAGCCAAGAAGCAGGTCGTTGGCTCAAGCTCTGCACAATCATCCAGCCCTCAGCCCAGCCAGAGCGTTCAGCACCAGCTAACGCATTTCCATCTATTTATTTTTTGGAAGGAAACACTTCTTTTTCTTGTGCAATGGAAAAAATCTATCTCCGCAAGGCCCCAGCTCCTCCAGAAGGAACTGGACTCCGCGAGTTGTCTGGGCAATCACGACTGCTGCTTCCACCAGACAATACCCAGCCCTGTTTCACTCGGGGCCTCCGTGACTCGAACCAGCGCAGGACGCAGCGGCAGTGCCGGTCCCCAGACAGGAGGACGCTTTGTCCCCCGGGTCACCTCCCGGCCAGCACAGGGGCTGGGGGCAGAGGGTCCTGCTGCCACCCCGGGAGGACAGAGAGGGGCCACAGGCACAAGCAGGGAGAGGGAAAAGGGTCAGCACATGGACCAGGGAGGTGCGGGGGCTCTGGCTGGGGCCCCTTTACCACAGACCCCACCCCAAAGGGACCCTGAGCCTCTGAGTCCCCCAGGCCACGCTGGGTGGGGGGTGTGGGACCCACCAGCACCTGCAGGGAGGCTGGAAGCTGCCTGAGATGGGGATTCACCCCCGAGCACGAGGGATTCCCAAAAATAGGGTGTGTGCTGGGAGCTGTTGTGCTCAAGAGGGGGATTTCCCTGTGGAGACGGGTCACTCTGGGAGACAGCAGGGGGAGGAGGAGAAAGAAGGGGAAATTCCCTGACTGCCTGGCCTGGCTCTCCCCAGGGGAAATTCCCTGATGGGAGACAGACAGTTTCCCAGTTTGCTCCCTGATTTCCATAGCTGGGGCTTGTCCAAGGAGAAAGTGACATGCTGAGCCCTGGAAGCATCCCTGTGGAAAGCCACAGGGACAAGACCCCAGGACAGAGTGACCTGGCCATGGGGACCCTCGTGGGATCCTCATCAACCTTCCCCCCTCAGGAGGCTGTCCCCATCATTGCATGGTCCATCCCTCTGGATGGTCCCAGGGAGAGAAAGAAGCGGCTGCACCATCTGCCCGTGACCCTGACCCCCCAGCCCTGCTCTCCCCCCGGTGCTGGGTCCCTGCAGGGGACACCATGTCCCCAGCAGCTGGAGCCAGGAATTTCACCTCCCTATTGGAGACCCTCTGCAGAGCCCCCGGGGCTGGGCCAGCAGTGTCCCTCAGGGCTCAGCCGCCCCGGCTGCTGGCGCAGGGCTGGTGGCCACAGCTCAGTGTATCCTGGAGTAACCTCTGCCGGCCCCACCAGCCCGGGGAGCAGGAGCACAACTCCCGTGTCTGCTCTTTTCCAAGGCCCCCAGCTCACTGGAGCCTGGTGGAGAGCAGCACCAGCTCCATCTGGGTGGGACAGGCAGGGGCTTTCTGAAGGGTGGGGAGTTGCAGTGTACGTGCCAGCCGGGCTCTCCAGCAGTTCCAGCAGCTCCACAGCCTCTGCCACAGCCTGTGACCACTGGCAGTCCCCCGTGTCCCCGTGGCAGAGGTGATGGAAGACTCCTGGGATGAGAGCTGCCTGCCCTCACTGCCCTGCCTTAGGGGAGCTGAGATCCCCAGCCAGCTCTGAAGAGGGTTCTGATGGTCCTGGCACCCAGTCCCTGCCCAGCCATGGTGGGAGATGGGGCAGAAGCCAGGGCCAGGCTCTCTGAGCCAGGGAGCATTGGGGGGATGCAGAGGGACTGGAAGAAGCAGTTTGGTTTGGAGCCTTTTTTTTTCCCTTCAAGCAAATAACGATGTGACCTTCCAAAGACCTGCTCCTGCCTACTGCGGTCAGCAGGTCCTCCAGCATGTTCTCACACGGCCACGCAAGTGCAACTGGGGGACCCGCAGCTCCAGCACACGCCAAAACATCTGGCGGAGCTGGAACTCACAGCTGGAGAGTTTCCACTCCTGGAACTGCCCGTTATATAAAGGCATTTCTCACACACGCTGGGAGGAGGCAGGGGGAGTAGAGTGGAAGAAATAGATTTTTTTTTTCCTTAAAAAAAAGAAACACAAAACCCTAAGAAGTTTTCCTCTGAGTGAACCTGGCAAGGGGAGGGGAGGGAGGCCCAGCCCCAGCAGAGTTAACCCAGGAACAGGGAGCCCCAGCCTGGCTCCTCACACTTGGGCTGCCCAGACCAGACCCAGCTCACACATCCAGAGTGGGACACAAAATACCCCCAGAATGGGAGCTGCCAGGAGACAGTGGCTGCACCACAAACCCTGGCCCCACAGCTCCACGGAGCTGCAGCAGCTGGAACATGGGGTTGGTGGTCCTGCCTGCCTGGGGAGGGGCAGCCCAGCCCTATCAATCTGGCTTCAGTGTGAGCTGTGGGCTCTGAGCATCCCCCCCAGAGCTCTGGGCAGCACCCAGAGTGGAGCTCAGCCCTGTCGCAGCCAACTTGCCCATGGCCATGCTCACCTTTGCAGGGGTGGCAGGTCACCAGCCCCAGGAAGCCCAGCAGGCTGATCTTGTTGCCGGGATAGGAGTAATTAGACCAGGCCACGTCCACGTTGCCATTGGCACAGCATTCCTCCCACGTCACACCCGTCTTCAGGATCATGGTGCACTTGGCCTCCTTCCCCTGCTGCAGCCAGCAGATCCCACCTGCGGAGAGGGCAGAGGCTGAGGGGTCCCTGCTGTCCTGGGCCACTGTGCCAGGGGCAGCAAACCCCAACTGTGGGGCAGAGACGTGGAGATGGCATCAGTGCCCAGGAAGGGGCAACATGGGGTGAGTCGGGGAACCTAACGAGGCTCCAGGCTGGCTCCAGGCTCCCTGGTAGCACAAGGGCTGTCCTGGAGGTGTCCCCAGGATGCTGGCACTGCTGGACCAGCAAGCTCCAATCCTGGCACTGGGATCAGCACAGTTGGTGCTCTGAGAGATGCCCAGTGGTGAGGCAGGACAAGGGCTCACACTCACCCCCTGCTCTGCCCTCCCTGCATTGCTGCCTGACTCCTGTGGGACCCCACAGTGGGGAGGCTCCAGCCCCCCCGCCCTCCCAGGGACACCCAGAGCAGAGCCCATGGGTGCTGGTGCTGCCAGGACTGGATCCCTGGTGTGGGGACGGGGACCTGACACTCACAGCCTTTGTCCCAAGCCACCATCTGGGGACAGGGCACTTGACCCAGCTCTGGGATGGGGCCAGCCCAGCCCTGACTCAAAAGTCTGTTTGTGCCTCAACCCCACGAGCAAATCAGGGGGTTTTTTTGGGTTGGTTTTTTTCTGTTGGTTTTTGGCTTTTTTTTTTTTTTTGGGGGTTGTTGTTTTGTTGCTGTTTTTTATTGGGGTGAGTGATTCCTTTGCAATTTCCGCCTCTCTGAAGCAGCCTCTTCTGACGCTGATTTGGGTTTACACTCTCGTTAGCTTCATTTGAGGTTTGGTAAACGGCAAAAGATGTCAGGGAGGGGTGGGGGAAGGGATGGATCCTGCCGGTGCCGGGCTGGACTCGTTCTCCTCTAGAGTAGGGATTCATCCGGCTCCGAGGTGGAGCCACCACCTGCCTCGGACCCCAGGGGTGTGTCCTCACCCCCCCCTTCCCATTCACCCGATTCTGGTTCAGCCAAAAGCACATGGGGCTCGACAGGGGTTCTGGCCTGTCTGTGGCCAGCAAAGCCCCGCGTGGTGGCCGTGACCGGAGCAGCCCCGGGGCTGTGGGACCCAGCACCGGGAGACGTCTGGAAGCACCAGCTGGGCAGCTCTGCCGTGGGGGGGACACGGGCTCTGGCCACAGGGGACACAGCATGTCCCTGACAGGGGCCTTCCAGCACTTCTGCTGGACCCTGTGAAGCAGCAAGTGTAAGTCCCGCGGGATGGGGCGATGCCAAAGGGGTCCCGGGGGCTTGCAGGAGCTCGAGGGGCCCCGCCAGAGCCCGCCCCGTCCTCCGGGGACCCGGACCCGCCGCTGTCCCGGGAGCGTAGCTCCTGCCCGCGCTGGCCCGGAGTGATGGAGACGGACGGGACCCTGCGAGGGGGAGGATGGAAACTCAAGAGCCGGCGCTGGCAGCAGCAGCCGCAGCTCCGCAGCGCTGGGATCGGCTGATGGAGCCCTGGCCCGGGGTCCCGGCCGGCCTGGGTGCCAGGGCGCCTTGCGATGGCTCCCAAAGGGCCCGAGCACCTCCCAAGCGCCCACGAGAGCTGCCAGCACCCTCAGCCGAACCGGGAGGGGTTGGAGCTGCAAACTCCACACCCAGACCAGGAACCAGCCGCCATCCCCGGTCCTTCCCACCCGGCTCACAAAGACCCGGAGCGCAGCTCTCCTGCCCCCCCCCCCAGCC
>JAAWXA010000051.1:2611015-2622407 GCA_038090715.1 Florisuga fusca
TAAGGGATAATTTCTGGCAAGGATGGCAAGTGCCCCTCCAGGGTGCAGCTACAGAGATATCAGTTGCATCGTTGCATGTTTTCTCCCGTTTGCTCTGGCACATTTNTCAAATGCTAAAAAGGTATGTAAGAATGTGATTTGTGTTTCTCGAAAAAGTATCAGAAGAGTATCTCTGATATCTGTTGTGGTGACATTCATTGTTTCTGCATTTTCAGGCTGTTAACATGCAGAAATTATCAAATTTATTTTATTTATTAGACAGGGGTCAGGCACTTTGTAAATTATGGACTGCATTCTCAGTGAATCAAAATATTTAGGTTGCTTGTGAGGTTCCAGTCCTTGGCATTGTGTCACTAATTACTTTTACACAACACTGAAATAATGACAAAAGGAGAATGCATCAACAAAGAAAGAGAAATTAAACTTTTTAAAACAAAACAAAAGCCTCATCAGAAATTCAAAATGTTATTTAAAGGGAAGAGCGGGTGACCAAATGTACAGTCTGGATTCAGTGCAATGTTATATGGCAAGAGAAGAGACACTCAACTTTGGATCTGCTGCAGGCAGAGGAAAAATTATGACAGAAATTTTCTTTACAAAGCATTCTTGGGAAACTTCTTTGTGTTTTAATCTTAATGACTGTATGAATGTTTGTCTCAGTCCAGTGGTCTCCTCTTTTCTTTTTTTTTTTTTTTTTTTTTTTTTTTTGGTGTGTGTGTGTGCTGAAACTTCCCGCAGCGTCTCGTCAGCACAAGGCGTTGCTGTTTGTTAATCTGTGTCGAATTTGAGAGTCACCCGGCAGTCAGCAGAGGTGTCCCTGTCCCTGCCGCAGCTGGTCAGGCGTTGCCCTGGGGTTTTGGGTCGGTGAGGTTCTGTTTGAGCCTCCCCCTCAGCCCTGCTGGTCCTGCTGGTGACCCTCCCAGCTTCTGTGTCAGTCTGGGGACAAAATTCTCAATAAAATCCAGCTCAGGACACAGAGAGCTGGAGAATGGGGCTCAGGACCTGGAGGTTGGAACCTAGAAACTTCAGTTGTTTATTTTTGTTTAAATCCCCCCCCCGTTTGGGTTTGTGCACATCTGGCAGGCAGGGAGAGGAGAACTCTTCCTGTTGATTAAGGTCAGGTTAATTACTAGTTAATGAACTTGGTTTGGGGGTCCAAGTCCATCCAGCTCCACTTCCTGCCTGGAGACACAGCAGAGTGGAGAGCCCCAGAAACAGCAAACTTTGGCATTTGTGCTGTTCCAGCTGCTGGGGAATGTGCTGATCCCTGAGTTCAGAGCTGCCTGTGAGCACACACTGAAAACCCTCCCTCACCCAGGGCAGCCCAGGGGAGTGGCCACTGCCTGCTGGGCTGTGGCTACTGGCTGGCAGGCTGGTGGGAGGCAGAGGAGGCAGCAGGGAAAATTGGTCTCGTTTTCTGTGCTTGACATGGGAGTTGCCAGTGCCCAGCTCTGAGGAGCTTTTGCAGGGTGTAGAAATGCTCTGGAAACCTCAGGTGGTGTCAGTTGCCCAGTCCCAGCTGTGTCACAACCACAAACCCACGGAGCAGGAGGGGGAGCAGCAGCAGCTGCCCTGGCTCTGGGTGTTGTGCTGGGCTCAGCAGCCTCACTGCCTTCTGCTGGGACCTGCTGGGGGTTTCTGGAGGGGTCTCATCAGAGCCAGGACTGCCCAGGGCAGCCCCAGGATTTTTAGAGGCTCTGAAATCTCCCTCAGCTGGAGCCTGGGGTTGGGGGTTGTGTGTGGGGGTGGCAGCAGGGGGTGTGGAACCCCAGTGTGGTGTTGCAGGGTGACCCTCTTGTCCCTCTGTGTCCCCTGCATGGTGTCAGCCCCCACCAGCTCCTTCCTTCCCTCCTGGTTTCCCTTGGGAGGAGAGTTTGTCCCCTGCAGGGGCAGGGAAGGTCCCCACCAGACTGCTGGGTAAGAGCTGGTGTCTGGGGGCTGCTCTGCTGAGACTCTGGTGGTTTTGCTTTCACTTCACCCAGAACCAGAGCAGATTCTTTGCCTCTGCTGGGGATTAATTCAGGTTTCCCAACTCTGTCCCAGAGCCAAGTTCCAAAGAGGCTCAGCCCTGCCAGCTCACCTTGCTGGTCTGGGGAAGGCAAACCCCAGGGGCTGGGGGCTCTTGGGCTCTGTGATCATGGCACAGAGGTCTGCAGGACACACTGGAGGTCTCACCAGCCCCTTCCCTTCCTCACTCAGTGTTTCTCCTCCCCCCAGGACTACATTTGCCCTCGCTGTGAATCTGGTTTCATTGAAGAGCTCCCTGAAGAGCCAAGGTAAGGTGTTGGGGTGAACTCTGTCTGCTTCCCTCTCTTCCTTTTTCCAGTCACAAGGTGAAGCTGAGTTTGGGGTACACCATTTTTACCCAATCTTGGGCTCACCTCTCCTCCCCGTGGGGAGTGAGTGTTGGGTTGCAGGCTCAGCATCTCCAGGAGAAACAGCCAGGGTGTCCCCCATGACTGGGGAGGGGCTGGGGAGGAACAGGTTGATTTTTCCACCAGAAACAAGAAGTGGTGGGGGGGAAGGCTTTCCCTGTGGTGGCTCTGAGCTGGCTTGAGGTAGAGGAAACCTCCAGGGAGTGACCTGTGGGACAGAGCGTGCCCAGGGGTTCATGAAGAACTTGGTTTAGAGTCTGGTCAGGGAAACATCCTGACTGGGACTTTGGACTCTGCTCTGGAGCAGCTGGGATCTGCATCCATGTGCTCTGCTGCTGACCTGGTGCTGGGGCTGCTCCCTGGCAGTGTCAGGGCAGGAGAAACATCTCAGGAAGTCTGGGAGCAGCTGCAGGAGAGGGGTGGGCTTCAGAGGTTGAGGTTCCTGTCCTGACAGGGGGACACGTTTGGGTCTGACTGCACCACCCTCAGAGGCTGGAAATCAATCCTGGCTAATCCTGGTGGTGCTGGTGCTTTGCTGTGACCTTGGGAGAGCAGTGTTATCTCTGAACCTTTGTTTTTTAGGCCTGTGAATGTCTCAGTGTGGGCCTGGGTACTGGGCAGTGAATGTTCTGCCTCTCTCAGAGCAGAAACCTCTTGGCATTAGGAGTTTTTCTAATAATCTGACTCGTTTGGTCATGTGTCCCTGCAGTAAAGTTCCTTTGATTCAAGATTAGACTTAAGCAGGTTTGGGTCACAGGGTTTGTGCTGTCAGACTGCTCTCCTGGTGCTCCTGAGGATTAGCTGCTTTGTTTGAGGTGGATCTTGCAGGGAATCCAGGGAATCCTTGCTTGACATCGTGGCTCTGTCACTGCTCTGCAGCTTCAGGAAATCAGAATCTAAAAGGGTAGGGAGAGGTGGATGGGGGAAAAGGAAGGTTGTGGGGAGGGAAAGAATGGAAATGGATGTGGACAAGGAGGAAGTCAGCAGCTGAGGGGAAACATCTCCACGTGGAGCTGCCCCTGCCCCTGGAAGGAAGGTGAGCAGCCCTCTGCAGCCCCTCTCAGCTCTGCCTCTGCACAAAAAGAGATCAGTCATTCTGTGCTGCCACCAAGCAGCTCTGGTCCTGCTGTTCCTGTCAAACTCGTGTCCCCTGTCCCCTCTGCTGGGAGGATCTTCCTGAGGCTCAGCAGCTGCTCTTCACCCTCTGCAGGAACGCAGACAATGAGACCAGCTCCACGTCAGGCAGTGATCAGAGCAGGCATCCCTTTGAGGTGAGTGAGTCCTCTCCCTTCCAACACCTCCTGCCTCACCATCGAATTGAAGTATTCTTTCCATGATTACATTGTTTAAATGTTCCCTGGATTCTGACAAAGTTTGGGAGGGGAGGTGTTAACATCAGCCAGGCTCTGCATCTCCTCACTGCCTGGTTGTACCAGGCCCAGCCTCAGTCGTGTTCCTCACCAAGCTCTGCTCAACCCGTGTCAGGCAGAGCTTGAGAGCTGCTGGGGACACTGGTGTGTGGCTGGGGACACTGGTGTGTGGCTGGGGACACTGGTGTGGCTGGGGGGCTGCTGGGACACCCAGTGCCCAGGCCCAGACCGATCTCCCTCCGCCTTACTCCCTCCTCTTTGATTATTTTATTATTTTTTTTTTAATTTCTCCCCAGAACGTGGATCAGCACTTATTCACCTTGCCACAGGGCTACGGCCAGTTTGCCTTTGGGATCTTTGACGACAGCTTTGAGTTCCCCTTTGGGTCCAATGTCCAGTCAGAAGACAACCGGGACACAGAGGGCCGGAGGGAGCGGGAGCATCAGTCCCGGCACCGCTACGGCGCCCGGCAGCCCCGCGCCCGCCTGGCCACACGCCGTGCTGCTGGCAGGCACGAGGGGGTTCCCACACTAGAAGGGTGAGAAACAGGTCCTGGTTCCCCTGCAGGACCCCCAGAATTGTGCCCATCAATCAGCCCCTGCCTTTTCTCAGCCCTTTGAGCGTGGCCCTTCCCCCGGTGCCCAGCCCGGCAGCTGCTGGTTGGCTCTTGCCATCCTGTGGTGCCACTTCACCCGTGGCTGGGAGTCCTACCCCTCAGCCCTGCAGTCAGAAAGCATTCCCTCCTCATTCCCAAAATGTGCCAGAGCAAACGGGAGAAAACCTGCAACGATGCAACTGATATCTCTTTAGCTGCACCCTGGAGGGGCACTTGCCATCCTTGCCAGAAATTATCCCTTACAGATAAAGCACTGAAACTCCTCTTTGCCAATGAATAATCAGTTCATAAGATGCAGTTGCTACAGAGTACTTTCCATTTTCCCCAACTGATGTGACTGTGTTTAGTGTGTGCAGTCACTCCCCCTGCCAGGCTGGGAGCTGGCAGACACCAATTCCTACATAATCCTGGTTTTCCTGTCTTTCAGAATTATCCAGCAGCTGGTCAATGGAATTATTGCACCAACAACAATACCCAACCTGGGGCTTGGTCCTTGGTGAGTTGGGAAATGTCCTGTTCTGTCTAATAGTGCTCTGGTTTGTTTCCCAGCCAAATGTAACTGTCCTTATCCTTACAGGGGAGTCTTGCACTCAAATCCCATGGATTATGCTTGGGGTGCCAACGGCTTGGATGCAATTATCACACAGGTAGAGTTGGCCAAACCCTCAGCACCTTCTGTGCTGTGAGGGTACCCCTGGGGCTGGAGGGATGGGGTACAAGGTCCTCAGTGTGGGCAGTGCAGGGTTCACCTGCCCTGGCCTGATAAATGAGCAGACTGCTCGCTGCTGAGCTCACATCATCTTTCTCCCTCCTGTGTCCTCTTGTGTCAGTTACTCAATCAGTTTGAAAACACTGGACCACCCCCAGCAGACAAAGAAAAGATCCAGGCCCTCCCCACCATCCAGATCACCCAGGAACACGTAGGTATGTGTGTCCCCTCCAGGGAATCGTTCACAAAGAGCTCTGTGAAAGTTCTGTTTAATGTTTTCTGGGGATTTTTATTTTATCTGCTAGTACCTTCAAGGCCTAAAACATTTCAGAGAGGGAGAGAGCTCAAGTGTTGCTCTGTTCAGAGCAGTGTAGGCTGGATGAGTTTGCCCTGGGGGGGGGGCAGACTCTTGTGAAAGTTCCATGTGGATGGAGATGAAAAGGGAAGGGACCAGTGGAGCAAACCCAGAGCAGCCAGAGGGGAGGTGGTGGTGAGAGCTGCAGAGCAACAGAGGGAAACTCTGTCCTGGCAGATGCTGGGAAAGGGGAGAAGGTGATGGGATCCCAAGTCAGGTGCTTTGTGTGTCCAACTTCATTCCTCAGCCCTGCTCTGCTTTCCCATTATGCTGCAGATTCAGGGTTAGAATGTCCCGTGTGTAAAGAGGACTACACAGTCGGGGAGAACGTCCGGCAGTTGCCCTGCAATCACCTGTTCCACAATGGCTGCATTGTCCCTTGGCTGGAGCAGGTTAGTGCTGCCCGGGCAGTTGCCTGGGTGTTTTCCTGGTGGTGCTGGTCTCCTCTGGAAATAATTTAGTGCCTCCATGGTGAGGCTTTAGTGTGAGCAGCCTTTGATCAAAGGGAGGGGTGTCACTCCAGCTGCTGTATCGTTTTTCTGATCCCCTTTCCCTTATTTCTTGTTTTTCCTCTCCAAAGCATGACACGTGTCCCGTGTGCCGGAAAAGCTTAAGTGGACAAAACACTGCCACAAACCCCCCAGGACTCACGGGGATGAACTTCTCATCCTCCTCCTCATCCTCTTCCTCCAGCTCACCAAGTAATGAAAACTCATCGAACAACTCATGAAATCTTAATCCAACCCTCTCCCCCCTGGGGCCCCGTCCTTCATCCTTCCTCCCTCCCCAGCCAACGTAAGCAACAAAAGGGGCTTCCAGAGCAGAGCGAGGGGGGGTGGCGAGGGGGAGGCAGCCCCCCCCAGAATTCCCTTTTGAGTTCTGAAGACACGGAGACTCTGGGTCCTGCAGAGATGAGAAGCCTCAAGCTCTGTGCTGGGGAAAGAGCTCTGTCTGTCCGTAGACCCATCCCTTGGCCGCGTGGACTCTTGACCGTTGCAGTGAAGGTGCTGCGCCCCGCGCTGGGGACCCAAGGTGCTGAGCTAGTGGTTGGAAAGGTTGTTTGTAGGGTTTTGAATTTTGAGATTCCTTTTTCTTTCTTGTCTGTCTTTCTTTTGCTCCTCCTCCTCCTCCTCCCCTTGGATACTGTCTCTTCTGCTTTGGAGATTGAAGTCTTTAGGATGATCCTGCCTCCCTCCCAGGATCTCCAGCTGGGGAGAGGCCAATAGTTGTCAAAGAAAAATGAACTCTTGGCATAGACCCCATTACCCTTCCCTTCCCCTCCTCGAGTCCCGTTTAGGTTTCTTTATAACCCTGCCCTTCTGACACTCAACACTGAAAGGGTTTTTATAATTTTAAATTATTACTGCTGTTCAATAAACGGACGTTTCAGCCCAGCGAGACATCGTGCATGATTTGAGGAAAATTCCAGGGTGAGCTCTGCAGAGGCTGCTGTGCTCAGCTGCTCCACTGCACCCTGGAGCACACAGGGCTTGTCTCAGCCCCCCTGTGTTGGGGTACCAGGGTGCCATCAGCTCTGGGCACCAGGCTCCATCGTGACCAGCACCCTGCCTGCAGATCAGCGGGTGGTGGCTGCAGGATCACACCTGAAGGCATCCTCGTCTGGTCTTTTGTATTTTTTACACCTCCCTGTTGCAGTCCTGCCCATCTCACAGCCCGAATGGACTGTTCCTCTGTGTCAACATCAGAACTGGGCGTGCATCAGAGGAAGGACCAGCCAAATGCCATTGTGATCAAATAATATACAGGAAAAACAACATTTTGGAGAAAAATGTACTTCAAAGCTACTTAAAATGCAGCTGATTAAAAAGAAGAGAGAGACAAATATCCAGGTGTGTTTGTGACTTTGTTTCTGTGACAGAGTTGCAGGTTGGAGAATGAAAAGAATGTGACTGGATTGGGCAGTGACCTTCCTGCATCCTGCCTGGGTGCCTGGGGCAGGAGGTGTGAGAGGGAGCAAACTGGAGCTTGTGACACTGAGGGCCTCGGGTTCTGTCCTGGTCACACGGCATCTCCTGTGCCCCCCTGCCAGCTCTGGGTGGGGGGAGTGGGGCTGTGCTGGGGCTGGAGGAGGAGCTGGAGTGTCTGTGGGGAGAGGGAGGTTCAGCAGCCCGGAGGGGCTGGTGGCTCTGTTGTTTCTTGAGCTGTTTTGGAGGAAGAGAAGGTTGACTGGAGAGTCATCCCCTGCGAGGATGGCAAACAGTTTTGGCCCAGCCTGCTGGAGCTGGTGCTGAGCAGCTCTGCTGGAATGTTTTTCCTCCTCGGCTTTGCCAGCGCAGCCCAGCGGCGCCTTTCATCTGGGCGGGACGAGGGTTTATCTCAGGACTGGTATATCAGGGTTAATGGCTCATCCTCTGCCAGAGGTTGAGCCAGAAGCTTCTGCCACGGGGATCCTGGGCTGGGTGAGGGGTGGCAGCAGGAAGGTCCTGGCTGAGCTGGTGTGTGCCCATCATCTGGGCTGGCAAGAGGGATGGCTTTGCTGTTTGTCACCAGAACACAGCCCAGGACACGTGGACAGCCCTTCCCTCATCTGAGGTGGGGTGTCCTGGCTCCCCTGAGCCGGGGGGCAAGTTCTCAGGGGGGAGCAGTGCTGGGGGTGGGTGTCAAGTGGATGAAGTGAACCCTGCTTTGAGTGTGGAGCTGCTGCTGGCCAGGGCTGGTACCCACCGTGGCCATCACCTGGTTACCACTTGGTTGCCACACGGTTAACACAGCAGCTCTTCACTCTCATTTGGAGCTGGTTGGGTAAGAAAGGGAACAAGCTTGGTGGATTTTGCCAGGGACATCGCTCAGGTCTGACGTGACACAGTGACCAAGCCCCACGCCAGCAGCGCAGGGACGTGCCCTGGCTGGGAGGACGAGGTGTGGGTGCTATTTCTGGCTGTGCTCCCATGGGCAAGGGGCTGGTCCCAGCCCACCCTGGGCACTCCAAGACTCACTCCACCCTTGTACCATGAACACAGATTTAATTGCCACGAGTGCTTGGACACGAGACAAACAGGACCCGCCAGCACGTCCCACCCCCACAGCCTCCGCCCCAGCCCCTGCGGAGATGCCGCCAGCTCTGGGCTGTGCAGGTGGGACAGTGACATCTGGAGCTCCATCACATTGTGGCCACGATGTCTGCAGCTCTGGCACGCAGTGGCCGTGTGCCCCAGGCTATGCCTGGGCAGGGAGAGCCTTGTCCCTGCTGCAGGCCGGAGCATCCGCCTTCCGCATCCCTCCTCTGCCGTGCATTTAAAAATAAACCAATAAATAGCAAAAAAAAAAAAAAAAACATGTACATAAATAATATAACCCATTTTTCCTTTTTTTTTTTTTTTTTTTTTCCTTTGTTTTCTTTTTTTTTCCTTCCCCTACAGGGTGGTCCAGAACTGCCCTGTGGGGCTCAGTTGACGAGGATGGGGAGGAAGTGGGTGGAGAGGTGGTGCCGGCGTGTCTTGCCCCCTCGCCGTGGCCTGCCCTTGCTATTGAGGGAGAGGAACATGGGGCGGCCGTGGTGCCGCCAGCGCAGGGAGGTGTAGGTGTTGTAGCCGTTCTCCTCGATGCGCTCCGTGAACTTGCAGTTGGGGCTGAACTCCTTCTGGCAGGAGAGGGAAGGGGATGAGGGGCGGCCACGCTCGGCCTGGCTGTGGTCACCCTGCTCCAGGGCTGGACCCCGAGCGTGAGGCAGGGCAAGACCCAGCTCCTCCCTACTCCTCGGGTGCAAGGGGGGGCTCTGTGGGTGCAGGTCAGGGCATGGGAAACCAGGACCCTGCTCCTGGGCACCAGTTCTGGTGTTTTGGGACCCCCAGTGTTTTGGCACCCCCTGTTTCAGCTCTGCCTGGTCCAGTCCCTCCCAGGAGGCTGCGTCTGACCTACCGACCCATAGAGCCTCCCCTGCTTGTTCATGGCCAGGAAGAAGCCGGTGTGCACCGCCCGGATGGCCACAACGCCGACACACACGGACCGGATCTCGACGATGCCTGTGGACAGGGAAGCGTGGTGGTGAGCCAGGCAGGGAGGCTCCCCCAGGACCCTGTCCCGGTGGTGGGTCTGCAGCCACTGACCCTCACCCAGTGCCTGAGCTGTGCCAGACCAACGTCAGCCTCTGCCCAGTACCGGCCTCGTGTTCATCCCACCCTCCCTGGCAGCTCTGCCAATCCACCCATCCTGAACAGTCCCCTGGGACCCGACCTGCCTCTCACGGTGCCCAGCCCCCCCGTGCCGGTGTGGGCCCCGAGGGGCAAAGTGTGGGCAGGGGTGGCAGCGATGGCCCGTGGACCTGTTACGGTTGACAAAGCCCCCTGGCAGGGGCCGGCGTGGGCAGGAGTGGGGGTGGGAAGGTACTGGCTGCCAGTGCCCATCTCCTGGCGGGCACCACAGTGGGGAGGGGGGCGGCAGCGCTGCAGGACACGGGGATGAGCCCCGGGGGTGGCTGCAGCCGGGCTGTGAAGCCACAGAAGGGCCCGACCCTCGGGTGCCCGTGCGCGGCCGCCGAGCTCTGGGTGCAGCCGCTAATGGGAAAGGCATGTGGTCAGACCAGCGGCTCTGACGGGGAAACACCCCGAGAATCGTCAGGACCTCCGGATTCCTGCGCCTGGCCAGCCCTGCCGGCCTCACGGCGCTCTGGGGAGGGGAGGGAAAAAAGAGCCTGTGCTGGGCGGAGGTGCTGGTAGGGCAGCGGGCAGGGCCAGAGCCACGCAGGAGCTGCCCGTGGGCATCGCTGCTGAGGCAGGAGGATGTGCAGAGGCTTTGGCACAAGCAGCACGGGGGGGCGCAGAGCCCAGGCAGGGGCTTCCATCAAACACTGAACCTCCTGGCATCACCTGGGCACTGCCCCCCGAGGGACACTTGTTCCCCAGGTGGGAGCAGATGAAGTGTTTGTGGCACTGGGGCAGTAGCAAGCCTCCCGAAGGTTCAGCTCCTTGGGGGTGATGTGCAAGGGGGGGATTTTTCAGCCTAGCCTTGGTGCTGCCTCCAGGCACACACAGACCTGACCCAGCAAAGCCATGGACAAGCAGCAGGAGCAGGGAAGGGCTGAGCGAATGCCTGCGAATCCGTCCTGCTTGATCACCGTCTGGATCTGCTGCTATTTATAACCGAGGACTTCTGCTTTTCTAAATATAACGCCCCATTGCTGCTCCCGGTGGCTCGGCCAGCTCTGCTGCCCTTTGCTCGCAGGTGCCCAGCTCCATGCAGGAGGAGGAGGTCTCTACAGGCACAGAGCTGCTCCCAGTTCTCCCAGTCACACGCCCCAGCCCCAGTGGGGTCCCAGGGAAGCTGGGGCAGATGTGGGTGTTGAGATGGGGGAGCCCTGGGACAGCCCCTTGACACCCTGCAGCCACCGCTGGCCGGGCTGGTCCGGCAGCTGCTGAGGATCAGAGCCCAGCACCAGCGCTGGTTTATCTGCCACGCCATAACCAGAGCAAGGCCCATGCGACAGCCCGGAGCCTCTGGGCCCGCCTGGCCCCGCTGCCACACAGCCATGGGAACGAGTTGGGGCGCTTTGAGCTGGCAGAGTGCCTGCTCAGGACTCCCGACACCTCTGACCCTGCAGAGGGTTCCCTGGGCTGGGCCGGGCTCCCCTCTTCTGCTGTGGGTGGATGACTTCCTCCCGCGCTGGGCAGGAGACGGGACAGCCCCGTCGGGACGTGGGCTGGGGGGTGCTGCTCCCGACCCCAGCATCCTTCCCGCTCCAAGCCCCCACACCTTGCTCGGGTGTCCTCCCCTTCCCAAGGCCCCCACCACTCCAGCCGCCAGCCTGCTGCTCCCCTCCTTGTCACAGTGCCCAGGACTCAGCGTACCCCTCCATCCCCCCAGGGTTGTGCTGCCCGGCCCTGTGGGGGGCTGCAGCGAGTGCCCCCCCTCAGCACGGCTGGCACTGCACCCCACACCCCCCCCTGCGCTGCTCTGTTGCTGCGGCGGGGGCGTGACGGGGGTCCCGGCCGCGATGCTCCGCCGTCCCCC
>JAAWXA010000051.1:2622498-2636126 GCA_038090715.1 Florisuga fusca
GGGGACACTCAGGACAGAACTGGGGGTGGTTGGGGGGTCGTGGCTTCCTCAACCCTCTGCTGGGACAGAGCTGGGGGCTGTGGGGGGGTCTTGCTGTGTCGTGAGGAGCCCCACTCTCCCCAGGGTTAGAATTCTCTAGGGAGGGTCCCTGGGGTCGTCTCCCAGTGGTGGGATGGAGCCTCCTCCCTCGGGGGGTGCCTGGGGCCCTGCCACGGGGTCTGCACTGTCGCTGTGGTCTGGGGGGGCCTCACCCTGTCCCAGAGCTGCACCCCCTCCCTTCTGTGTCACTGCTGCTGGGGCACCTGCAGCCCCTCCAGCTCCCCGTGGGGCAGGGCTGGGGGTGGTGAGGGGGGCAAAGCCTCCTCCAACCTCCTGCTCTCTGTGTCTTCCCCTCTCAGGGGTCCCATGGAGTGTTCTCAGGAACTACTCCTCTGCCAGCACCAAGGAGAAGGCAAGGAGGAACGCTGTGTGTGAGAGGACAGAGCTGCTGGAAGGTGAGTCAGGGAGGGCTGGGGGAGCTGGAGGGCTTCCCCGGGTTCACTGTCCTGGGAGGTTTTATAGGATTATTCTGTGCAGTCATAAAGAAGATATTTGGGACTAGAAATCCTTGTGGCCTGAGTGAGGATGGGAGGGGAGCTTCCCAGGCAGCAGCCAGAGCAGCTTGTTGCTGGGCAGAGGGCTGGCTAGGGAGGGAAGGGGTCCCCATGTGGATCCTCTTTCAGGGTGTTCCTAGAGGCACAGCCATAGGGAAGACACAACCTCCCACCCTGTCCCCCTTCCCCTCTCCCTTGCTCTGTGTTTCCTGGCAGTGCTGAAAGCTCGAGTGAAGCAGCTCCAGGCCAGCACCATCCCCGAGGTGACAGTCAACAAATCAGAGCTGGCACTGCTGGGGAATGAGAAGTTGCAGGAGGAGGTGGCTCCCAGTCCCGTGGAGGAGCCAGCTGCTCCCTGGGGAAGGGCTGAGAGCCTGTCCAGGCCCAGCAGCTGGGCTGAGAAGCTGAAGAGGGAGATGTACGTCCGACAGCTGAAGGTGGAACGGAAATTATCCCTCGCTGCCTCCCAGACAGCTCTGGAAGAACAGGTCAAAGCCAAACCAAAGAGCAAGGAGAAGGCTAAAGCCAAGAAGAGCCTGAAGAGCCCAAAGGCAAAAGTGGTGAGTGCCTGGAGCCAGAGCCAGGGTGGTCCCCGCAGCGTCTTCACCCACGGCAAGCTGAGGGTGAGCGCGGTGAAGGAGGGTGTGAAGGCACAGAGGCCTCCACGGGCACAGAAGGACAGCAGCCAGCAGAAGGTCCTGCAGCAGAGCATCCAGTCCACCCTGGAGTGCTTCCTCTTCCTGCAGCAGCCAGAGGAGGCCGAGAGGTTCCTCCTCTCCTACCACAGCTCCCCAGCCAAGAGGAGACTCCTGAACGTCAGCGCCTACAACACGGTGCTGCACAGCTGGGCCAGGAAGGTACCACGGCAGGGAGGGGACCCTGGGGACACTGACTCAGGCACTGGGGTGGCTTTGGGGTGGATGACTGAGTCTGAAGGGCAGCAGAGGGGCGTGAGGCTGCTGCTGCCCACCCCCAGCCCCTTCCCTCCTCTCCCCAGGGCTGTCTGCAGCGCCTCAGCCGCCTCCTCTGCCTGATGGAGTCTGGGGGGCTCCGGCGCAGCCTGGACTCTTATGCAGCACTCCTGGAGTGTTTGGGCCGAAGCCAATCGTCCACTCAAGCTGTCTGGAGGTAACCACAGTGGGAGGGGGGGTCCTGCCACACTGCCCACACCTCTGGGTGCTCCTCATGGACAGGCTTTGGGGTGGGCAGAGCTCCCGCAGTGGGCTCCACCTGGTCACCCCCAGCTGCCAGGGAGTTTGTCTGAGATCTTGGAGGGAAAGGGGGTGTAGGGACAACCTTGCTTCTGGACAGAGCTATGCCTGCTTCTTGCTGCAGCTCCTGCCAGCTCCCAGGCTGGGGGGTGGGCTGCCATAGGACTTATGGCTGTTTGTCACCTCTTGGGCTCTTAACGCCCCCCCAAAGCTGCCAGGCTCCCTCCTGACCCTTGTGCTCTCTGGTTGAGGGGGTCTGGCTGGTACCAATGTCCTCCACATCCTCCTGTGTCCCCTGGGTGGGGTGGCCAGCTGGCAGATGAGGCTCTGGGCTCTGCTGTGCTCCAGCTCCAGCTGCCCTGAGCAGTTCCCTGGGGATGTGGCAGTGCAGGGTGATGTGGGGCTGGAGGAACCTGCAGCTTTTTGCTGTGTCTGAGCGTGGCAGCAGAGCTCTGTCCCTGTGGGTGCCAAGGTGGAAGCAGCCTGCTCAGCAGAGGTGTGGCTGGGAGGGGGGTGATCGATGGCTGTAACCTGAGATGCTGACTTTGTGGGGACAGGCAGTGACCTTGTGGGGACAGGCTGTGCTCTGGAGGCAGCTCCCAGCCCTATGAGCTGTCCCCTGGCTCTGTGCTGAAGGCAGGGAGAGCTCTCATGTCCCTGCAGGCCATCTGCCCTGGCATGAGGGGTGGCACCCAGGAGAGCTGATTTCCATCCGACATGCTCAGTCCCTGGTGAAAGTTTCAGCCTGTCTTGCCTGTGCCCCTCTTCAGATGTCTGCAGCAGCTGAAAAACGATGGCTTCCATGTGGATGACCTCTTCCAAAAGTGCCTTTTTGAGGAGGATGAAAAGGAGATGGTGCTGAGGGCCATCAGGATTGTCCAGCCCAACTACCAGCTTCCCCCTCCACCCAGCCCTCAGACCTGCAAGTCTTCACTGCTACAGGACTTCTACTCCAGAGTAAGCCACAGAGTTCAGGGATGTCTCTGCAAATCAGAGACAGGGAGGTTTGGGAGATTCCCACATGGTGTTGGTGGGTGTCAACAGGGGAAGAACATTTGAGCCCCATCTCTGGTCAACAGCCCACACAAATCTGGGGCAGCTCCTGTTCTGAGGCAGTTCAGAGCCTGACCAGCAGCCCTGCAGAGGAGCCAAGGGATGGAGATGTCCCCCCTGTGCTGGAGGGGCTACCTGGAGGCTTGCTTGACTGTGAGAGAGGAGCAGAGCAGCCTCTGGAGAGGCTCCAGGCTCCCTAGGGTTTGCCAGTCAGAGTTGGGAGCTCAGAGGTCCCAGAAAGGCTCCTTGTGCCTCCTGCGGGGAGACTGAGAGCACCCACCACGTCTCCTTCCCCTCTGGCATTTCCTGTCTCCCTCTTGTTGCAGGAGAGGATGGTGTCATACCCCAAGCTGGATTTCTCTGTGCAGGAGCTGCAGGAGTGCTTCCAGCAGCAGCTGGAGATGGAGCTGGACAACACCGTGACCATCGAGTCGGTGGAGTCCTCCAGACCTCTGACCCCACAAGCCATGAGAGCGGTAAAGCTCGGAGTGTGGGGGGGTCTTTCCAGCCCTGAGGAGCTGGGGAGGGGTCAGCAGGCTGGTGACAGCCTCCCTCACCTCCCTGTCCCTCCTCTGCAGCGCTCACTGCTGTCCACCCTGCGCTCCCGCTGGCACGGCGCCGTCCTCCAGGCCCTGCAGAAGTCCAAGCGCAGCCTGGCCAAGCTGCGGAACACCTCGGGGTGCAGCACCCTGTACCCCTACCTCTGCCTGCTGCCAGACGAGGAGTACGTGGGCATCATGATGCAGGTGAGGCCCTTGACCTGCCCTCACAGCACTGCCCGGGCCAGCAGAATCCCAAAGGTGAACCTCAGAGCTTGGTTATGAGGAGCAGCCCTGCTGTGTCCTGGTTCCCTTTGGATCCCTCACCCCGGGAATCATCACCTCCCCGTGCTCTCTCCACTCGGGGTCTTTAACTCCCCCTTTGTCTCTCTGCTCCATCCTTCTTTTCCTCCCTCCTGAAGACCCTCTTTGCCTTCCTCTTGCTCAGATCCTCAACTCGCTCTCTCCACAAGGGGAATCCCTGGCAGTCCTGGCCCGGGAGCTGGGCTCCAAGGTCTATAACAGGTACATCACCCAGCGCAAGCTGCGCAGCCGGCAGCTGGAGAAGGTGCAGGCTGTCTACCAGGGCTACATCCACCTGCTGGCCAAGGACAGCCAGGTGGGTACACCCCTGGACAGGGGGTTCCTGGGGTCTGCAGGTGTTCCAAGTGCATGGATCCCATCCAGGAAACCCCCTGGAGCAGCGTGGCTGGCTCCTTGGCTGACCTCATGTTCTACTTCCACCTCCCAGCCTGAAGAGTACTTGCCACGGGAGTACTGGGAGAAGCTGGTGGCAGAAGCTGGCTTTGGGCCTGCCCTGAACCTGAAGGACTGCAGCTGGCCCTACATGCTGCTCATGCGTCTGGGCATGCACATGCTGGAGCTGCTGGTGGAGGCTCTCAGGGTGCCCAGGAATATCCTCAATCCTCGCCTGGAGCCCAAGC
Source organism: Florisuga fusca (assembly GCA_038090715.1). Classification (NCBI taxonomy): domain Eukaryota; kingdom Metazoa; phylum Chordata; class Aves; order Apodiformes; family Trochilidae; genus Florisuga; species Florisuga fusca. The sequence continues at coordinate 2,626,839 of JAAWXA010000051.1, forward strand.
TCATCCCTGTCCTCTACCACATCTACTCCTTCCACAGCAGCTGGCAGGTGAGCCATGTCCTGGGGGATCTGGGGGTGTGCAGGTCACCTCCCTGGGGCCTTCCCTGCTCAGGGACACCTCACGGAGCCTCTGGGTCTGTGTGGATACTGCTGGTCCTGTGTGTGGTCATTATGCAGTGGCTGATTGACCTCATCCTCTTCCAGACTCCAGCCTTAGTCTTCTACCACTGACCTTCCCCTCTCTGATTCTCCTCTCCAGGTTGGGCTGATAAAGCCCCATCCCATCTTCTCCCAGCTGGTGTCAGATGCTGGAGAGACCTTGCTGACCTTCAGCTCCTCTGCCATACCTATGCTGTGTCCCCCAGTACCCTGGACCTCCCCCCACTTTGGTGCCTACATCCTCAGTGACACCAAGCTGATGCGCTTCGTGGACGGGGTGGTGCAGCACCAGCAGCTGCTGGAGCAGTGTCCCCAGGTGGATCTCCACCCCGTGCTGGATGCCCTCAACCAGCTGGGCAACTGCGCCTGGAAGATCAACCAGCCCGTGCTGGACATCATCATCTCCATCTTCAACGACAAAGGCAATGAGAAGCTGGACATCCCACCCCCTGTCTCTGAGATCCCCAGACCTCCTGCTCCTCCCGGCAGCTCCTCTACCTGGACCAAGGCCCAGAAGCAGGAGCTGCTGCTGTACAAGAAGAAGGCAGCTGAGATGCACAGCCTGCGCATGGACGCGCTCTACAAACTCTCCATCGCCAACTACGTCAGGGACAAAGTCTTCTGGTTCCCTCACAACATGGACTTCCGAGGCAGGACTTACCCTTGCCCACCTTATTTCAACCACCTGGGTAACGATGTCACCCGGGCCATCCTGCTGTTTGCAGAGGGAAGGCCACTGGGACCCAAGGGCCTGGACTGGCTGAAGATCCACCTGGTGAACCTGACGGGGCTGAAGAAGAAGAATTCCCTGCAGGAGCGGCTGGAGTACGCCAACGAGATCATGGAGGAGATTCTGGACTCAGCTGACCTCCCCCTCACAGTACGTGGGCTCTGCCTGCTCCTGGGGGGCTGGGGGGGAATGGTGTGGGCTCTGGGAGGTGGGGACCAAAATGGAAAGAAGGGAAGTTCTTCTCTGTTGGGAGTTCAGACAGGGGTTGTCCAAATAATGCCAAGGAAAAAAAGGGATGGAGGGATCAGTGTCAGAGGAGACTTAACCATTCCCCTTGTAACTTCTAGAAAGTAAAATAAAATGGAAATCAGATTTATTTTGAGAAAAAAAAAAAAACATTCTGGAAGATTACACTTTGAGAGGAAAAAGAAAACTAAGTGTTGTGGAGTTTCCTAAATAACACGTTTCTGTCTGAAAACAAGATGAAAAATATTTCATAGGGAAGTGGAGGCAGAGAGCAGGGGGGCTCCTGCCCTTACTGTGGGGTGCCACAGGAGCCCTGCCTGCTCCCACCAGAGTGTGCTTTGCTCTTCCAGGGCAGGAGGTGGTGGATGAAGACTGATGAGCCCTGGCAAGCCTTGGCCTGCTGCATGGAGATTGCCAAAGCCTCCAGGTCCCCAGATCCGGCCGCCTACATCTCTCACTTCCCTGTTCACCAGGTGGGAGCCCAGCAGAGCCATGTGGCTGAGCAGGGAGAAAGGGCAGGGCAGAGAGCTCAGGGCAGGAGCATCCAGGTCTCCAGTGCTGCTTTTACTGCACATGTGGAGCACAGTCTGCAGGCATCTTGGCTCAGGAGCTCCAGTGGTTTGCTGCTGGATGCAGCCATCAGTGAGCCAGGACAGTTAAGTGCAGCTTTGATTCCTTTGGCTGGAGCCAAGCAGTGCTGCAGGAACAAAAGATGGGAGGTCTGGACAGCCAGCCCTGCATGGATACATCCCCTTGCTGCACAGGAGACAGTGATTGATTGTTTTCCTGGTGAGAGGGGCTTTGCTCACTTATCCCAGTGGAAGATCAGATGGTCATGATGAAGCATCAGGGGGAGAACCAGGCTGTGTTCTGCCAGCAGTGATTGTCTGGGCTATGTCTGAGATGGCCTAAGCTGATACTGTTATGACAATGAAAGATCAAGGGAGCAGTCGGGGTGGGTGGAGGGTGCTGTTAATGAAACTCCAGCAAGGACTTCTTCTGGAGGACACCCGAGTCTCTTTCCACCTGAGTCATCAGCTCTTGGTGAATCGAGGCAGCTCCTCTGCACTGCAGGGGGGAGAGGGAGGGGCTGGTCCTGCCAGCAGCTCCAGCTCCTTGGAGCAGGCAGAGCCCAAGCACACGAGGAGCAGGGATGCTCCAAGCAGCAGCTCATCTCCTGTGGGAAGTGTTTGGGGAGCAGCAGGACCTTCCCCAGTGTTTGTGTCCTGCGTGGCTCATCCAGGCTGCTCTCAGTCCCAGGAGGACTGTCAGTACCTGCAGCCTTGAGAAGGGCTGGGTTGAAGCTGCTGTCTGTCAGGAGGATGTTTTCAGTGTTTCCACAGAGCTCTGATGTCTTTCTAAGTACAGGGAGGGGGCAGGGTGGTCTGAGGTTTCCTTTGTTCAAACCTCATGGGCAGCAGCAGTTACTGATGAGACCCAGAAGGAAAATGGGAACTGGTGTGGCTGTGGCCACTGCTGGGAGCTCAGCTGCAAACCCAAAGGGAGGGGCCAGTCACCTTCTGAGCCACGTGTGTCCGTGGTGCTGAGGGGTTGGGGGAACAGGGTCCCCTCCACCCCCCATGCCCACCCTGCTCTCCCCCGTGCAGGATGGTTCATGCAATGGGCTCCAGCACTACGCAGCTCTTGGCCGGGACCTGATGGGTGCCACCTCTGTCAACCTGATGCCCTGCAGTGTCCCCCAGGATGTCTACAGCGTGGTGGCACAGCAGGTGAGGCACAGCAGGGACAGGGGGGGTTCCTCTGGCACCCACTTCCCCCCTGCCCAGTGTGTTGCACGGGGTCACTCCAGCTCCCAGGCAGAAAGGGGGAGACAAGAGTGGTGTGCAGAGTGCTGGGAGAGCATGAGCTGGGCACAGGCAGAGTCTCTCCTGCCCTGAGTGGGAACCACTGCAGCAGCTGTGGTGGGGTTCTGGATGGAGATCTGTCCTGGCAGAGGAATGAGAAATCCACTGGGATTTCTGCTGTCCTCACTTCTGAATGAAGTCTGGGAAAAGTAGGGTAGAGAGGTGGAAGACGTGTTCCTCCTCTCTTGGTCACAGCTGGCTGGCCTGCAGGTTGTGATATTTTCTTGGTTGGAGCTGGGGAGAGATGCAGCCTTTGGCACTGCTGCCAAGTCTTCAGTTTTCTTGGCAAGACACGATGTGAAACGAGCCTGCTGGGACCATGCTGAGAGCTACAGACCCGCTGGCTGGCGCTGAACCCCTGGCTTCCTTCTAGGTCTCAGCATGTTTCATCCGGGCAGGGGGAGCATGCAGAGGGTGCCTGGTTTGCTCAGAACTGTCAGTGGGGCTGGCAGAGTCCTGAGCCACAGTCTCCGTGCTGTGTCCTTGTGATGTCTGTCACCACCCTGCTGCCAAGTGACACTGCTCTGCTGAGGCAGCAGTGGAAAGCTCTGGTCCCCACGGGCACAGATCTGTGGATCTGTGAGATCCAGGAGCCTTTGGGTTCCTTCAGGTCTCTGAGCAGGGCTGGTGGAGGTGGCTGTGGGGCTCCTGATGGGTTCACTCACAGCCCAGAGGGTCTTGGGATTCCCAAACGTAGAGGCTGCTTGGCCCAGCAGTGGGAATGACATCCCAGCGCTCCCTCGCAGGTGGAGGAGTTTCGGAAGAGGGATGCTGAGCAGGGGGTGAAGATTGCCCAGGTGCTGCAGGGCTTTGTCAGCCGGAAGGTGGTGAAGCAGACGGTGATGACGGTGGTGTACGGCGTCACGCGCTACGGCGGGCGGCTCCAGATGGAAAAGCGCCTCAAGGAGATCGATGAGTTCCCCGAGGTAGTGGGAGCTCAGCTCACAGCCCCTGCACTGCCCTCCCCTCCCCGTGGGATCCCTCCTGCCCTGCTTGCTCCTCAGCCCCCCAAACCTCAGCCCACAAAGGGACGTGTGAGGCTGACCCCCCCCTGTGCCCTGCCTGCGGGGTTGCTGGTTGCCGGCACCCGTGGGTAGGAGGGACTGAGCCTTCCTGTGCCCAGCTTGGTGGCCTCACAGCCTCAGCTGGTGTTCAGAAGGTCTGTGGCTGTGTTCTTCCCCCTCCTGTCACTTTGCTTCCCATCTTCTGCTGTCTGTTTGCCTGATTCCTCTCTCTGCCTTTGCTCTCTGCAGGAATACCTCTGGGAGGCGTCTCACTACCTCGTCAAGCAGGTATTCAACGGCATCAAGGAGATGTTCTCAGCAACTCGAGACATCCAGGTGAGGGGCCTGCTTCCTCTTACCTCTCTCTGCTTTTTCTTCTCCCTGTCCCAGCCATTCACAGACCAGTAGAAATGGTTCTTCTGGGTCCTTGCTCAGAGAGGATTCTCCTGGCCCTGCCCAGAAGTCTGGGACTGTGACAGCTCTGGGGCCAAATGGCTCTATAAGTGCTGGACTGTCACAGCAGCCTGAGGAGGGGAGGTGTCACTGGGGCTTTGCTGGGAGTGGGGGTCTCTCCCCACTGCCTATACTGACTCCAGCCCCTTCCTTCCCCACCTCCCTGTGTGAAAGCACTGGCTGACAGAGAGCGCCAAGCTCATCGCCCAGTCGGGACAGACAGTGGAGTGGGTCACACCCCTGGGTCTCCCCATCGTGCAGCCCTACTACCGCTCCAGGTCCACCGTGGTGAGTACCTGGTGTGTGGCACTCACCTGCCACAGCAGGGACAGGCAGGGGACAGCAGCATGTTGGCATCACCTGTGGTTGGTTGGGCCAGGGAGGGGCTGGGCGGGCTGGTGAGGAAGTGCTGCTGCTCCCAGCCCACTCAGGCAGCTGGGGCACGGCCCCCTCCCCGCTCCTCAGAGCCTCCTCAGGGCTGCCATGATTCAGTCTCTCTGCTCTTCACCCACACACAGTGGTGCTGACTCAGTCTCCCCAGCCTGTCTCGCCCTCGCAGCCGCTGCCAGAGCAGCTCTGGGCCCTGGCAGGGGCAAATCAGCATTGGCTGGGAGGGGGTGAAGGATTCTGCCAGCATTCTGAGGAGGGGAGGTGTCACCGGGGAGTGACTGGGACCCCCAGGAGGGTCCCTGCCCTGGCTCCTGGCTGCAGCTGGTCTCCTGGAGCAGCAGCTTGTGGCTTGGGCAGTCCCTGCTGCAGAGGGACAGGGCAGAGCTGGGTGCCATGTGCTGGCCAGGCAGTGTGGGGTGAACACGTGTCCCCTTCCCCTTTCTCTCTCCCTGCAGCTGAACTGCAACATGCAGCACCTGAGTGTGAAAAACTTCAACAGCAACCAGTAAGTGTGAAGCCATGGTCTTTACCAAGCCTCTGCTGTCCCCAGCTTGTGCTCTGGGGACAAAACCTCCCCTGCTGTCCCCAGACCTGCTGAAGAGCAGGACGAGGAGGGGGCTCTGGGGATCAGCAGGGCCATGGAACCCCCACAGGGCTGCCCCAGCAGTCCTAGTCCTGGCTCTGGCTCTGTGCTGGAGCTTTTGTCTTCAGCCCTGGAGGTGCCCCAGCTCCTCCCCTCTGCCACTGCAGGAAGCCAGATACTGTGAAGCAGAAGAATGCCTTCCCACCCAACTTCATCCACTCCCTGGACTCCACGCACATGATGCTCACAGCTCTGCACTGCCTCAGGTGGGAGCATCTCTCCAGAGGTGGTGGGGATTGGCCTCTGCCTCTGGAGAGCTGTGGGCAGGGTAGGGGACAGGGCAGAGGGGCCTCATGGCACCTCCTGCTGCCTTCCAGGCAGGGTCTGACCTTCGTCTCGGTCCACGATTGCTACTGGACTCATGCGCTCACTGTGGACATCATGAACCAGGTAGAAATGTCCTCCCGGGTCCCCTGTGAGCTGGGATCTTGCTTAATTGTCCCCTGGGCCCTTGCCAGCCCTTGCTTCCCCTGGGCTTTGCTGATTTATGTACCCAGGCAAGGTGAACTTGGGGTGCTTGCTGGCGGTCACAGCTGATTTTCCAGTGCCATAGCCCCATCTCCTCCCACCCTTCAGGGGACATGTGGGGGAGAATCTGTGTCCATAAATCAACACAAAACAAACCTCAAGCAGTGTCGGTGCCTCTGTCCTACCCTGGGCTCTTTCCCTGCAGTGTAGCAAGGGCTGTTGTGCAGTGGATTGATAATAGGTGGTTGGCCTCTGCTTCCCACCTCCCTGGCCTGATTTCCTTTGCCCTCTGGCAGCCCCCCCTTCCCATGCTTGCCTGCCCCTCACTCCTGACCTGTCTCAGTTGAGACCCACTGAGGGGAAGGAAGGGGAAGTGCTCCCTAACCTGCAACTCACCATTGCTCCCTGGATCAGATCTGTCGGCAGCAATTCGTGGCTCTGCACAGTGAGAAGATCCTGCAGGATCTGTCCAAGTTCATGCTGGAAAAGTACTGCAGGTATTTGTGCCTCCCAGCCCCATTCCCTCTCTTGGGGGTGGCTGTGCCCACCTGTTGTTGTGGGCTGGCACTGAGGAGCAGAGGAGGGTGCACCTTCTCCCAGAGCTCCCCTGATGTTTTGCTTTTCTTCTGGTTCATCCAGTCCTGGCAGAGAGACGAGAGCCCAATGGCAGAAGAAGCTGATGGAGCAGCTGTCAAATGTCCCCAAGACAGGTAGGAGCAGAGGACAGGACCTGCAAAGCTCAGGAACAATTTGGGGACATAGGAAATGAGATGGAGAATGGCCCTGGAATCCCTGAGCTCCTGTGGGGTCAGAAGGTGGAGGTGATGAGGGTCTGTCCAGCTGTGCTAAAACTGTCCCCAAGGATCGGGTTTTTCTGCTGGGCTGGGCTGCAGAACCATGGGGCAATATTGTTGGATGTTCCCTGTGAGCTGTCCCTGCTTCCTGGAGCTGAGCCCTGGGATTCTCCCCAGGCTGACTGTCCCCTCTCTTGTTGTTTGTCTCCCATCTGTTTCCAACCACCAGGCATTTGACTGGAGATGGGATGAGGCACTCAGCACAGTAATTGCCTGGATCTAGATGATATACATGCAATGGGATTAAGACAATTAGTTTAATTCCTTCTAATCTCTGAGCCCTGCCTCTGCCAGACCATCTGGCCAACCTGTGAGCAGCTGCCAGGTCAGCCCCAGAGGCAGCACAACCCAGGGGCAGGGATGGTTCATGTCCCCAGGCCATGTGCTCCTCTCCTCCTGCCCTGCCTGGCTGTTCTTACTCTTTTCTGTCTTGTTCTCCCTGTCCCTGTCCCAAGTAAATCTGGAGGGGCATCAGTTCCTGGGTCATCTTAGAGGTCCCTGGGGCTGAGCTGAAGTGGTTTTCTGCAGGAAGGGTTGGGGGCAGCTGTTCTCCCCCTGCTCCACTCTGCTCTCTTCTGACCTCTGCCTTGTTCCTCCCCAGGTGACTTCAATCTGAAGGAGGTGATGGATTCCACCTACTTCTTCAGCTGAGCCCAGGCCACTAGTGGGGCCCTGGGCCTCCTCTGGCTCCTGCATCTGATTGGGAAGGGCCAACCCAGTGACCACCAAGTACTGGGGCAAACTGGGACGCTGGGGAGCACAGGAGCAGCCCCAAGGGGCCGGTGGGGAACGGGGGTCTGCACTGTCCACTGTTTCTGCCTGTGTCTCAGACAAGGGGAGGGAGCACCCAGCCCTGGGGAAGAGGCACCCAGCATCCCCAGCATCTCTGGTGTGGGGTGGGACAGTGGCAGCCAGGGCTGGCTCCCTGCAGTCCTCCCCTGGCACAGGGTGACTGCCACTGTCCTGGGGTGCCATTGCCTTCCATCACTCTCCACCAGCAGGGTACAGACCTCCTGCAGTGTTTGGCCTCCTCTGGAGGGACAGCAGCCAGCCCGGGAGTGGATGCAGCTCCCTGGGCCCTGCTCTGGCTGTGGGTTGGTGCTCCACTGCTCTCCTGTGACACAACCTCTGCAATTCATGACTCTCATTTCCAGGGATTGGTTTCACTTCTGCTCACTGGGTCTCAGGCAGGGAAAAACCACTACCAGGGAGTGGAGGTGTACAGTACTGTAAATACAATGTTTTTTGAAATAGTCAACGGGAGCCATGTCTTTCTTGGCATTTGGGGGGTGCCTGGGCTCTTGCCTTGTCGTTCTGGGGCTCCTGGGGAGGTGACACTGGTGTTTCCTCAGCCTGCTGCTGTTTTACTGACTGCTTGTTACTCACATCCTGGAAATGCTTTTGTAGCAGAAACAGAGGCAAAACCCCTGCACCCAGGTTTTATGGGAGCTGCAGCCAGGAGCCTCCTGTGTCACTCAGCTGGTACCGTGCATCCCCTCTTCTTGCCCATGTGATAATCCTGGATCTGGGTGCTGGGTGCTGCTCCCTGCTCCTTTCTCAGCTGTGCTGGAGCCGGGGCACGGTGCTGCCAGCGCAGGGAAAGGTTCTGGGAGGTAGTTTTTCACCTCATCATTTTTCTGGCAGGGAAGCAGCCCTTCCAAGGCCAGAACTGGCTCCTGCAGCCCAGCTTGGGGCTGTGCCCGGTGGCCGGGCGAGGGGAGCGGGAGCAGCCGGTGTCGTGGTGGGGGGGATGGTGGAGAGGGAGAAGCAGAGACGGAGTCGTGCGTAGCTCTGTCAGTTGCTGACGTTTATTGCACAGGATGGGCTGGATGGAAAGGTGATGCTCAGCACGGGGCCCCTGGCTCACTCTCTGCATTCACTGGGGGGGCCCCGGGCAGAGGCACACACGCACACACCCACCCGTGGGGGCACACGCACACACGTTCTGTCCTCCCCAGCCCAGACCCCCTGGGGCACCCCAGGGCTCAGCTCCAGTGGCTGCCTCTGTCCTAGCACTGACTGTGGGGACATGGGACTGTGTCACCCCCAGTCCTGGGGGGGTGGCAAACATATAGGGGGGCTCACAAGTGCAGGGCAACCCTCTGGCAGACCCCCTGCCCCAACTTACCTCTGTCCTGGGCCTCGCCGTGGGGCAGTGGGAGGGGAGACAGAGACACTGGTGGGTGCTGGGGCATGCAGTGTGCCTTAAGCCCCGGGGGTGTCCTGCAGATGCACACACACAGGGATGGACTCAGAGCATAAATATCATACACAGAGTTGGTCAAGGGGGTGATGCAGCCATGGCTTCTATGGGGCAGCCGGGGGGCATGGGGGCAGTGGGACTTTGCCGTGGGGAGCAGGAGATGGGGCCAGACTTTGGTCAGAGGCTTGGCAGCCGAGGGCTGAGCCCGGCCCCATGGTGGTGTGGGGCACAGGGGTCCTGTGCCCACCCTGGCACCTGCCCCGCTCCAGCACGC
>JAAWXA010000051.1:2646068-2662060 GCA_038090715.1 Florisuga fusca
GTATAAGAGACAGGTCTGTCCCCACTGCAGCAACTAAAAGATACAACAGCCCAAAAACACATTCCCCCTTTTCCCGGTGTCCAGCTCCACTGCTGCCTCCTGCTTGTCCAATCCTGAGGGTGTCTGCAGCAGGAGGTGATGGGGATCCTGCCCAGCTCAGCCCTGAGGCTGCTCCCCCAGTGGCTGAGTGGCTTGGGTAATGCACTGGTTAAGATGCAGAACCACCTTCCAAAACCCTCTGGGTCAGATCAGGTCACCTCCAGACAGCTACTAAAGCAGTTTCTCTCTGACCCACACAGATGTGACCACTCAGCAACAAGTTTGTCATCCACAGCCCCTCGAGTGGCCCCAACACTGAGGGGAAGGCAGTTTCAGAGTGGCCCAACCCAGCACCCCCTCTTCTTCCCAGAGGGGAGGGAGAAGCTGTACTTCTCCTGACCCCCTCTGTACCACCATAAAGAAACAGAGGGCAGAGACAGCCAGTGACCTAGACTACCAGAAACAAGGGATTTACACTTACAGGTAGAAAAACCCTCCCACAACTCTTTTTGTTTGTTTTTTTTAAAAAAAATGTATTTTAGATTCTACAACTTAAGTTTCCTTAGAGAGCAAAGTAACTGAATCACAAGGACACGCTAGAATATTCCATGTTGCTATTTTACAAAAAAAAAAAAAAAAAAAAAAAAAAAATTTAGAAGAAAACAAAATTTTCCAGATGAGTTCTTCATCTACACACCACCTGGCAGGAGAGAAGGAACAGCCTGTTAGATGACCCAGCTCTACCACCACCAAAGCCACACAGTCAGCCAGAGGGGACTGATGGAGCAGAGCAAAGGCTTCACCCACAGCCCCAGCAGATTCCTTCCCACCAGGCTTTAATGTCCTGTCCCAAACTGCAGAGCAGAGCCCCCCACCCAGCCCCTGCTCTCACCTGGCCCCTGCCCTTAGTTTGCATTTCTCTGGCGGATGTTCTTGTCCTTGTGGTTTGTGGCATTGCTTTTCCTGGAAAGAGAAAACGGGGGCAAGTGAGGAAAGAAAAAAGCACCAAGTCCCATCCTACCCACTAATGCAATTCAGGCCCAAGCAGATTGCTAAAATGAGATTATCTACCAGGGAGACTGTGGTGCCACCCCACTAGATGTGGTTTATACTCAGACCACACGGAATGAACCCCTGGGGAAGCCTCTTGCCCAGCAAGATGTGTTGTTACTCCCACTCCAGAGCAGGTTCTCCGGGGGGATGTGACCACTGAGTACACATCTTGGCCACACAGAGAAAAACCAAGGTACTTACAGGGGTGCAGAACCTCCATCATCATCTTCACAGGCAGGACAGCAGGGAAGGAAAGAAAGAACAGTGTCAGGGAAGAGCGTGTAAGAATAATCTCTGCTACCTCTTGCAGCTGAGGGGTCTGGCATTCCAGACAGGCCACTGGATAACACTCCTGCTCAGGACTGAACCCAAAAGGTCACTGCACCCACAGGGCTCCTGTTTCACCAGCAGAGCAGGAGCTGCCTCCTCCCCCCCCCACCACCCCCCCATGTGAGTTTTAAGCTTCTTCTTGTCTAAGCTTCACCAAGGCACAAACTTAGACATAAGCTCCTGTTACACAGGGGCTGTTGTTGGCACAGGGCAGGCTTAGCAGGCAGGACAACAGAGCCACCACCACAGCCACCCAGCAGAGGTCAGCTCTGGCACCTCCTTAATCCCCAGGCTCACCTGAACAGCCTGGCAGGCCACAGCAGCAGAATTAATTACACAGGGAAGCTCCTGGCAGTCCCTGCAGCAGCTCTGCTGGTTGGTAACATCTGCCCAGCACCAGCACTGGAGGTGGGTGAGAGCCTGGAGCAGCTCCCAGACCCAGGCACAGCATCCAACAGCAAGAGAAGGGGAACCCAAGCAAGAGGTTCCAGGAATGAACCTCCAAGCAGGATGCCCTTCCTCCTCCTCCTCCTCCTCCCCACTTTGTGAAACCAAAATAAACACAGTGCACACCACGTTCTTGCTAGACTGAGCAGCACAGCTAAGGATACGTATCTGCCAACATGTGCCAAGCCCTGGGCCTCTCACCAGCTCTTTGCCATCTGCCACCTTCCAGCAGAAGGCTCCCCATTGCCTCCCCTCAAACAGCCCAAGCAGCCAAGCCCAGACTCCAAGTACTGGGACCACCTTGGGCACCAAGATCCCCAGGCAGCTGGTGAGAGGACGGATGCAAAAGCACAGCTGGAACCATCTTCTACTTACCATTGGAGGTGGCACAGAGCAGCAGAGAAGGGAAGAGTGGAAAGGTAACAGCAGGAAGGACACCATGCCACACAGAGCCACCACCCCCACCCCGGGCACCAGGGGTGCTCAGGTCAGAGCCCCCTCCCCAGGGAGCCCCACTGCTGCCTCTTCTCAAGAGGAGTGAAGTTACAAAGACTTTTGGGGAGAGGGAACTACTTTACAGCAGGAAAGTGCAAAGCTGTGGGTGTCTGTGGGAGGGGAAGGACACCAGTGTCACCCCCACACGCTTGGGAAGCTGAGCCAAGGAGCACCAGGACACTCAGACACACACATTCTGCCTTCATCTGACAAAGCACCTGCTCAGCTCTGACAGGACAGCACTCAACAGGGTCTGGATCACTCAGCACACACAGGCTGCAGGAGTTTTGCTGGAAGAGGCACCTCCAACAGCCAGAAGAAGTCATCTGCCCTTGTCAGAGGGCAAAGCATGTGCTTGCAGGAGTGGCCTGAGGAGGTCCCCCAGCCCCGTGGTCAGGGCAGGGATATTTCACGCTGTTCCCCAGCAGAGGGCTGGGGGGGCTGGCCCAGCAGGAAGGATACTGAGGGTTTACACTTCATTGTTCACAGGATCAGATAAGGGAGGGGCAGGGGGGACAACACAATGCAGATTCTCACCGATAAGGAAAGGGAGGAGCTGGTATTTCCAGAAGAGATTAAAGATAGCACACTAGGCTTTGAGGAACTCCCCAAGAGCCAGGATGTGTTGATCTGAAGACCCCAAACAGATCCATGAACTGAACCTGAATTAACCTAAGCCTGGTCCTGCTGACACACACACACACAAGGTTTTGCTGTTTACAGACCTACTCCTCCAGAACACTACTGGCCAAAGAAACCCCAGTCCTGCAGACACTCACGTGAGGCACTTGAGCAAAGTGCAGAGGAACTGGCGAGGCAAAGGGTCAGGCTGACCCCTGGATTTTATATCATTCCAGGACTAAAGCACAGCTTGCTGAAGGAGCCTCAGAAGCAGTGCAACTGCTTGCAACTTCATGGCTAACGTAGCCTGGTAAAGCCCACCATGGTTTTACAAGAAGTGACCTGAAAAGCAGCCCTCAAATTAAAGCCCACCTGACCCAGGGAACTCCAAGCTCCTCACAAATTTGCTGCCACCATAACAAATTACTCGGTCTCCCCAGCAAGATCCAACCCCAGTCACCTCTTACCATCGAGAACTTCATCTGGCTTCCTCCTCTTCTCATAGATGAAGATGATGGTGACAAGAACGAGGACTTCTGCCACGATACCCAGGAAGGGCCAGAGAGCTGCCAGGCGGCTGCGCACGCGCAGGTTGACGGTGGCACCGCCGTAGCCGTGGGAGTTGGTGGCATTGCAGTGATAGTCACCCGTGTCCTCCTCAATGTTCAGCTTCAGAATGCGCAGCTCGGTCTTGTCACCACTGGACTTGATGATGTATCGACCAGAACCATTGACGATGGGCTGGAAGGAGAGAGAGAAGGAGAGGGAAAGCTCTCAGGTCACTGGTCCCACGGCCAGGAGGTTCCCGTGGTGGTGGCACTGGGGTCCCCCTGACACTGCCACTGCTGATGGGACGAGGGCTTCCACCCCCTGACAGGGCAGGCAGAGGGGGAGAAAGAGCATCCAACACCACAGCACTCACCTCTTGACCATTTTTGTACCACACCCAAGAGGTGACAGGGGGGAAAGAGGGACTCTTGCAGGTCAGCACACCAGTGTCCCCCTCATTCCCATGCTCAGACTTCTTGTATGGCACCACTTGGGGTGGAACTATGGCAAGAGAAGAAAATCAAGACTCCTCATTATAGGCAAGGTAAAGCTTTGCACTCTCTGGAGTCTGACAAGCCAGGACCAAAGTTACCCATAAAGCTTGACTTCAGTTTGAGCGGGTCTGTTCCCCTCCCTTGCCCATTGCTTGGCCTTTTCAGAGGGAAAAGCAAGTCAAGCTGCTCTGAGAACAGCTCAAACAGCTGTGTCCACCCAGAATTATCCTGGAAACATGCACACAGCAGAAGGATGATTTAATGCAAGGAGCAGACCCTACAGACCCTTCAGCTGACTGGTAAACAGAGCAATCTGGTGCCAGTCACAGAGTCCTGCAGCTCTGTTAATAAGGGCTCAAAGCAGCTTTTCAAGAAGCTGAAAAAGACCAAAACAAAGCACAAATTCAAGAGAGAGAACTGCAAACACACGAAGTTACCTGAAATATTCACTTGTCCTTTTATCTCTGGGTTTCCTTTGTAGACACATTCGTAGACGCCGGAGTGCTCCTCCATCTTCCCCTCAATTCTGCCAAAGCACAGGATGTCAGATCAGCACTCAGACACCAAACTACAGTCCCAGAGTGGACACTGCACCACGGGTCCACTGCAGCCCAGTTCCCCACACTGAGGACAGCAGAGGACACTTCAGAGGTCTGTCAAAGCAGACCTGGCATTCGGAATCCTGGAAGCAGGCAGCTTTCCCTCCCTGCCCCCAGGGACTCTTGCCATCAGAACCTCTACAATGGGAACAAATTTAAGGCCTGGACCTGGCACAAAGAGAAGCAGGAACAGGGGACAGCACTGCACCATCCCCAGGGCAGAAGGTGCCAACTCCACACAGAGCAGAGGCCCATTAAAAATCACACCCAAAGAACAAACCCAACAGGATCTGAAGTGCGGCGAGAGTTCTCTAGACTGGGCTACTCTGGGTTGATCCAAGCATCCAGAGAACTCTCCCATTTTCCTTTGTGTAAAGCTGCTGCAATGAGATTTAATGGATTATGCTGCTCTGCAACAAACATCCCATTCTGCAGCTCAGTAATACCCACTCAAGGGAAGGGGCAGGCAAAGTTTGAGTCCCGTGGCTGTGCTGGGACAACAGGCTGTTTGTCAGTTCTGCTGTGCATGGAGCTTCCCACTTCCAAAAACCACTCAGCTAAGGAATTGAGGTCACGCGAGGGAGGCTGGGTTATAAATACTTTAATCCTTGTTCAGCTCCGTGTTGCTATGGGGAGACAGGCACGTCGGCACTGCCATACAAAAGGACATGATGCCTCTACAGCTGCTGGGTCAATGCCAGCCAGGCCTGACTGTAATCAGAAAGGAAAGCTCAGTGCACGGCCACAATACTGCTGGGATCCCTGCTTCTGCTCAGCTGCACCCTGCAAACTGCTCCTGAGCACTGACCACCACTCCCAGCAACTTCACAGCTTGGTAGGTAGGAATGGCTGGACTTTGGAAAGGTACATAAAACCCAGGGGCAGTGAGAGAAACACTCACTGGAGCCTCTTGTTCCACAAACAGCCTCTGGGGTGCAGGGAGCTGATGTCCTGTCCAGAGCTGGGGTCCCTCAAAGCTCTCCTAAAGCCAGACTGTGCAGCAAGGCTCAGCTGATGGGAAAGCTCAGCTGGACCTGGTAGAAGACCCCGTGTTCAGATTCTCATCCAGCCTTGCCCCCTGACACTCACGTGTAAGTGGTGAAAGGACTTGACTCCGAGTCTGACTGAAGGACCTTCTCTCCATGCACCCACTCGTGACCCTCGATGGCAGTGGTTGATGCACTCATGTTGCAGGTGAGGATCAGCTTGCCAGCAACACCAGTCACTTGAGTTTTGATGTCTGGACCTGCAGAAATAAATCAACCCAAGTTAACATGGAGCATTCCAGAGCTCACCTGCCTGCCCAAGAACCTGTAACACAGAGTTACCAACCCTCACCTCTCCTGGTCTCTCCCATAGCTCCCACTTACCTTTGCAATCAGTTTCCTACCACAACTGGTGACAAGAGAGGTCACAGAACCAGGTGACTAGTGCCTGACTGCACCCAGTGATGAGCAGAGCTGCCCACCAGACACCCACCAGTGTGTGGATCCCTGCTCAGATGAGGCACCACAGCACAAACTGTGTCACCACCTCCCAGGGTCTGAGCAGGTTTAGAAACCCCCATGGGACACACGGGATGACAGCCAGGACCCTCTGCCAGGAGGGGCAGCAGACAAGACCCTACACGAGCAGAGTGTGCATCCTCTGAGGCAACCCAAGAGATCACAGTTAGAGTCACTCCAGGGACAACACTCAGAACCACGACCCCAAAAGGTCCTGGGCCTCTGTGTGCCAAGCAGTAAATTCTGCAGGATAAGATGACTCAGGAACTTCTGCTGGCAGGAGGCAGCCCAAGGAGAGAGCAGCACCATCACACAGCCCAGCTGGCACCACGGCTCCTGCCCTCCCTCTCTGGGAAGAAGCCTTTTGGCACGGGGCCGACAAGCACTTTGCTTTCCCCCCTACCCAAACCCCACTGGAAGAAGGTTCTGCTGGAGTTCTGTATTCCCTGGCAAATTTCTGCAGGAAAGAACACCACGCTGCTCTGCTACCAGCAGGACTCGTGGCCAGACCTTAGCAGGACATCAAATCCCCCTGACACTGGGCCAGGTTTCTGACCCAAAGCAGCTGCCCACCAGCTCCAGAGCAGATCCAGTCACTCCCACCAACCAGAAACTCCATCACACTCAGTGTCACACAGACACGGCCTTTTCAAAAACGGTTGCACCTCAGGGAAACTCAAAAGCAGGTTTTGCTCCCCACAGCTTGTGTCACTAGCAGGAAAGCGAGCTTAGAGCAGACTGTTGAGAGGAGCAGGAGCTGGAGGGAAGGGCTGGTTGGTCAGTGGTGGTTAGGGCAGAGTCTACGGCAGAATCAAGACTCAATTCTGCAAGCCAGCACCAGGACTCAGAGGCTCTCGGGAATAAGCAGCAGGTTCCAGGTCTTTGGCTCCAGAAAAGGCGCAGGATTGCCGGGAGGGCGTTTTGGTGGGGAAGCCACAACCCTTTTTGAGCAGGGCCATTTCGGGTCAAGTCACGGGTGGTGGGGGAGATGACAGAGGGTGGGAGTCTCTCGGTTCTACAGCTGGGGTAGGAGGGTGAGGGGAGCTTTTCGGGGAGCCACAGGACACGGGTGCAGGGGTGAACACGGCAGGAGACTCAAGACACTGGTGTCCGAGCAAGTGCCAAGGCCTCGGCGTGGCCACTCACGTTCGATGACAAAAACATTCGCCTGGGAACGGATCCACTTGACTTTGGGGCTCTTGGACAAGTGGTTGCGGTCGGGGTCGTTGCTGGCCCGGCACTCGTACATGCCCGAGTCCTCGCTGGTGAGGTTTGAGATGGAGATGGTGCTGGTGGAGTGGAGGTTGTAGGTGGCGTTGATTTTGACACGGTCCTGCCAGGCGCCATCCCAGAGCTGGGCAGAGGTCTCATTGGGGTCGTTCCCCTCAAACCACCACTGGATCTCGGGGATGGGATTGCCAATCGCCTCGCAGTACAACTCCACGCTGTCCTGAGCCAGTCTCCTTTGAGACAGCGGTGACTTTATAAAGCCAGCTATGAGTTGAAGAGGTATTAGTGCAAAGTGTTAGTGCAAAGCAAGAATTCACCCTCTTCAAGCAAAAAAAAAAAAAAAATCTGCCACTGAGACGGGGCCACAACCTTGTGATCAGCACACTCTTCCCTCTCCCCCCCCTCAGTGCTCTCTGAGCTCTGCTCAGGTCAGACAGGGATGGGGTTCTGAGCACTCTGACTCCAGTCAACAACACTCCCTGCCACAAAACCAGAACACACAAACCAGCACATCATCCAGAGCAGCCACAGCACTGCCTGCCTCCTGCCAGGCAGGGACCTGTACACATGACATTAAGAGAAAAGAGGGTTTTTTTTGGGGGGGAAAGCCTGGCAGATAGTTCCTCAGGGCTGGATTGGTGATAAACAGATTAAAAGCAGAAGCAGCTGCAGACTGAAAAGATGGTATTTTTCAACCTGCTCTGGCAGTCAGAGACCAGAGGGTTCAGAGCTCAAAACCAGATGGTCCAAAGGTAGATCTGTGAGCCACCGGGCTGCAAAATGCTGCAGCCACATCAGCTCCGGGCCACTGGCCAGGCAGAGCACGGCCACTGGGAGCCACTCCTGGAGGGTCAGGAAGGGAGGTTCTAGCACAGGGCCTCAGGAAAAGACACCACTGGCAGGTCAAGGCTATTTATGTGACTCAACCTCAGCCAGGACCCAAGCAGGACCACGCACCACATCCTCCCCACGCAGGGACGCGACGGCTCGTGGGCATCCCCTGCTCCCAGGAAACCAAACTACCCCACCAAACCCACCCCACACAGAGGTCAGGATTAGATACAACCCTCCACATATGTACCATCACCTACAGGCACAGAGGAGGTGGGCTTGGGAGTGAGTTTTTGGATGCCTGAAGGGGTTTTAATAAGAAATCCCGTGACCCTGTCTCGTGAGCAGAGAAACAAATCAGTATTGTGAAACCATGTTTGCCCAGACTCCAGAAAAACACAAGTTTCAGAATCGAAAAAAAAAAAAAAAAAAAGTACACGGAATCATTAAAAGTCTGGAAGAACAAACACACTCAGAGAAGGAAGGAGAGATGGACCCTGATCTGAGACACTCACAGATTGACACAAGGAAACTGAGGCACTTTAAAACAGCTCTAAGAGGAACTCGGGGGCTGAAACCTCACACATCAGCTGCAGTCCTGCTGGTCATGCTCATAACTGCACCCTCCAACCCCTTTACAGAGGTCTCAGGGTTTCCAAGTGACTCTGGATGACAGAATTCTTCCAGAAACACCAGAATGATTTTCTTGAAATGATTTTTAACACGTGGGAGGTGGTGGGGGTCCCGGAATAGGTAGAGGGGCAGCAGCTGTAAGCAGTTCTCTTCCACAGAGTTTCAATTCCAGAAGTGACCTGTGTGCTACATAGATTTGTTTATTACACCACAGGTCTGTGATTAAATCAAACACTCCCAACCACCTCATTTGGAAAATCCACACGACTGGCTCCAGCACTTGCAGAAGCCTGCCCCATTTTAACTGCAGCCTGGGTTAATGGCAGTTGCTAAAGATCAACGTGTTTTTTGGGGTTTTTTTTTATTTATTTTTCAGATACAAGGTGATTATTGCACGCTGACAAAACAAGCTGCTGCAAGGTTATTTGCTGTGAGTTAGAGGGCACTTCATGCAGCTCAGACAGGCTAAAAAGCTCCAGCAAGCAGTAAAACCAGCAAGCACCATTTGCATTCAGATGGGATTAACACCCCCTCCTCCTCCTCCTCCCAGCACCCATGGGAGCAGATCCCAACCCTGGGCACCCCAGGGTGGGGGACAGGGGACCCCTCCCAGCCACTCCAATGTTTTCTGATGGGCTGCAAGCTGAAACCAGCTCAGAGTCCTGCAGGAGACTCCCCCGGGGGCAGGGTGGGATGTGATCGAAGGGGACAGGGCTGGAGGCCAAGCAGAGCAGATAATGTTCCCCTGAATCACCTTCAAACTGCAAACAAAGCTCTCCCCCCCGGGCAGAGGGAGGAGTCCTGGTGTTCAGTGTCTGCTGGACATGCTCCTCCCTGGCACGACCTTTGTTTCTTAGCCTGGGAAGGGGATGGATGAGGCTCCAACACTTTGGGACATTTTCCACCATTTCCACCAGCAGCTACAAAATGGACTCTCCCCCCCCCCCCNTTCCGAGGATTTCAGACCAAGGATAGAAACAGCCTCCTCCTCCTCCTCCTCCTCCTCACCTCATCCCTGCCAAGCCCTGCAGGAGGGAAGCACCCGACACGGGCACCTCCAGGTTAATTGATGAAAACCACATCCCACCCGAGGCATGAAGCTGGGGAGGAGGTTTTGGGGGTCCTAAAACACACCCGAGCAGCAAGGAAATGCTGGAGCAGACACTCCTGTCACTGCTCTTGGGTTTATCAGAACCATCTTCCTCTTTTCCTTCAATCTTTGGGTTTGGCTCAACTACACCGAAGGCAGCCAGATACCACAAACAGGCGACAACTTTTTGTAGTGCCTGGTAACACCAGCAAACCGTCCAAAAAAGAGCAGCCAACACTCAGAGGAACACAAATCCTTCCCCATCAGCCTGAACCGGGCTGCAGGGTCCTCGGAGCAAAGCCCCAAAGCAGATGAACCCAAAGTTCATCTGTGGCTCTGAGCACTCCAAACGTACTCAAAAAACAAACAAACAAACAAAAATTAAATGTCAGAGCGACAGCACAACCCAACCCCCGACTTTTCGGGTACCCAACCCCAAACCCCGGGGCAGGTGCCGTCCCCTCATTAGGGGATTATCAACTTAAGCCCCATGAGAACATCTTAAAGGTCTTAAAGCCCAGAGATCTGCGGCTCCTCATCAGCCGAGACCCACACAGCAGAACGCCCGCCCCACGACGCTCAGGGTCCCCGAATCCGCCGGAGCGCGGTACCGGGACCATCGACCCATCCTCACAGACCCCGAACCCCACGAGGCCGCACCCCCGGCCCCAGCTCCGAGNAGCCGTTTCCCCCGTTCCTCGGGGTGTTCCGGGCGGGCCCCGGAGCCGCTGCTGGAGGTGGCGCTGGGGCAGGAACCGGAGCAGAGCTGCCGAACGGCCTCGTTCCCAGCAAACCGACGGGCCCTTCCCACGTGTCCCGGTTCCGGCGGCCCCAGCTCACCGCCAGTGCTCCGGTACAGCCCCCGCGGTCTCTCGGCAGCCCCGGGCAGAGTCCCCCCCCAAAAAAACCTCCGCCTTCCCCTGGCTGTGCCGGGGCACCGGGGGGGGACTCTGCCCGGGGCTGCCGAGAGACCGCGGGGGCTGTACCGGAGCACTGGCGGTGAGCTGGGGCCGCCGGAACCGGGACACGTGGGAAGGGCCCGTCGGTTTGCTGGGAACGAGGCCGTTCGGCAGCTCTGCTCCGGTTCCTGCCCCAGCGCCACCTCCAGCAGCGGCTCCGGGGCCCGCCCGGAACACCCCGAGGAACGGGGGAAACGGCTGCCCCGGGATCTGGGCACCGGCCCAGCTGGAGCCGCACGATAAGGCCGAGGGGCCGGGCCGGGCGCTGACGGGGTGGTGCCCGGGGACGGAACCAGCCGGGGCGAAGGGGCCCTCGTGGGGCAGCGGCTCTGGCCCAGCTCTGCCCGTCCCGGGCCCCGGTCCTGGGAACGAGAGGGGCCCGGCAGGGGGTAGGAAGAACCGAACAATGGTGCCGTGGCGCCAGGCCCCCCGCTCCCTGCAGGGATCCGCCGGCTCCTGGATCCTCCTGGAGCGTTTCGTGCCTGTCCCGGGCACATCCCGCCCGCCCCCTCCACGGTCCCCCCCGGCGCTGGAGGCGGTCGGTGGACACAGCTCCTGAGGAGCAGAAATGGGGCAGAAAAAGGGTATCTTCAGGAAAAAAAAAGAGTGGGGGCTGTGAGTCAGCAACCGGGGTCACCACTGCTCCATAGCAGCCAGGTGACCTTGGCAGAGGTTTGCCGGGCCTGAGTAAAGTGCCAATAATCCTATTCACCTTCCAGCCTCATTTCCCGTGGCACCAAAGCACATTCCTGCTCCACGTGCGGTCGCTGGTGTCACTCACACCCCGATCCCCAGCACAACCCCGGGGAAGGAGGTTTTGCTGCTTGCCCCTCGACGGGCTCTGCCCAGAGAACCCCCGGCAGGCTCTTGGGGTACGTGTGAGGGCTGGGGGGACCCTGCCATGGCCTCAAGGAGCTGATCCCTCCCCGCAGAGGCTGAGAAGATGCGGGTGATGCCCCTCAGGTGGGCAGGAGACCGCAGGTCCCAGCAGGATCACAGCACCTGGATCAGAGCAACCACGAACACCCCCGGGCAGGTGTCGGGCACCACTCCCCCAGCCCAGCGCTGCCCGGGCAGGTCTGCAGGAGGGAAAAACACCTCCCAGTGCCGGGGAGTTTCCAGGGCCTGGCAGAGCCCATCCTGCCCAGGCAGGGGCCAAGCCCTGGCCACAGCACTGGGGCAGAGGCAGCGAGTGTTGCTCCCTCCCTGGGAAAGGCAGAGATGCCCCAGACCAAAGGAAACCCCCCCCAACACTGCTGGTTACTCTGCAAAGCTGGGAGGTGAAAAAAAAAAAAAGAGTTGCTGACTCCTAAGGCCACCCCACAGCCCTCTCCCCACCAAGCCGTGGCTGAGGGAACCCTCCAGCCCAGGCCTGGGGCAGGGCAGAGCCTCATTGATGCCTCACACTGCCATTCCCTTCAGTACTTTATTAAATAGTTTCCAAAAATACAGATGCAGAAAGACTTAGAACTACCCCCTCCCTCCCAGATGGTTAAAAACTACAAACAGCCCAAATCCCAACCCCTGCAGTGCCCCAAATCCCAGCCCTTCCCATCCCACTCCAGCACCATAGAAGGAGGTGGCAGGAGGGTCCCACCAGGGTGACAGTATTCTCCCTGCAGCCAACCCAGCTCCAACACCTCCAAGGCTGTTCAGAGCCACACAACGCTCACACTTCCCACCCCCCACACCACTCACAGCTCCACAGTCCCCAAACCATCCCCCAGCATGGGGCTGACGTGGAGCTGGATGTGCCCAAACGATGGGCAGCCACCCCCAGACCTTGATGTCACTCCTTGCCCAGCCAGTGCCATCAGCTCCCTGGTTTCTGGGGATTTTTGGATGCCCCCACACAACTTCTCTCTCCCCACCCACCCCCCACCCAGGAAGTTTATAAAATAGGGTTTCTTTTTGTTGTGTTTTTTTGGTGGTTTTTTTTTGCTTTTTCTACAAAGACAGCGGTGGGGTTTCCTTTGCAACAGCAGAAGAGTCTCCCTGCGAGGTAGAGAGTTAATTTCAGGGCTGACAGATCCTAAATTCAAACCAGTTTGTACTAGCTGAGGTAAAATTCAGTAGTTTATAGCCAAGTTTTGCAATGCCAGAGGGCCATCAAGATTCCTCATTGCCGGAGTCATCCTCATCCCCGTAACAGCTGTCTGCTTCCTCCTCCATCTCATCATCTTCATAATAATCATCGTAGAAGAGGTCAGAGCCCTCATCTGGGGCTGGAGTCTTGGTCTTCACACAGTACTCAGCCAGCGTGGTGGGGACCTTCACTCCATCCCTCTCAGCATCCACCTTGGTGCCCAGGACCTGCTTCCTGGAGAGCAAGATGTCAGGGGTGAGGATGAAGCTTCACTCCCTGCTACGAGCCCAGATCCTCAGCTCAGGAGCCAAAAGGGGCAAAGGGCTGAGATCAGAGCCAGGCATGTAACCCAGCCACAAAAACCTCACCCCTACCATCCCCCAGGTGGGACCCCAAGACGTGCCCCTCAAGGCCCTCCTGTGCCCTACAAGGTGGCAGCTTAGCTTGTTCTCCCCACACACACCTGATGATATCCGTGTATTCCCTGTCCTTCCCTTTGCTCTCCTTCCACTTGCGGTACATCACCGAGGCGTCCACGTTGGCAGGAGAAAAGGTGTTGGGCTCGTTCAGCAGCGAGATGACGCTCAGGAGGATGGTCCTGGCCACGGGGAAAGAGGAGCAGCTCAGCGCCTGCCTCCCACGTGATTTGGGAGTGGTGGAGGGGGGGAAGCAGTCCCCATCTCCCCACAGCCCCCTCCCCACCAGCCCTTACCTCACGTTCTGCGTGGGGTTCCAGCGCTCGGAGGGCAGCTCCCCGCTCTGCGGGTCATCCACTGGCGGGTGGAGGATGGAGATGCAGACATCACCAGTCTGGAACCACAAAGGGAAACAGGACCCTGAGGAGCTGCTGCCCTCAGCCCCCTCCAGCTCAGCCCCCTGTATTTTGGTTTAAGCCAGCCCAGACCGTGCTGCGAGTCCCTGGCTCACCCCGTGCCCACCCTTGGCACGAGCCCCACGTCCCCGCTGGCCAAGCGTGGGAGCCTCGGGGCCTGTCTGGCCCGGGCCCAGCTCCAGGGCTGGAGAGCAGCTGCCATAAGCTCGTTAGCTGCAATTCTAGTGCCAGGTACCACGTAGCAAAGGCACAGAGCTCCCACTGCTCGTGACAAAGTCTGGCATTTCCATCCAGTTCCCTCACCACGGGAGGACACGTCCGCCCCGCGCCGCCCCACACCTACCTCGTAGATGTTGGGGTGCCACATTTTGGTCAAGAACCTAAAGGCAGGAGGGGAGTAGGGATAATCGATGGGAAACCGGAGACGAGCCTGTGGGGAACAATGAGGAGAAGTGAGCGTGGGTCTGTGAGAGGGAAGGGAAGGAAGGCACGGGTCTCCTGACACCACCACGACAAAGAAACCCGCGCCAGGTCCAGCTGTGCTCCACGGGAGGACACGGTGAGGAAGGTGACACACGATGGGCAGGCTGCTGGAGAGGCTGTTTACCCTTCAGAGCTCCCAGGGAAGGAAGCGCCAGGTACTCTGTGCTCTGATTTACACAACGAGCCTCTAAAAATAGCCCAGCACCTCTG
This sequence comes from Florisuga fusca, assembly GCA_038090715.1. Classification (NCBI taxonomy): domain Eukaryota; kingdom Metazoa; phylum Chordata; class Aves; order Apodiformes; family Trochilidae; genus Florisuga; species Florisuga fusca. The sequence goes on from JAAWXA010000051.1 coordinate 2,660,555, forward strand.
AGAAAACAGACCGAGCCAGAACCGGCCGTGGCGCGGAGCTCAGGTGCTAAAAATAAAAGCAGATGAAGATCACAGCGCAGCCCAGAGCCCTCCTGAAGGCACTGGGCACAGAAACCTGGGGCTCCAGGCAGCAGGGAGGACAGAGCTGCTGGCAGCCCCCAAGCCCTGGTGGCACAGGGAGACACAGACACGTCCCTGTGCTCCCAGGGTCCCACGGGGACGGGGCAGATGCTCCTCAGCCTGTGCTGACTGCTGCAGCTCTCAGGTGTTTCCAGGCTCTGGAAGCAAACTTCCAGATGGAGACTCAGCCACTGACTCCCCCCCCCCCAAAAAAAAAAGCCAGAAATAAACAAGTAAAACGGTGAAGGCTCAGAGCACACAACTATCCCTGAACACTTCTCGTTGCCTCAGTTCACATAAACCACAACTCAGCACTGGATCCATGAGGTGACAGTGCCAACCCCCCAGCTCTGCCCAGCAGTGACCCGTGATTGCTCTTCACCCACGGAACGGGCCCTGGGATGGGGCCTGTTGAGGAGGGCAACAGCAAAATGAGGCTTTGGATGCTCCTGGAGTGACAGCCTTGCCAACAGGCAGCGCTGCCAAACCCCACTGCCAGCTCATTAACAGCTCAGGGACGCATCCATCCTCCTTCCAGCTGACCCCAGCTCCACCCAGGGCTCACTGACCCCCACCCAAGTCTGTCCCCAGCACCAGTTGATCTCACACGGAGTCCCAGGAGCCCCAGCAGCAGCAGTGGGGTCCATCCCTGCGCCCCATTGCCCCCCCCGGGCTGGCCCTTGGCCCGACACCCCGTGCTCTGCCAGGCTGGGGCTGGGGCCAGGGCTGGTTTTGTTGTGTGCCCGGGGCTGCTGGAGCCTGGGGGAGCACAGGCAGCAACACGCGGCCCCGCGCTGGGCTCCAGCCAAGCAGCTGAACTCGGCAGAACAATCCCCTTTGTTGTAGGGATCAGGACAAAACCAGCCAGAGGCAAAGCGTCCCCAAAGGGTGCTTGGGAAGAGCCCCACTTGGCTGGACACGAGCAGACCAGTGGTACCAGGAGCTGGAAAAAGGATCTGAGCCCTTCCCACTCCTCTCCTGCAGAAACTCTCCTCTCCTGCTGAGCCTGGAAGCTCCTGGGACACAAACCAGGAGCAGGAGCTGCTGAAAGGGTGAGAGTGCAAAGGGCCTGGAGCCAAGAGGGCTACAGAAAAAGGCTCCATCCAGTGCAAACCTGACTCCAAAGCATGGAGCTGGCCTGCCACAGCTCCTGGGGACAAACAACCCTCCCCAGCATGGCAGCAGAGCTGCCCCTCGGGCTGACTCACCCCGCTGCATCCCCACCCCACCAGCAACAGGATGAACTGGTGGCGGAGGCGGGAGGAAGAGAAAAGAGGAAGAAAACAGCTAGGCAGGTTGCACAACACCTCTCTGGGAAGAACACACACCCACCTCCCCGAGGGGGGCTGTGCCTGCCTGCTGCCCCCCCCCCAGGTCCCCCAGACC
>JAAWXA010000051.1:2664393-2677789 GCA_038090715.1 Florisuga fusca
GCTCCGCGGCCACCGCACCGAGCGCGGAATGGCTGCTGCCGCGGGGCTCGCCGGGAGCTGTAGTCCGTCGCCTCCCGCCGCCACCCGCTCGCACCTGTGGGAGTGGTGAGCCAGGCGCACGTACCAGAGCGCTCGGGCCAGGCGCTGCGGTGGCCCCGGTAGCTCCGCGGAGGCCTCTCCCGCCGCAGCGGGACTGCCCTGCACCAGGCGCTCAAAGTAGTCGGCCAGGAAGGAGACGGGTTCAGTGGTGAGCCAGGCGCACGTACCAGAGCGCTCGGGCCACCGCAGCGCCTCCCGCACCATGGCGGTGACGCCGGCCCGCAGCAGGAACTCCGCCTCGCTCCCCGCCGCCCGGACCGGCTCCGCCAGCCCGCTGCCCGTCGCCGAGACCGAGATGGGGAGCGGGGCGGCAGCCGCCCGCCGTTTCTCGTACGCCGCCATCTTGGCTGCGGGGGATGGGGGCCGGTTCCGGCCATCTTGAACCGGCGTCTCGCCTGAACGGGAAGTGCCCGCGCCGCCATCTTGCACCCTGGCAGCCAATCGGTGGGCGGGAAGCCAGGCGAACGCGCTGCCATTGGGCGAGCCCGCGCGTCTCCATCTTGGGTGTGGGCAGCGGCACCGCCGGTGTGGGCAGCGGCACCGCCCCGGTCGCCATGGCAACTGCGGGCACGCGCCCCGCCCCGGCAACCCGCAGCGCGGGGGTCGCTCCGGTCCCGGTACCGGGGGGGACAGCGGGGCCGCCCCAGTCCCCTCCAAAGCACGCTTCTCAGGGTTCAACCAGATACAACACTTTATTGCGGCGCCCCGACTCGCACGCCCAGACCCCGGTCTCCTCCGGGCACTCCCGGGGTGCACAGCTCGGGGGGGCTGCTCGCGACCCCTCTGTCGGGACGAGACCGCCCAGACACGTGGGTGGGTGCCCCAGCGGGTGCTCGTCAGCCCCGCGGCTGGGTGACACCCGTGGCAGAAAGGAATAGGGAGGGGTCCGGAGGGCTGGGGGTACCCCCAGGCAGCCCCGCGGCTAGGACAGCTCGTACCGAAACCGGAACCGTTTCCACAGGCGATGGGACGTGGCGCCGGTCACTATCAGGCCCAAGAGTGAGAGTGTTGTCCCCACAGCAATGGCAGGAGCTGTGCTGGAGGGATCTGCAAGGACACAGGGAAGGAGCTGTGGATGCAGCTCAGACACCCAGGGGCGAGCGAGGGATCCCCCGGGACCCCCAGAGGCCCTGACACAACCCGCTGCAGCCCAAACCCAGTGTGGGGGTACAGGGGAGGGGCTGCAGACCACCACTCACCCTCTGAGACTGTCACCTGCAGACTGACCTCCTGGGAGCGGTGGCCCCGCAGGACACACCGGTAGTGGCCCTGGTGCCACGGCTCGGCCTGGTCCAGCCGCAGCACCGAGCTGCTGCCTGACACCTCCTCCCGGTACTGCGAGAGGGCCACGGGGGTCCGCAGCCAGCCCACCCCCACGCTGCTGTTCCCGGTGCACCGTGCGTGGCACTCGATGCGCAGGGCCCTGCCCCGCGTCCCCTTGGGGGGCAGTGACCGGATCTGCAGGCTGCAGGCGGGCACCGTCCCTGCGGGTGGCCCTGTCCCCATCTCAGACAGGGCAGATTCCCGGGTCTGGCTGTCCCCAGATGTCCCCTGCACCCTGGCTGCGGGACCTCTGGATCCAGGGAACGTGGTGGTGGGTGGCCGGGCAGGGGGGCTGCGGGCAGCAAGGTCCCAGGGGGTTGGGTGTGCTGTGGAGGGGCCCGTGGTGGAGGCAGCTTGCTTCAGGGGGCTCTCAGTGCCCAGGTCGGGCAGGGTGGGGGTCAGAGCTGTGGTGGGACTGTCTGTGGGGACACGTGGCTCTGGGGACACCACTGTGCTGAGGGGCCCTGTCAAAGGTCTCGCTGTCCAAGTGGCTGTGGTCCCTGGATGCTCTGTCATAGCTGTGAACACAGGGTGACCGGGTCAGGGTGGCCTCAGCACAGCCTGGAGCTCGTTATCCCCGTGGTGTGACCGTCCCCTCACCCCTCGCCCCATCCTCCAGCAAGGAGCAGCCATCCTTGGCAGGGAGAGGCAGTGGGTGGGAGCAAACCAGCACCCCTGGCACCGCCGTGGGGACAGGGACAGGCATGGGGACTGGGATGAGGATGGGAGTTTTCCAGACGTGGGGACAGCTCCCGTGCCAGTGAAGCTGCCCCAAGCAGTGCAGAGCCATGGGGTCAGCTCTGGCAACGCACACCCGGGTCCCCCAGCACTCACCCTCAGCACTCAGGGCCACAGATGCCACCCGGGTGAAGGTCTCTGTCCTGGTGCTCAGGGTCACCTCACACCTGAACTCCACACCGTCCCTCACCTCCTCCCCAGCCACCAGCAGCGTGGATTCGATGTCAAAGAGCTCCTCCTCGGTCTCTGTCACCTTGAAGTCTTCTGCCTCCTCCAGCTCCCCGTGTCCCCGCTGCCAGCTGAGCCGCAGCCCCCTCAGGGGGTAAACCCCCCGGGCCCGGCAGTGCAGGCGGGTGGGCTGCCCCGGCACCGGGACACCGGGCTCTGCCTCCAGCTGCAGCCGGTCCGGGAGGGCTGGCAGAGGAACCACGGAGTCACCCCCAGAGTTTTGGTGCTGCAGCCCAGGAGGGAGCCCCAGGCATCCAGCGGGGGGTGGGCTGGGGGGTGCTCACCGTAGAGCTGCAGGGTGACGCTGTGCTGGTAGCGCTGCCCCTGGCAGGTCCCCTGGCAGATCTTGGTGCCCGCAGTGGCAACCACCGCGCTGTCGATGTGGAGGATGCTGTGGGTGAGGAAGGAGGTGACACTCCCCAGGTTGGTGTCCAGCCCCTTCCACTCCACCGTGCCCCCCTCGCAGGCCAAGGAGCAGTTCAGCTCCACCGAGCCACCGAACCACACCGCGGGCTCCCGCGGAGTCACCACCAGCACATTCATGGGCTGCCCTGAGGAGGAGGAGGAGGAGGAAACGGTGAAGGTCAGGAATGGGGGCATCCCCAGGACCCCCTTGTTCACAAGACAAAGGGGACACCAGTTCCTCTGTTGGTCATGCTCAGGTGCCACAGAAACTCCATCCCCATCCCCTGGGGCTGTGCTGCCCACGGTGCTGGGTGGTGAAGCAGAGAGAGCAGGAGCAGAGCTGGGGAGCGGGCAGGAGAGGGGAGCAGGAGGGATTTTGGCCCCGGGGACACTCACCCCTGGAGCTCTGCAGCAAGCCAAGGAGGAGGAGGAGGAGAGGAGCCAGTGCCATTGCCTGCAGAGCCAGCAGCAGCACCTTGGGATGGTTTTTTCCTTCTTCCCTCTCTCCCGGAGCAGACGCCGCTGGCTGGGACTGTCTCCTTCTGGTCCCAGCCCTGTCCCAAACCCTTCTTAAGCCCTGGAGGAACCGCCCCCACCAGCACCAGCCCTGGGGCCCCCGACACTTTCCAGCCCAAGGGGTATTTCCAGAGGGAGGTTTCTGGTTTTTTTCCAAGGTCAGGTCTCACACAACACCCAGCTCCACAGCCAGGGGCCATGCCAACAGTCCAAAACATGGGAGAACCCTTGGCCTGAAGGGTCCCCATCCCATGTGCTGGGCAGCCCTGCACCCCAAGACGTGGTTGAGGTCCCATTCCTTCCCCAGTTCTCACTGGGCTCCAGTTTCCCCTGCAACCCCTTGTACCAGCAGCTGATTGAGCTGTCATGGGGCTGGCTGGGGACATCTGTCTGTGGGAGGAGTTTCTCTCAGCCCCCCCGCCCCAAAACTGGGGCCAGGGGGTGTGCTCAGCATCCCCTGGGTGTCTTTCAGGAGGAAGGAGGATGGAGAAAGCGTTACCACATGGAAGATATTGATTACCCACATCATCTACCCTCAAGGCTCTGGCACAGCCTCAGCACCCATCCCGTCTCAGGGCAGCTCTCACATTGCTCCCTCTGCTCCATCCCATCCCATCCCATCCCATCCCATCCCATCCCATCCCATCCCATCCCATCCCATCCCACCCCATCCCATCCCATCCCATCCCATCCCATCCCATCCCATCCCATCCCATCCCACCAGGCTGCAGCTGGGGTTTGTCAGCTGAAGTTTCCAGCCTTGCACCTCCCATGGCAGAAGGTGGGAAGCTGACACAGGACCTGCCCCTTTCCCATCTGGGAATTCTCTGGGGAGACAGCTCCGGGCACTGGGCATCTCACACATCCTTTTGGGAGGCTGAGTAATCAATCCTGAGGGTCAGGCAATTAATCCTGAGGGTCCAGAGGCGCCTCAGTAAGGGAAGTCTTCTGTAAACAGCCACCATCCAATCTGCACATTCAGCTGGAACTCAGTGATTAATGGCTCTGGGGTTTTTGTTCCTTCCATCCTGTTTTAACAGAGCCACTTCCTGGAGTTCCCAGCAGCCCCCAGAGCCCCCAGTCCAGCCGTGGGGGGATCCCCACTCCTGCCAGGCTCTTCCCAGCAGGGATTTCAGGCTGCCCGAGGACACACACACACACACACACACACACAGGGTGCTGGGGCTTTGCTCTGTGCATGAGGCTCCCACCCCACCAGACCCTCCACGGGTGAGCAAAGGCCCTGGGAGGGCACAGGCACCCCCCTTGGCAGGGCAACCAGTGATCAGTTACCCCATGAGGGGAAGGATTGCTTCAAAATGTCACCGAGTTTAAAGAGGGAGACAAGCTGAGGGCTTGTTTCTGGAATTAAAATGAAAAAAACCTAAAACTGAGCTCAAGTCCAGAGGAAATAAAGACAAAGGCAACTTACTGTACAATAACTGGCTCTTGGTTCCAGCTCAGGGCAGGATATCAGCCATCAAACACCAGATCCCATCCAGGAACTGCCTGGGATGTGTTTATACATCTTGTCATTATATTGTTCACATTCTACCACCATCAAACACTGTAAGAAGTGTTTAAATGAGTAAGATAAGATCTGTATTAAGCCTGGCTGGAAACAAAGAGAAGAAAGTCTGGGATGCTAAAAGCAGCCCCAGGGCACAGGGGGGAAAAGAGGACAGAGAACTCCAACACAAGAGGAAAGCAGCAGTTTAATAAATAGTCCATCAGAGGGAGAGATTAGCCAGTTCTAAACACAACCTGAGCTGAAATAAACACATTTCATCTTTAGCTTAAAAAAAAAATAAGAATCAGAAACACAGGTGATGGTGAACACTGCCACTCCCCGGGGAGCCTGGGCTCCCCACACACACTGCCACCACCACCAGAGACCTCAGCAGCCAGCCAAGTGCAGAGAAAAGAACAAAAACCAGTGAAGTAAAAAGTGACTATTTTGCAAAAGAGAATGCAGGGGTTTAACACGGGTTTGTAGATGTGAGGAGATGAGTGTAACCTCACCCCAAGTGCTGCTGCTGAGTGCAGGGGGGCAGCCAGGACAAGTCCTGCCTCACGTTGGGGCATTGCTGTCACCTGAACTGAAAATCACTGCAGACACATTCTGGGAATGTTGATGTTAAGCAGCCAGGCTCAGGCACTGCACAGCAGATGAAGGAGGATTTTAAGAAAAAGCTTTTAGAAAAGTTGCATTTTCATACAAAGTAACAAAAATTGGCAAAACTAGCTGATCACTCTGGACAGATTTTCCAGTCTCCACACAGGATGCTGCCGAATCACCAGCCCTTCAGAATGAGACACTCTTCATTCAGGTCTGGTCATTTCAGCTGTCACCACTTGGCCCAAGTCCCCCACTGTCACTTGAAGGCAGAATGGTGGGAGGGTCACAGCCCTGGGCTGACAGGGAGGGGGGTTACCTGGGGCTGAGTCCCCTGAACCAGGTGAAAGGAACTTCAAGACTGTGGAAAGGAATCCCTGCCTGCTCCTGGCACCAAAACAAGCAACAGCTCCAAGGCAGGTGAGCACTGTGCCCCATGCTGCCACCCTGGGACTGAGTTTCAGGTCACCTGCAGGCTGGTGACACAGCAGTGAGACCTGGGGCATCACCCAGCCCCAGCTTAGGGCTGAAGAAGAGACCCAAAGATTCCAGTACTGACAAGCTGAGGGCTGTTGGCATGGCTGGAACCTTGGGTGTCATGTTGGGACAGAGGGACACCTGCCAGGATGGTTCTGCTGCCTGAAGGTGAGGCCAAGATCCTGCAGGCAGCAGCAGTGGTGAGAGGGAACAGGACTAGAGACACCTGGGTTTCAAGAAACTATTCAATAAAGGAAAGGGGTTTTAAAAATATATCTCTATGTACTTCATATCATATAAATTATGCTCATCTGTTTTTGTATCATCCCACTACATTCTACTCCCAGTGCCTCAGGGTCAGCAAGACAATGATACCAGGTTTTGTTTCAGTTCATCTGGGGCTGAGGGACAAAACTACTTCAGGTCCTTTTAGTACATAAGTAAATAAGTTTCCAGATGTACTTGGTAAAGCTCTGATCTAAAAAAGGCATTTTTGTGAGCAATACAGAGCTGGGGTTGCTGCTGAGAAGTTTAAGTGACTGGATTTCCTGTGTGGGAGCAGCACAGCCCAGCCCAGTGACATGGGGAAACTGGAGCATCACCACAAGCAGCTCAGGAAAAGCAGAGTCACTGCAGGTCACTGAGATGCTGCTCCTGTTCTTAGTCCTACCATCAGCTCCACAGCAGCAAACCCTCCATGCTGACCCTCTGCACGGCCAGCTGGCAGCTCAGTCAGACCCTGAACACACCCTGGAGCTCTCACTCCCCTCACCCAGAGCTCAGGGCAGGGCAGAGCAGGGAGGGCAGTGCTGGTGTGGGTCAGGGACTGAGCAGTCACCCCTGCAGGGACACAGCCACCAGTCCCCATCTGCAAAGACACAAGACACTGGCAGTGCCCCCCCCTTGGCTTTTCTCCCCAAAGTTCCCTGTCCCAAACCCAGAGACAGGATCCCAGAGCAGGAATGACAGCTTTGCTCCTACTGCCCTGAGACAGGACTAGTTTTGGCCACTGCATCCCCAATTTTTCTTAACAACTAATTTCTCAAGTGTTCCCAGTTTGACCCTTCCTTCCCCAGTGACCACTCAGTGCCATCCCTCCTGCCCTCACTCAGACAAGAACAATTTTTTCCTGCCCTCTGCTGTGTCTCTTTCTATAAACAACAGGCATTCCCTGTGCATTTTTCAGATCTCTTTTCACAACACTCAAATTCAGGCATCTGCTGCTCTTCCTGAACAGAGCTGAACTCTGCAGCAGAGGTTGCAATTCCATTTTTCAGCCTGTAAGTTCAAACCAAGTGCAAGCATCACCACCAAGATCTTTTGCACTGAGGAAAAAGAAGCTCCAGTCATGATCTGGTTTTAATATCACATGGCAACTGCCTGGGGAAAAAAATCAACAAGTTCTATAAAAAAGTACTCCTGATAAACAGCTATTTCTTGGACCTTTCTTGCAGGAAACACACTTTATAAAGTGCTCAGCAGAGTTTAGTTGTTTCTCCAATATCTCAAGAACTAATTTCTGAACAATCCTTACAGCTCCAGAAAAAGATTTCTGAAAAATCCTTCTACTCATTACCCATGAAGGTAGGAACTCCACTCCTCCATTTTCCTTATCAAGCCATTAAGTCAGTAGATTATATTTTTTGGTCTAAGTTTCGTTGGGGCCAGAATGGGCAGATTCACCAGACCTTTCAGAGGAGCAGAACCTGCTCCTACAGGACACACTGCTCACTTGGTGCCTTGTCCCAGCACTGGATGCACACAGAGTGTGGGACAGGCCAGTCCCAGGCTGACCAGGACCAGGACCAGTACCAGTTACCAACTGCATGAGGAATGGGGGCAGAGGTGGGTTCCTGCCTTTATTCTGGCTGGCAGCTCAGGCAGCTCAGAGCACAACAGACAAGGACAACTCCTGAATTTGCCAGTGGCAAGTTGAGCCTTTGGCAGGTGGCACCACAATGTTCAGCACTGGTGCAGAAGGGCAGGTTTGCTCCACAGAACCATCCCTGGAGCAGCTCAGTGTCTCCCCTCTCCCTCAGCACCCGATGACACAATTCTGGTTTTGCACCAGGTGGGTGTATTTGGCTCCAAGGGAAACCCCATCAGCTGTGGCACAGTCTGGCACCTCTTTTCTCCTCTCTCCCCACCCTCTGACCCCAAACTCTGGCTGGCTCAGTCCATCCTTGATCTGGAGCTGCCCCCCAGCCTCACACGCTGCTGTCCTCGAGCAGGGGCTCCTTGCTGTCCCCCCCTGTGGCCTGTGGGCTGTGGGGGTGGCTCTGGGCTCCAGTACCATGCTTCTTGTGGCTGCCTGACCTCAGGGCAAGGTTGTGTTCTGGGATGAACAAGGCCACCAGGAGTGACAGCAGGACAGAGCAAGCCCCAAAGAGGAAGGGAGGCCCCGGGATAATGCTGCTCTGTAAGGAGAAACAGAGGATTGATGAATGCCCCAGTCCAAGGGCAGAAGCAGCCCAGTGAGGGGAGTGATAAAACTGAAGAGTTACCTCATCTGTAGGGTTGGCCATGTTGGGTTTGGAGGCCTTACCCAAAGTTTCCACCTCAGCCATCTCATTCAGCTCCACGTGGAAGAGATAGAAGACAAAGCCATAGAGTGCTGGTCCCAGCCCATTGCAGAGCCCCCGGATCCCAGTGATCATCCCCTGCACCACACCTGGGGACAGAGCCAGGAGGGGCAGAGAGCTCTGAGAAATGAGCTTTGTTCAGGGCTGGATCAAACATTCAGCTCTGGGGTCAGGTGTGCTCTGCAGAGCTGCCAGGCAATGGGCTTGGCTCAGGGTCACGTTTTACCCAAATGAGGAATGGAGCTGGCACAGAGGCCCCTGCCCACCCCTCCACCACCACCAGTGCTGGGAATTCCAGCATGGATCAGCCCAGGCACCCAAACAACTCACCCTGCTGGTCAGGGTCAGCATTCCTTGACACCATGGCACTGATGGCTGGGAAGGTGATGCTGGACATGGCAGCAACTGCTCCTGCTGCCCACATCATCCTGGGGGAAAAGGAGCAGCAGTCAGGAGGGGGGTGCTGAGGGCCAGCACCACACAGGGAGAGGGGAGGCAGAAACCTGGTGGTGACACAAGACAAACATGGGAAAACTCTTACCAAGGCTGTGATCCAAAGCCATACCAGGCAAGCTGCAGGATCTGGAAGCCCAGTCCCAACAGGATGGTGTTTTTGTTTCCTATTGAGCGCATGAGAATTCCCAACACTACTGTCTGGAAAGAAGAACAAAGAGCAACATTCAAAGAGTCAGAAAGCAGGACTGCAGGTAGCTGTGTGAGGGTGAAACAATCCCTGTGTGGCCACAGGGATCCTGACACTTCCCCAACGCTGATTATCAGGAATTTTGGACATTCTCATCACCACACTGCTGGAGAAATTGCTTCTCACCTGAGCCAGGATAGAGAGAATTCCAACTACACCAATAAAGGCTGCCACAGTCTCTGAAGAAAAACCAATGACCTGTGAAAACACCAGAGGGAATTTTCAGGCAAGAGATTTGTACCATGTGAGAAAAGCCACTCCATCACCATCAGGAATATTTACTGAGGCTGCTTATCAGGTGCTTAAACATTAATTAACCATGCCTTCCACTGTCTGGAATAAAATGGAAGATTTTCCTCTGGCTGAAGCTCTAAATCACTGGCTCACCAGCCTGAGAGCAGCACAGGCAGGGCCACCAGCAAGGAGCCAAGCAAGCACCCTGGCAAAGCCTGCAGAGGGTCACCAGGCTGCCACATTTTTTAGGAAAGCTGGAACATATTCCCCACAGGTTCAACTTCACTGAGCTATTGGTTGAGATTTGCTTCCCCAGGAGAGGCAACAGGGATCCTGTTTGTGTGCTGGGGTTTCCCAGATGACTGACCTGCCTCAGGTACAGGAAAAAGCTGGAATACTGCCCGGCCTCAGGAAGGTAGGAGAGAAAGACAGTGATACAGATGAGCAGCACTGTAGAATCCTGACCCACTTTCCGCAAGGACTGTAGGGAAAAGGGGTGGGGCATGAAAAAAAATAAAAATTAAAAGGAGTTAATATCATTAAATATCCTGCAGGTACAGAAAGAAGAAAACCAAGTGCTTAAGTCACCATCTTATATCTAAGAAGCAAATGCTTGAATGAAACCAGGTTAGCATTCCAGAACACTTCACCTTGGGTGGAATTCATCCTCCTTGTGAGAGGAATCAGCAGAGGGAAGGAAAACAGCAGCAGGATTACTCACAGCAAATGGGTCAGCTTGTTCCCAAGAGATTGGAGCTCCCCAAGAGACCGGGCGCATCTCTTCTGGCAGAGACTCTGGCACAGCCAGCAGGATGAAGCCAATGTCCAGCAGAGCCACCCCTGATGCCAAGACAACCACCAAGGTGTCACCGTAGGCTTGGGACAGGTACGCGCCGATGGCCGGGCTGGTGACCAGGCTGGCAGCAAAGGTGGCAGACACCTAAAACCATCAAACATTAGCATCACCTCCACTCCCTAGGGCACATTTTCTCCTCCAGAGTGACCCACGGGGATCAGGAGGACCCTGGGCTCCTTGGACACAGCCCAGGCTGTCCCGAGGACCAACACGGAGGGTGCTGAGAGCGCAGAGGAACGAGGCCTCTCCCCAGTGTGAATCACAGCCAGAAGCACAAACAGACTCTATCAACAGTGACATGCTGGTCACCTCTCACTGTCCCTGCCCCCCCAGGCTTGCTGATAACCCTCCTGCCATCACCATACACCTGCAAGGCCCCACTTCTCACCAAGCCATAGGCTGTGCTGCGCTCGTGCTCCTGCGTGATGTCGGCGACGTAGGCAAAAATCACAGAAAAGGTCACAGCAAAGACTCCAGACATGGAAATGACTGCAAAATACCACCTGGAACAAGCATTGCCAAGAGCAGAGTTAGAGAGCAACCACACTGCAGAACCAGAACCTCTCCCCAAGTGCTCAGGAACACGGAGCTTCACTCTGAGTTCTACCTGAGCTTCTCTCCACAGGGAGGAAGGGCAGAGAACACACCCCAGGAGCAGCAACACCCCTGCCAGGAAAGAGGCACCAGGAAAGACAGACTTTCCTCCTGACACTGGACCCTTGGTCCAGTCAATCAGTCCCTGGGCTGAGCAGCCTTCTCCCCACCCTCACACACAGCACCCACCACTTGGCCCCGCAGCGTTCCCTCAGAGCCCCCCGGTCAGCAGGGCATGGACTCACCAGGGGCTGATCTTCATCAGGGGAATGGGTGCACAGGTGAAGAAGACAGTGAGGAGGAGGAAGGATTTCCTGCCCCAGACATCAGAGAGAGCACCAATCAGTGGGGCACTTAGAAAAGAAAGCAGACCCTGAGACAGAGACAGGATGACAGAGAGATCCCGGGGTCAGATTCCAGCTGCTGACAGCAAGAGCCTCTGACAACATCATCTAAAGATGAAAATACAAGTTGAGAATCCATTCCTGTTTTCTACAGGCAGGCAACGTTCCCAAAACAGAACAGTTTGTTGAACTGCTCACATCCCTTTAGGGAGGGAAAAAAAAAAAAAAATCCTTAACCCTTGTGGTGCTGCTGAACACTCCAACCCCATCCTGCCCTGCTGGGTGTCCTGACTGCAGCTCCAGCACCCTGACACCTCCAGCAGCTCAGAGGGAGACAGGACAGCCCTGAGGAGATGCCAAGGCCACTGAGCACCAACACATTCTTTACCTTGACTCCGTGGATCAGGCCATTCATCAAGAATGTGTGCTGAGGAAAAGTCTGGTGTAACACCTGGGGGGGAAAAAAAGAAAAAAAACAACAAAAAATCAGCTAGAAAAGTTTGCAAAATTCCCACTACCTTTTGCCAGCACCTGAGAGCTGGATGCCTGCAAGAACACAGCAGGGAACTTGTTCATGCTCCCAGAGGACAGGGTGCCACCCCCAGGGACTCACCGTGAGCATGGGTGTGGTCAGCAGCCCCCAGGCAAAGAACTCCAGGAAAATCACCACCACAGCATGGTACACACTGGGCTCCCCAATCCCCTGTCTCTGCAGAACAGAGCTCTGTCAGTAAAGCACACCCAGACACAGCCCACAGGCAGCCCGGGAGGCTGAAACATTTTTTGTTTGGGGGCTGAAACATTGACTCCACCCCTGGCTGTTCCCAGGGTCACCCCCTGAGGCCACAGCCCCTTCCAGGACCCCCCAGCATGGATCTCCCTCAAGGCTGACTGTTTTCAGGCTTTTTATCCCCTCAGTACCATTCCACTTTCTCTACTTGACTGAACCTTTCAACCCCTGCCTCCAGGGCCTGGGAAGCAAATCCCTCAGCTCCCTGCAGACTGTGCCAGAGAAGATTCTGGGAGTTTAGGAAGGCAAGTCCACTGCCCATCACCACCTCCATCCACCCAGCACGGGGGAAGGGGCACAGTTAAACCCCCACACCCCCAGGTCCTGCTGATCCTCCTTTCCTAAAGATTTTTCATGGCACTTCCCCTGCAGCATTTGTTGTCACTCCTCAGTGCCAGCTCTCCCCTGCTCACCCAGGAGGTTTTCTCCTGCTGTGCAGGACACCTGCAAAGTCTCAAACTCACAAGGAAACAGATTGCAAGGAAGAGGAGGAAAGCACCCAAATTCCAGCTGAGTTACCTTGGGGCACACACAGACCCTGTGACCTGAGCTCAGCACAGCCCTGACACATCCATCAAACCATCTGAAATGGCTGGAATTCCAGCAATTTAGGGCAGCTTCCAGTGGCTTGAAGAGTATCCAAAAGTTTAAACGACTTCCATTGGATGCACAAAACCCACATCCAAAGGGATCTGGTGTTTGGCACAGGACACCTCCAATCCACAGGCATTTCTCCTGGGGCAGGAGTTAATTTCCTCCCAGCTGACTCACATTCCCACCCAGATCAGCTAATGAACCAGTCCAGAGATGTCTTTGTGTGGGTCTCCTGCCTCCAGCACTCACTGCTGAAATTCCCAGGGCTGGGAATCCCCAGACATGGGGTGTGAAGTGCATCTTTTACCAGTCACACCTTCCTGGGTTTTGGTGGTTTCTGGTAACACAGCTGGAAATGACTGGAAGTAGGAGAGGAGGCAGCAGGAGATGTTATTCTGCTGAAATGTGCTTTGTGCTCAGAGCCTGTGAAAACTGACAGGCTAACTCTGCTTAAAAAATAATAAAAAAAAAGAAAACAAAAGCACCAACAGGAGGCCCCGGCCCAAGGGCCCCCACTGAACCACATCCCCCAGCACCACATCTACAAACCGGGTCAAATCCCCCCGGGGCAACCTGTGTCCACCCTCCTGGTGAAGAAATCTGTCCCAATACCCAACCTCAACCTTCCCTGCAGCAACCTGTTCACTCCTCTCCTGCCACTGCTTACCCAGGAGACCGAACCCCCCTCTGACCCCTCCGCACCTCAACATCCACCCCCAGCACCCCCGGTAACCCGGGATCGCTCCTGCCCAGCCCCGACCCCTCACACCCTCACGCTCCTAAGGGGCCTCAGAGGG